>JAAGVU020000330.1:0-14124 GCA_011763525.2 Mormyrus iriodes | reverse complement strand
GCCAGATCTCTGTAGGTGGGTACATAAACTTTTGGTCTAGTCGCTCTGATGGCTGCCAAACTCGGGGAGCAGCTGTTTCTGTGGCGGATCGGCTCCTCCCGATCGTGGCTGATGTCACCATTAAGAGAAACGCGCTGCAAATTCACGCAACACAACCCATTAAGAGAAACAGTGTGAGGACTTGCAGTACGTTTGTCTATTAGACATGCGTTTTGTTACGTTCAATTGCCTTGGGCTTTCTCGGCCACCGTAGGGAGCGGGCGGGAAGTGACAGACATGTTTGCGGGAACGGTTAGGCTTGTAAGAACTAAAATAAGTATTAATCAAATATGTTTTTTGTTATTTTATCAAACTGTTTTTTATGTTCGTGAGTGAACAGAAAGCTACATTAAATTTTCACCGAATAAAAGAAAAGTAGGCTACTAAGCCTAATTAGTTTTTTTTATACAGACTTTCGGAAGGACGTTAGCATTGTGAAAGGCCCTCGTCACTCTCGCGAGCGCCCCGCTAATGATGGCAGAGCCAACTGGAAAATCTTTAACGCCCGATGGTGTAAGTGCCTGCTTAAGGAAAGGTGAATGTAAAACTACAGGTATGTAAAACTACGTTTAACATAAATTCGATTAACGTCCATTCGCTTTAACGGTCGTGGCCTAAAAAATTATATAAAAATCTTGTGTTCTAATGCAGCACACGCGCGTGCAGGCTGTAGGTGGAGAGCGGGCAGGCTGTAGGTGGTGCTGTCAGCCAACAAAGACACTGTATCGTACTGCGCTGCCTAACGTATAATGCTACAGTAATGTAATGAACTCTAGTTAACTACATTTTACTTATTGTTACGGATTTCTATGTCAACTGCTTACTTATGTTTGCATGCATATATGGATTTTATATAATTACTGTGAATTTTCATAAATTAAAAAAGGTGAAGTGTTTTCCTTATTATTTTTATGTTATTCTTTGTGATAATGATTTTGCCCAACTGTAGGCTAATGTAAGTGTTGTAAGCATGTTTGAGGCAGGCTATAGGCTAGGCTATGTTGTTTGTTAGGTTAGGCGTATTGTTTTTTAAATTCTCGCCTTATGATATTTTCACCTTCCGATAGATTTGTCGCAATGTAACCCGAGGAGAGGCTGTATTTTTAGATCCCCTGTTATTTTTGGGGTCGAAGTTACCCCAGTTCATTTTCAAAATGAGGCTAAATTCTATAGATTCTAGAAGAAGTAAAATATACAAGGGATATGTACCTTAAATATGCACCTTTCAGTTAACTCAGAATTAGGATTTGGCAGTGCCTTACTGAGAGAGAATGTGCATGTAACCTCATTTATTAAACATTTGGAAAATTCCTGACATAATTTAATGAATATCGCTCACATTCAATTAAAACAGTCTCCATATTTTAAATGCTTTATTTATAAGTTATAAGTAATGCAAGAATACATAAGTAATATAAGAGAGTAAACATGTTCGGTCTCCTCCACTACTGACTCCCCCTCATCCTGCATCATCTCCACCCTTGCCTTGACCTGCTCCTCCATCACCACTGCCTCCATCTCCTACACTGTCTTTTCCAGCTGTAATTGCCTCCAGAGTGCTTCAATCTCGGCCTCCAAGTCTTATGTTATTTTCCATCTCTTCTGAAACTGCCTCGATTTCAGCCTTCAACTGCTGGAACTTTGCATTGTCCTCCTTCACCTCGACTGGTGCCGTATTCACTTTTGTCTCCTTCCCTTCTGCGCTCACCACATCATCCCTCTCTTCCTCCACCACAGCGCGGTTCTCATTTCTCGGCCTCTCACATCACTTTTTGGAGTATCATGCTTGTTTCCTTTCCCTTTTTTCAGAAAGGTAAACTTCTTTAGCCAGGAATTCTCTCTTTTCTTTTCTCCTTGGCTGTCTTGTTTTTCTGAAGCTTCCCTGAGATACTGAGAGAGAATGTGCATGTAACCTCATTTATTAGACATTTGGAAAATTCTTGACAATTTAATGAGTACTGCCCCTCACATTCAATTGAAACTGCCTATGTCTCCATTTTTTAAATGCTTTATTCATAAGTTATAAGTAATACTGAGAGTAAACATGTTCAGTCTCCCCCACTACTGACTTCCCCTCATCTGCATCATCACCACCCTTGCCTTGACCACCTCCTCCCTCCATCACCACTGCCTCCATCTCCTACCCTGTCTTTTCCAGTTGTAATCTCCTCCAGAGTGCTTCAGTCTCGGCCTCCAAGTTTTTTATGTCATTTTCTATCTCTTCCATTTCTTCCGAAACTGCCTCGATTTCAGCCTTCAACTGCGGGAACTTTGCATTGTCCTCCTTCACCTCCACCGGTGCCGTATTTACTTTTGTCTCCTTTCCTTCTACTCTCACCTCACCACCCTTCACTTCCTCCACCACAGCGTGGTTCTTATTTCTTGGCCTAGATTTGTCGGAATGTAACCCCATTGTAACCCTAGGAGAGGCTGTATTGTATGCATTTCCATATGTACCTTTCTTGATGTACATGTAGATAATACTGTGAAATATGGTGAAAGACGCTGAACTTGATCTAGATAGGGACATTTTTTCAGTTTATCATTTTGTTATATTACTGCATGGACTAAAAACTGCATCAGTAAATAAACCATTTAATGAATAGAATTTGAAAGTAATTTGTTGTCATTGTTGACACACCGTTACGCCCAACAACAAAATGTGTCCTCTGCATTTAACCCATGTGTGTCATAGTAGTGGACAGCTATTTAGCACCCGGGTAGCAGTACTTTGCTGGTCAAAGATTAGAACTAACAACCTTTTAATCACAACTACACTTCCCTAAACATTAGGCCACCACAGCCCCAAGAAGACTTGTCTGGAATTTGTCAGTGCATTGATCACGTGTCAGTCAAGGGGCTCACCAAAACGAAAAATCTTGATCAGAAATGCATAGTCAGTTTTTCTGTGGAGTCATTTTATTGTTAAAGAGCCTTTGGTTGCACTGCAACCGCACATATTAGCAAGCAGTGGCGCCTGAAGATAATTATGATTGCAGTGGCCTTAGGGGCCACTTATATTTATGCCGGTGGCCACACTGGACTCTCTCTGCTATAGTACTTTTTATACAATGGGCTTATGGCCACCCATGGCCATCCCTTAGTTCCATCCCTGACAGCAAGCCTTCGCGAAAATGCTATTGAAGGCTGGGTCACGTAATGCAGGGATGGGGGATGGAGCAGCGATTTTAATTAGCAATGGTAGTGGATGCCAGTTTAACCAAAGAGGGATGGAGGATCACAACTGGGAGCCAGCCACTGGGTGATGGGTAACAGCAAGGGTTACAGATGGGTATGAGGTTGGGCGTCAGGGTCTGGGGATATTCATGAGAGTTGAGAGAAAACATTCAATCAGGTCAAGTGGCATCTGTAATTAGCCTATAGTAGTCATGTTTGTGCATGTTCCTGGCGATAGACTGGTATCCCATCCAGGGAGTATTCCTGAATTGTAGCATAAGCTACCTGGACTAGGATACAGGTGACTGAGCAGGTTGAGCATTTGGAAGATGGATGGCTGTTGGTTGATGTTTTTTAGCTGGACAATGTTATTTATGGGTCCAAGTAGCAGAGGTGCTGGAACCTTATTGCTTTTTCTTTTAATTTCTCTACATTTTGACTTGACCTGATGGTTACTGAACATCATCCTCTACAACTACACTTCCCTAAACATTAGGCCACCAAAGCCTCTGTTAACCTGCTTCTTTTGCATTTAATGCAGTCAGAGTTTTAATGTTTCTGCCGCAAGTACTGTACTACACAAAAATCCCAGATGGCAAGAACCAAGTAGCCTGTCTGCTCCTTAGCTGTAAAAACCTTACGAGTTCAGTTAACTCAGAATGAGGATTTGGCAGTGCCTTACTGAGATAAATGAGGTTACATGCACATTCTAATAGACATTTAGAAAATTCCTGACACAATTTAATGAATACTGCCCACTCACATTCAATTGAAACAGTCTCCATGTTTTAAATGCTTTATTCATAGGTTATAAGTAATATAAGAGAGTAAAGTTCTTTCAGATAACATGGTAAACGGAAAACCAGCATTCTAAGTTTTATGGTTTGAATTTGTGACCCTAAGAATAACAACCTGGGCCTTGACTAGAGATCCAGCCTCGTATCCCTTTGGTGGTCTAGTCTAAGGGGAGATGGACACTTATGGACTGATAAGGGTGAAACAAAGAGTACTGGTGTTTTAAGAATCCAACATGCACCCCCCCCCCTTCCTCACATACAGTACCTCAGAAAGGACTAGTTTTAAGATTTGTTTGATGTGTGTCTTGTTTAAAGGTTTACCTTTTTGTTTCTGTAAATATATAGACATTATCTCTGTGTATTCCTTTAAATGGTATGAATAATTTTGTTACCCTCATAAAGGCATCTCACACATTATCACCTATTCTATCTTCCTCACCTAAAGAATTATATACATAAGTATATATGGGCATCTACATGCAGATACCCACTGATGTTCTCACGTCCACCGTAGAGAAATCAGGAAACATTTAATGAATTGTACCCTAGGTATCATAGTTATCACTTTGCCTCTGATAAGGCCTGTTATAAGAGTACTTTTTGTTTGAACTAATTCAGACACCCCCCCCACCCCCGTTTCCTGCATGCTATTGCAGTCGTAAATACCCAACGAGGGCGCCCATTTCACGTTCCCTTTGTCTAGTCCACTCCGTACAACGAATTAAGGTATTAATATGTGTATTCTTAAACACGGATATCATGTTGTTGTAATAATCCCATGTTAACTACAAATTGTAACTTACAAATGCTTTATTTGATCTGTTATTCTAGGAAGCCAATGGCAACGCATAAGCCTAGAATTAAGATCTGATGTTTGAAATGAATTTGGAATGTAACTTTGGTAAAACTTATCCTAAAGTGTCAATATCTGGTGACATGACACGTACTCACCCATACTACATCCCGATGTGAGTGACTAACACGTATGGTGTAATTTAAATTAAAAATTGATTAATGCGGATCGTACGACGTGTAACCCTCAAGGTTGTGATGTCATGTTTGATATCAAACTGATGGAGAAATTCGGCTAAATGTGAATCTGATCGTGGATTGTCACAATAATGCATAAATCCACTGGTCTGGATAAGCACCCCTTTGACCAGCCCGCCAGTCGGATGTCCCAGATCATTGGTCCTAGGGTCGAATTCCCAGTTACCAATATTCATGGACATTAGACTATAAAATCTCACACCTCGGATTCCTCGGTGTGGAGCACAATTGAAAGACTGCAGACCTGCGTGAATGCGAAGCCGCATGAAAGGGGGGAGAAGAAACCACAAAACTATGCAGAGCCGTAAGAACGAACCTGACGCAGCACGCAGAGAATAGCTCCAGACCTCGCCCCCAAACTCCATCTCTCGATCATCTCATCAACTCCATACAAGCTTCCAGAGACTCCATCCACAACCACGTAAACTCACTTTCATTCATTTGGTTATCTAACCTATCTTATTTATCTGTCTTATAATTTTGGATCGCGCTTTCAAGAGGGCTTGCTGTGCAGATCAGTATTTCCTTTAAGAGTATCCATTTTAAATTTACTGCTTTCCCATATTCCATTCTGCTCATTGATGGTATTTTATTCTGTTATTTGGTGTTTGCTTTATGTTGAGTGTATTGTCTGTCGTGTTAGTTGTAGTGTTAGGAATAAATGCATGCCTTTTTATACATCTCAAATCTCCATCTGAGTGATTGATTGCTCATAACTAAGTCACTTCACTGGTGCGAACCGCCCTAAACTTCTGAAGTCCTAAGCTTGTCCTAAAGTATCGCGAGAATCTCTCTCCTGCCGGGAGCGGAATGCCGCTATAGAGCTGCAACATACTTGGTGAGAGTTACGTTCGCGAGACGAACGCTTTAACCCAGGTTGAGTAGTTAGACTGGAATTAATGAATTCCATTCATATACTGGAACGAGATCTTCTAGTAACTGACTTCCATAACATTGTTTGTTGGAGAAACAAACCATTCAAGCATAATTAATTATGGCAATTAATTAATAATAAAATATTAATTAATTTCCTTACATAATGGTGGAGACAAATTATTTGAGCTAGTAATTTCTACATAATTGGTGGAGAATACGGGCACCGGTTTAAACTTATTATGAGCAATCTTTGAACACTTAAAAATAATTTTGAGTAAACTTGCATTTGGATAAGGGCTACCATGAAGGAATTGCAATGGTGATTGATCGAAGTTGCGGCCATACTAGCTACTTAGAGCAGAACTAAACGCGGCTTATTATTTGGTTGATTTTCATTAGTTTACTATTTTTTTTGTTTATTCTTGTTGTGTAAAAAGCGAAAGGTGCTTTCCCTTCAGTCTTTTGTAAACTGCAGTAAACTCGTAGCGTATATCTCACAAGATTCTAAAATATCGCACGTTGCTTTCAGGATCGGTTCGGAACGAGTTTCTCAGTTTCTAAACGTCCTGCCAGAGCTCTCTATATTAACGAACAGTAATTCTTGTTACAAGGTTCTAACCTGAATCCTGTTATACTCAGACTCCCTGAGTTAAGACCGATAGCTTAGCTACCTATCTGGATCTTACTCATAAGAGTGTGCATGCATTAAGGATGTGCTATTTGTAAATTGGGAGTCTCTGGTGCCTATGACCCGGCGTGGTTAAGCACCATTTGCGACAAGATACAGCGTATTGCACTATTTGGGTCCGTCGCCATCTCGCGAGCGCTGCCTTGCTTTAGAGTGGTAATTTCAAAAGGTCGTAAGCCGCGGAAAGCGCAGATCATAGCCGTCAAGCGACGTGTGCATGCATTAAGGGTATGCTATTTGTAAATTGGGAGTCTTCGGCGCTTAAGACCTGCCGTGGTTAAGCACCATTTAAGCACAGAATAGTGCATTCACTATTCTTGGTTCGTCGCCGTCACACGAGTGCTGCCTCACTCGAGCAATAGCTTTAAAAGATTTTTAAACCACACAAAGTGCAGATATCAGCTGGCAAGTGGCGTGTATAAGCGCTGATGGTGTGTCTCGCTTATCTAGCATTGGCAACGCCAAGCTATCTCCTTGGTTATGAGTGCTGTCTGCGAACGCCACTGTAACCACTTCTGGGTCGGAGAAGCTTGAAGGCCTGCCCCGACATCATTTTTTTTCGGGTCACAAGCGACTTCCACCCACTACGCTTACCTGCCTGGGGCCCCCACCGAGGGAGCAACGCCCCGCAGAGCCTCTAGTGGTCAACCTTAGCAGTACCACACCATTCAAAGTGTGCCTCTAGTGGTCAACACTGGTAATACAAGCCCATTTAATTGGGTACACAGGCACTTGCCTCAAAGCAAGAATCACCATTCGCTCTCTGTTGGTTGAGCTTGTCCGTGGTTCTGCTGTCACTGCTTGCGATCTTACAGTTTGTCAGAACCGAAGGGGAGCTCTCAGCAACTGGACACCCAAAAGTGCGTCAGTCCGGCTGCACCTGCTGACTCATTAAGGGCAAGGTTGACAGACACCTCAGGTGGTTATTACAACGACTGAGCAGGGCTTCGCCTAGGGTGAATTCGGAGAATGGCCCTAGCTTGGACTGTCAATCGGGTGGGTGATACCTGAAGGCTATTTTGCCAGTTTTGGCCGAGTCAGGTCTCAGGCCATGCAGCCGATAAGCTGAGCCCCACCTGGGTTGCCTCGGTTGTGCTTACAGAACACCCCCTTCCAAGTTGGCATTGCTGGGGATCGGGGAAATGGGGGCTTGACTCGGGCCTTCTTGACTGGGATTGAGCGTGTGGGATGTGCCCTGTTCAGGAGGGACACCTGACAGCATTCAAACCTCTCCACCTGCATGAATAGCCTACCACCGCAACATCTCATAGGGACAAGCAAAGCAGACTCTGCTAGTTGTCTACCTTTTTGGTTAAAGCTGACTTGTACAATAGAGCCCGAACCAGGGATAATCTGATCTGCAACAGCAAGCCAGGTGTTGAACGCGATCCCACTGCTACTCAAGCTGTCATTTTTCATTTACTGTTTCCAACTTCCTTTCTGCCTCCTGACACCCCACCAGTACTCACATATAACCTCCTTCCAGTCTAAGCTCTTTATCCTCTCCCCATTTTCTACAGCATCTATCAGACCCTCCAGTAATTCACGCTGTTACTCCCAGGGAACAATTTTATCTTTATTTGGTCGTGGGTAACTGTTTCTGTGATTCATTATCCCCTTCTTGTTGCCTATTGACAGGCCCCAGCTCTATTCTATTTTATTTTATTTTACAACCCAGTTCAGGTGACAGGCTAGCTATCTAGTCGATACTCAGCCTGAGCACAACGGACCTCTGCAGCTACCCTCCTATTGACTAAGTCAAAATGACCAACAGAGAAAGCCTCCTTGACCAGCAGAAAGATTTTGGAACCTAGCTGGACATCATGACAGGCAACTTCCTGCCCAGCTGTGCCAACCTCACACAGTTGAAAGGATCTCAGCAAACTGATGAAGACATTGCCAAACTCATAGCTACACCGCTCCTTCAAAAATACAGGAGTGAAGACCTCATCAGAATACTCCGCTCCCTGGCACACAAACCCCTGGCCAGACCGAAGCTGAATGAAGAGGGAACATCCCACCTGCAGCAAACAGTCCAAGCCATCAAGCAACAGCAGAGAGTCACCGAACGACTACTGGCTGAAGCACAAAGAAATGCAACCCAAGCTCAAGATCACCTCGAACAATTGGAGCTGAAACTCCAATGGAGAAGGTCTCCGTCCCTTGAGGAGGAAGAGACAGAAGAAAAAGAAATGCGTAAAGCAAAGGAAGAGCTTCAACGTGTCCTGGAAGAGCTCAGAGCTGATGCTGACTAACAGGAGCAGCAAGCCAGAGCCACCAGAGACTACCTCAAAGTCAGACTCAGCCAGGCTGAAACCCTGCTAGCCAGAGCCAACACAGATATTCAACACAAGAATGCTTGAATCAAGGCCCTGGAGAACCACCTGAGAGAGGTACAGAGACAAATCCACAGCCAAAGTCATCAACTGATCTGCTCCCAAGAACAACTCAGTGATGCTAGAAGGAAACAACAGGCCAATGCAGAACAAATTGAACAGATGAGAAGAGAAATAAAACAATCGTTCGGGGTGAAGTCGGAATTCAGAACACCCTATGATCTAGCAATGGCACTGAAGTCCCCTCAAGCAGTACGGCTCCCTACAAGGAAGTCTTACCATGCCCAAAGGACCCCTCACTGGGACGTGGTACCACCATACCCCTCACCAGACCTCCAGGAACCAAGTGCCTGGAGGACCTACTTTATAGAAGACACACAAAGTGTAACAGGCCTGCCTAAAGAAACCCCTCATCAGCAACGGGTGACAACAAAAGAGCTCAATACGGTAGCTTGGAACATCACCACGTTTACTCCTAACCCCATGGGAGGCCATGACATTCATGCCTATCTACAGGACATTCACTTCCACATCCAAAGACAGGGTCTATCTTCATTGGTCACGTTGTCCAATCTCATCAGGATCACATCCAGCATGGAGGTTCGCCGCTTCCTTGATCGACTGCTAAGCCGAGTCAAGGCCAACCCCAAATTGCTGCATGAAGCACTGATCCAAGAATTCTCTGATCCTGAGTCAGAGCAAGGTCTTGCTATCGCACTCGATGTCAAGCAGGGCAGAGAAGAAGCTCCCCAAGCCTACTATAATCGCCTAAGTCGAGCGTACTTTGGGTCCAAGAATGAACCGGACATGGAAGAAGATGCAGACTTCAAAACACTCTTCCTTCGGAATCTTCACCCAACCGTAAATTATCACCTTGATCTCATGGCATGTCCCCGCACTATGAAGAGTCAATAACTGTGAGACCTGGCAATCAAGGCATACCACAAGCAAAGGGCAATGTCAGAGAAAGCACCCAAAGCCACGACAGTGCTGAACCTTGATACGCCAGACTCCAACCTGTCCTTGGAAGGCGGCCACCCTCAGATTTATCCGCTAATCCACAGCAATGGTTGGAAGGTAGCAGGCCGCAGTGAGCGCTACCATAGTCTACGTTCACAGCATCCAAAGACCCCGCCTGAGTGGTGGGAGAAACAGCGCTACTCTAACAAGGGCAAGCTAAAACCAATGGACTCGTGGAACAGACATGGAGACAGGACAGGAAACCGATTCCCTAAATCAGGCTCCCCACCAAGACCTCGACAAAGTCCATTGTGGAATCATCACGACAACAAAAGGAGTTATGAACCAGACTCAGAGCCTGGACAAACCACTGACGAAGACGATGAGGCGGCTGTACTCCAATTACTGTGTGATTTTATTGAACGACATCCACCCAAGGGTCCAGAAGATTTTCGGAAGAAAGACCTAAAATGACTAGGACGGGAGCGTAAATCACACCAAACCCCGCAACCATCACCTGAACCCACCTAACCGCTAACCCCAATCACTACTCAGCGACCATGTGTCCTCCCTACCAGCGATACCGGAATCACCGATGAAGTCCCACCTCAATCGGACGGACATGTTGACCCATGCACGGTAAAAACACCTGATGTCGCCGCTACCGACACAGAACCCAGCTAAGAAGATGAGCCCTCGCCAGTGCCCGACAGAGCTCTACTGCCTCGCCCCCGAACTGCATCTCTCGATCATCTCCTCACCTCCATACAAGCTTCCAGAGACTCCATCCGCAACCACGTAAACTCACTTTCATTCATTTGGTCATCTAACCTATCTTATTCATCTGTCTTATAATGTTGGGTCGCGCTTTCAAAAGGGCTTCCTGTGCAGAACAGTATTTCCTTTAAGAGTATCCATTTTATATTTACTGCTTTCCCATATTCCATTCTGCTCATTGATTGTATTTTATTCTGTTATTTGGTGTTTGCTTTATGTTGAGTGTATTGTCTGTCGTGTTAGTTGTAGTGTTAGGAATAATTGCATGCCTTTTTATACATCTGAAATCTCCGTCTGAGTGATTGCTTGATTGAACTAAGTCACTTCACTGGTGCGAACCGTCCTAAAGTATCGCGAGATTCTCTCTCCGGCTGGGAGAGGAGTGCCGCTATAGAGCTGCAACATACTTGGTGAGAGTTACGTTCGCGGAACGAATGCTCTAACCCAGGTTGAGTAGTTAGACTGGAATTAATGAATTCCATTCATATACTGGAACAACATCTTCCAGTAACTGACTAATTTGAACTCCTATAACATTGGTTTGTTTGTTCAACAAACATTCAAGCATAATTAATTAATTATGGCAATTAATAAAATATTAATTTCCTTACATGTTGGTGGAGACAAATTATTTGAACTGATAATTCCTATATGGGAACAACAATGGTGACAGCAAGGGTTACAGATGGGTATGGGGTTGGACATCAGGGTCTGGAGATATTTAAGGGAGCTGAAAGAAGATTTTCAATCAGGTCAAGTGGCATCTGCATTTTCCTGCTTTCTGTGTTTGTGTGTGCGTGCCTTTGCACAGAAATGGTATTTCTGTTTCCTGCCTTGTACACGTAGCTTCCTGGATAGGCTCTGGACCCATACAACCATGTATTGGACAAGTGGATACAGAAAATGGATGGATTGATGGAATACAGTGTTTTTCATGGAATGTTTTCGTGAGTGGAAGTGAGCTTCTACAGAACTGAGTGTTTCAGTAAATAGGAGAAAAATAAATTTTTGATGGAATCTTATTGCCAATAAGTATTTTCCCCCAATATTTTTAGCTGTTTTAAATTCAGCACTGTTCCATTGCAGATGGGAGGTCCCTCTGATTCCCTTCATCGCTTACTATTCACAGGTACCTGACTCTGCTATCCAAGTGAAGTGATCCCAGCTGATTTTTCAGTCTCCATCTGATCTATTCAGCAAAATGCACGGTCCAGATCCATACTGGGATCTGTCCGCCTTCCTTTCCAGTTGGACTAACAGTTTGCTCCATCTGACACTCTATACTGTTAAAACCACAGCTGATCAGTGAGCTCATTGCTGGATGTGCGTTTTTCTTTCCATGAGTCGTGGGGCTGATTTACCTAATTCCTTTACACTGTAAAAAATAAAAAGTTGGGAAAACTTAAAAATTTAAGGCAACCTGCTGCAAAGCATTTTTATGTTCTCAGCTTCTGGCCCATGTAGTTGTGCTGAACTGATTTTTTAAGTTACACTGTGAGTTCACACAGGGCAGTGCTTTAAGTTTCCTCAACTTCACTTTGCAAGGACAATCAAATGGTAAGTGTGATTTTACTGAGATTGAAAAAATAAGTTGGGTGAACTATTATAACCCGAAGAAGAAAAACAGGTTAGCACAACTGCGTGGTGACTGAAGTTGAGAACTTAGAAATGCTTTGCAGCTGGTTGCCTTAAATTTCTAAGTTTGCTCAAGTCTCTCTAAACTTACTTTCTAAGTTTACCGAAATACATAAAAAATGAAAAGAGATTACATGTTCATCTTAACAATCAAGACAGAGACAAAGAATTATTTAACTATTGAGTACAACTTTTTTATTTCACTCTCCTTTTTGAACATACATTTATTAACCTTTTTAAATTTAAGTTTAAAGGAATATATAAAGTAAAATGTCTGGCAGCACCACACTCCACCTTAAAAGATCACTGCTGACACACACACACACTTCAGCAAAGCAGCACAAGAAGGATGTGTGCCCTAATAATTAGGCTAACATATTAAACATGCCTGTTTGCAAGCAGAACTTTTACGTCAAAAAAGATTACATCTTTGAACATCTCACAAAAAAGAATCCCTCTTGCAATGGGCATATACAAACACTTGTTGCTGGATCCATTTAAAAGATCTTAAGGTTACAAAAAAATATAAAGAAATCCAGTAATATCACCAATCTCTGGAGCAAGTGGTACAGGTCCAAATAAGAATGCATATCACAATCATGCAATAAACAGATTACACAAACATGGCTGACCGCCAGATGAACCTTAAAATAGAAAATCTTTCTTTGAACACTGTGACACTAACAACCTGCTGCTCCTAGTTTGTGGCGGTAATGTCCAAGTTTATAGTAGATGCTTGTGGTCCAGCTATCATAACTCGTACCTATGCTTGGGTCCTTCAGGCGGGGATGCTTACTAACTAATGCAGCAGCCACCAACTCTAACTGTGTCTTTGTTGGGTATGCTTTATAAGAAAAAATAGACAGCAATGGCATTTAAGATGTCTTTTCATATCCCTGGTAACACCAAGCAGTGTTCCATGTTCTCTGAACATCTCATTCCCTTTAGCAAGTCTCAATTCCACATCATATGAAAATGTTGGTATAGGGAAAGGAAACTTCAATGCACCTGGAGTTCTGTAAGTGCAAACACACTCAGGATACAGACAGGGTAATGACCAAGAGCATCCTTGATAGTGACACAACCTGTAGTGCTTCAGTAGTACATCAGGAGAGGGATTCTCAAATTTGCACAGTTTGCATTGAATTCCAAACCTGAAAGCATACAAATTAGAAATTCTTCAATTCGTCCAAACATAACGTATAGCCTAACACTGCTTCAGTAACCACAAAGACATATCTCTGTAATAATATTTATCATAAATTTTAGGTCTATGTTATGTAAACTGTAATAATAATAATGGAGCATAGATAAGAATACGTATTCATATCTTACCCGTAAAATTCTACTGACAAGATCAGAGGCATAGAAACCATGAATTCTGAACGCACACAACTGCTACGCTATGTTTTGACGCGTTTGATAGGACATGCTAAAGTATGGTTCATGACTGCATCCTCAGAGTAACATTGCTCAGTAGTGGTAACGGACTTACACTTCAAGATTCAAGATTCTTTATTTGTCACATGCATAATTATACAGGTACAACATGCAGTGAACTGTATCCTGAACCGCTCATATTTTGTGCAAATAAAGACTATAAAATAAATTGTAAAATAAGTTGCAAATAAATTAAGAAAGTGTAAACAGAAAAAAGAGAAAGAAACAACCTGTGAATTTACAAGAGTGTATATACAAATTACAGGGTGAAGTACAGTGCAGAAATGCTAATAGTCAGTTTAAAGTGCAGTGTGCAGTGTCAGCACAGCAGTGTAAGGTTGTACTGATA
>JAAGVU020000329.1:0-14127 GCA_011763525.2 Mormyrus iriodes | reverse complement strand
AAGGTCAAGGGCAGTGGAGCTAGCTTCCCAAGGAGCCTGGACCAAATGGGACCTTCCCAAGAGGAAAATCACCTGGGTGGACCTATGGAGACTGGAGCTGTTCCACATCTCCTTCCTGCTGAGGTCGGTGTATGACACACTCCCAACACCAACAAACTTGCACAAGTGGGGCATGAGAGAGGACCCATTGTGTAAGCTGTGTGGGGAGAGAGGCACCATGGCGCACATCCTGTCCGGGTGTAAAACAGCACTCACCCAAGGAAGGTACAGGTGGCACCACAATAAGGTGCCCATGACACTTGCTAACGCCTTACAGCAGGAGAGAAGAAAGAAACGCCAACCACTCCAGAAAACAACATCAATCCAGTTTGTAAGGGAGGGGGAGAAGCCACCAACCACAGTGACAACAAGAACTAGTCTGCTACAAAAGGCCCAATCATGGGAAATGAAGGTCGACCTGGGAGGAAGGTTGCAGTTCCCCCAGATTGTCCAGACAACCCTGAGGCCAGATGTGGTACTGTGGTCTGGAGAGGCAAAAAAGATTATCCTCATAGAACTTATGGTCCCATGGGAAAAGGGGTGTGAACAGGCCTTTGAAAGGAAGAGCGCCAAATACCAAGACCTTCTGCAGGATTGCAGGGGGAAGGGATGGCAGGCATGACTTGGCCACCACTGCTGACCCACCATCAGGAGGGTGTTGTGGATAAGGGTCGAAACACCCAATGCACAATGGGACCCACCTGATGACATCAACCCCCTCCAGGCTAAGGCTACATTCACTCAAGGTGAATGAAGGCAAGAAGCATCTTAAGATGTATATGTAAAAAAATAACAATTATAGGCAACTTACTCATTACATTTACTGTATCAACTACTCATGAGGGTCACAGTGATGTATCAACTGCTCACAGCTTTGTCTTTGTACCCATTGAAACATAATCCATTTCTATTAGAACATTGTCTTACTCGTCGGCCCAAAATCATTGATATCTAAATCCTCCAGTTTCTCTGTCTGTTTTGATGGTGTCCCTCTAAAACCTGCTACAGCAATCAGAAATCTTGGCATACTCTTTAACTCAACACTCAATTTTGACCTACATATAAAATCTATCTCCAAAATTGCATTTTTCCCAGTGCCCAGGAAAATCTGTTCCCCCTGCTTAAATCATAAAGAGAGTGTGTCTAAAAAATGTGGCTGATTGTGCGCGCTCTGCTACAGGTACATATGTCTTTGAATACCTCTCAGTCACCTCTCATACTTCTGCAGCCAGTAAGGCAGGGGGAACGGATTTTCCTGGGCACTCAGGAGAGTGACGGGGGATTTTTAAAATGCTTACGTGCTTCCTAAACGTCCAGGATAGGCAGGGTCTGTAAACACCAAATTAGGCATATTAGCCTATTTTCCTTTTATTTGGTTAAATTTTTCACGTAGCTTTCCGTTCACCCAAAAACACGAGTAACTGACAAAATAACAAAAAACATATTTCAGCAATTCTTTTTAAATTTTAACACTTTCTGCGGAATCCCACGTGTCTTTTCTATTCTCCAGCTCCCGCTGAAACATCAGTCACTTCCCTCCCACTCCAGCATTCAAAAATGAATGAATTAATTAATTTTGTGACGCGCTGCACTTTTATTGGCGCAGGTTAAGATTAGTATATAGTTTACCCATTTCACTACATTGCTTGTATTTGTATATATTGCAGTACAGCTGCCCTCTCCTGGTCTGGCGGAATATCACTGCTGTACGCATGCACGGACAAATGTAGCATCGACGCGCTGGATTTTCGCCGGAGATAAAAGTCTGTGCTACACACGCACATCCCGGCGCAAACCCCTTGCAAATTATTTAAATTAGCGTGCAGATACGCGCATTTTTTTACTTGCATGTAAGAACAGAAAGTGATAAATCTATTCTCAGTAAAAATCGGTGCCTGTATCTTCGGAGGGGAACCGTGGATTTTGTTCAAAATTCGTACACCAAATGGTATTGCCTTAATACAGATGTAATATGACACGTACATACTTTATGCAAAGGGCATATTTAACGTGTCATAACTGTCCCAGTGTACGCAGTCTGCCCTGCCCATCAGTGCGGCCTCAAGCAATAAATGCAAACATTGGGCGAGGAAGCAGGAAGGAAATGAATTACCCAATTTCCGAATTTAACTTAACAGCTAATATTCTGCGTTTCCACTTTTACAGATAAATACTGTGCTTCTATATTGTTTTCATTTTCAAGAAATATTTTATACCTAGTGATCTGAATCGAAATGTCTAAATCGGTAAAAGATTGCTTGGTTGCAATGTTTGACGATTTAGATAATGAACAGTTTAAGAGATTTAAAAGTAAACTCGTCGATCGAAAAGAAGAGCCTAGAGTACGTAAAGCTACGGTGCAAAATGCAAATAAACTGGACTTGACTGAAAAACTTGTGAGCACTTTCACAGAGGAAAGAGCAGGACAGGTCGCAACTGATATTTTAAGATCTCTGGATTTTACACAGGAAGCCGACGATTTGCAGAAGAGTTTGGGGAAAGGTAAGCTACGTGTTCTTCAAGACTATGAATAGACTTACTAAACTAAAATTTCATAATCTGAAAACTATGTAATCATTAATGTATATGTAAAATTTGATTCATGGTGAATATTTAAATGTGAACCAGAGTTTTCATTTCACCGGTTCTACTTTCAGTTTAACCCACCTTTTTTTCTGGACAAGTATTTTGAAAGTATGTTGTATATTTTTTTCAGAATATACTGTTCTATTCATTGAATCAAATGGATTGTTTCTTTTTGTTGATATGTCATACCCATTCCTACAAGAGGTAAAACATCTTTTCATTGGAGTAGTGCAGTGATGAACATGATTGTTTTTCTGGTGCTGTTTTAGTGGATCTGAAGTGACCGGTGGGAGTCTTTCATTTGTAGGTAAGTGGTTAAAGAAGACAGTGCAAGTGTGAAGTGAATTTTTTACTTTATTAGGATTTTTACTATATTAAGTTGGGTTGTTTAAACACACACACACACACCTTACACAGATTTTTTTTAGACATTAAAGTAGAATTTAGCATTTTTCATAACATATTATACAGTCATGTGAAAATAAGTACACCGTCTTTGAGTTCTATGATTTTACAAATCAGGACATTAAAAAAAGTCTGGTCCTTACCCGGTTCTAAAATTAAATTTAAACTTAGGTGTAAAACACACATATTCCACCATGTCATTATTTAACAAAAATGAAATCAAACTGGAGAAGCCATGTGTGGAAAAACTATGTACATTCAATGATTTAATTTCTTGTAGAACCACCTTTAGCAGCAATAACTTGAAGTAATCATTTTCTGTATGACTATTAGTCTCTCAAATCGTTGTGGAGGAATTTTGGCCCTCTCTTCTTAACAATGTTGCTTCAGTTCATTGAAGTTTGTGGGCATTTACTTATGCACAGCTGTCTTAAGGTCCCGCTACAGCATTTCAGTCAGGTTGAGGTCTGGACCATTGCAACACTTTGATTCTTTTTTCAGCCATTTTGTTGTAGATTTGCTTGTATGCTTGGGATCACTGACCTGTTGCATGACCCAGCCAAGTTTCAGCCAAGCTTTAGCTGTCAGCCAGATGGCCTCACATTTGACTCTACAATACATGGTGTCCATAAAATCTCTTTACAATTTCAAACATTTATTACAAAAGCAAATGAAAAGACAGATAAGTGAAAATTATTACAAAATGAGACGTATATATTCACGTTTTTTTGCCTCATTTAATACACCTCTATATGGGCACCATTAGTTGCACAAAGCATATCAAGACGGTACTTGATTTCTTGCCATGTTCGCTGTAGCAAACTCTCATCAATGGTGGCAATGGCATCAGTGATCCTCTGCTTTAGACACAAATGCAATGTGATAAAAACCTTGATAACCACTGAGTACATAGAACAAATCTGATGAAGATATCAATATATCTATATGAAGATATCAATTGCCTTTGTGATAAATTTTTGAAATTTTAAAGAGACTCTATGGACACCCTGTACTTTGGTATACAGAGGAGTTCATGTTTTACTCAATAGCTGAAAGGTGCCCAAGTGCTGTTGCTGCAAAAAGAAGCCCAAAACATCATCCCTCCACACTGTGCTTGACAGTTGTTATGAGGTATTTGTGCTGATATGCCATTTGGTTTTTGCCAAACGTGGTGCTGTGCATTATGGCCAAACATCTCCACTTTGGTCTCATCTGTCCAAAGGACATTGTTCCAGAAGTCTTGTGGCTTGTTCAGATGCAGCTTTGAAAACAAAACCTAAGCCATGCTGCCATGTTAGAGAGACTTTCTCCTGGCAACCCGTTCAAGTAAGCCATACTTTTTCAGTCTTTTTGTAATTGTACTGACATGAATTGTAACATTTAATATGCTAACTGAGACCTGTACAGTCTGAGATGTAGCTCTTGGGTTTTTTGCAGTTTCTCTGAGCATTGCAAGATTGGCAACAGTCTTAAATGTTTTCCACTTGTGAATAAACTTACTTGTGATTACTTATTATTATGTAAAACCTTAGAATTTAAAGAGGAAGTATTTTATTTTTCACCTGACTGTATGTGTATCATTGTACAATGTGAGTGTTTACATTTTTTTATGAGAATTTATAGGCCCTACATATTTTTAACACTACTAAAAACATGAATTTGACATTTTATCATAGGTCTATGTTCATATATTTTATCTTCCCCAGGGCTTAAAGCTTTGTGTTCCAAAAATCATGCAATATTAACATTAAAAAATGCAGAGGCAGCTCAAACAATGCAGCATTTAAGATTTTGATTTTGCATACAACACATAAAACATATAGACACATTTTCACTTTTTTTGGTGAAAGTTTAACTTAAACATTATGTTTAACCAAGCCACTGGATTTTATGACTTTGAAATGGTTTGCTTATGTTCTATTAAAGAAAAATCAATGATAAAAAATCTTGGATTTACTTTAAAACATGCTTAAAGAAACACAGTGAGCATACAAATATCAGTAATCACTATAAAATTTAATGAAGTTCAGGACATACAAGTAAAACATTATATATAATAATTAGTCTGATAAAATCTTAGTGTTTATCAAGCACATGAACCAATATAAACTTCCTTTAGATCCACTTTACATTAACGTATTTGCAGAGCGTATTGCTGACGATGAAATTTGTTGAGGGGGGTTGGTGGATTAAATTGTGTTTAGGTTGCGGGTGTGTACTGGAGCCTACCAGTTGAGTACACCTGGTTTAAATTATTTCTCTACTGTCAAATCATGTTCAATAAAACCTATTACTCACCCTCAGAAAAGTGTCTTTTGGATGTTCCAAATAAACCAGCCTCATCGAGTCAGCAATGTGGATTCTACCATGGACTGTCTCCAGGATAAAGGAACTTTTACTATATATTACATATTGTTTGTTTATAACAAATACACAACATGGCTCAGATAAAGCACAAATGATAAGATAAATAGAATACTACAGTCTACTGAATCTTGAAATGTGTGTCATTCTTCACTGAATTTCAACTGGAATTCCTTATTTTTAAATGAAAAGTTTTATTTGATTAGCTGTAATGTATGCTTTTTATTTGTTTGTCCCAGCAGGAGGTAAAGACAATTAGACCACAATTCAAGCAAGATTTGTTTTAATGAAAGTAAAATATTAAATTTAAACGTGTCCCTTCACAATGTAAAGATTGGCCGAAGGTATTTGATGAATAAATACTTAATGAATGTATTACACAAATTTGAGTAAGAAATACATGGAAATTTTGATATTATTGATATATTGATTGATATATATAAACGTATAAAAGAAATAATACACCCAAACCAGATAGATACCTTTTTAAAACCTTTCATTATAGTGGGCTGTTATAATTATTGTTACACACATACATATAATCGTTAATATATAATGAAATATATTTTCAGAAACTCAAAACATTTAGCATATTTCAGATAAGAGTTATTTCTCATGTTCTTTCTCTGTTTAGGCAAATGGTTAATTCATGATCTGTAATAGATATATATTAGGCTTTTCAATTGTTTTTTCAAAGGAAACATTTTTTTATCTATTAATTGTACCTACAACATTTTCATTTGAAATATCTGGTCTCCTGTACAGTACAGTAAGTGGTGTATTACACAAGGATTTTGTAATCGTATTTAATAAATTGAATAGTTTTGATTATTCAGTAGTGTCCTATATTATGTTCATATTTCATTAAACAAGATTAAGACTGCATCTAAAAGTATATACGTTCTAATTCATTTCTGTGCAGTTGCATGCAATTAACAGAAACTAACTGCACACTGGTTTATTCTTTGTTTCCACGTTAACAGTGATTCCAGGATATTCTTTCAGAAGAGCTGAAAATTGATCATGTCACAACCTGAGGGGAGCACAGAGGTCAGGAGTTTAATCTGGTTGTCATGCACAAATAGGAGAAACAAACACAACATGAGGATAACATGTAAACAGAGCAGAGGCGGGATTCCGACACCTAACCCTGGACGTGCGAAGCATCAGCGCTGCCCACTGAGCTACCACAATAAAATAAAACCCCTGTTTCATAAATGAAAAAATTAAAGTATAAAACTGTGAAACTCCTGTGGAGTGTATACTAAGATTTTTTCCACTAATGGAATTCAGCATCGGGCTCACTTTATAGTCTTGAGCCCTGAAGAGGCACTAAACATTTACTGGACTGACATGGTTCTTCAAATGGATATTGGGTCTCTACCACAAAATACTCTGCTTTGTAAATTTGACTCCAAAAACTTGGCCTATGAACTTAACATACAGAAAACATGAAACATATTTATCAAGATTCAAAAGCTATCAATAATACTGATTATAAAAATGTAATGAATTTCAAAAATATGGCAAAAAAGACTAAGTATAATACAGAACATTGTGATATCAATATCATAAATAAATGCTTTTGCCCAGTAATCCACTTACCAGCAAGCAAGCTACTCCAAATTAATCCCATCACAATTGTCCTTGAGATCTGCTTGTCTGTGGCAAAAAGAAATAAAATAATTAAATTCTGATATTAACTTTATGTTCCTTTTATGAGTTTACTTTCATTACAATTGTATACTGTATACCATTCATTCATCCATCTTCCAGAAGATAAAGCATATGGTTGTGGGGAGCCATGACAGTAGAGGGCACAATGTAGAGGAACATCACATACAGGGTATAGGTCCACCACATGGGATATTCACGTACACCAGTCCATCAGAAGGGTAACACACACCCATACACAAGTCCATCACAGTGGATATGCACATGCACATTTTATGTATAATTTAGAGACTCTGGCTTAAATCCACCTCTTAGGAATGTAGAAGTAAACCATGCAACATATGGGGAACAGAAAAACTCCACACACAACATTAATAAATTGCAAATGTTATGCTATACAACAGAGACTGAAGTCTCTTATGATTCAAACCCCCAACTCTGGAGATGTGAGGCAATAGTGCCAACCACAGAGTCACCATGCTGCCTATTGTCACTCTGTATATTTATACCCTTTTAAGTCCTTATATTAACATGTTTTTGAAAATTCAAACAGTAAGTAATAAAAAAAATACAGGAAATATTATTTTTGGAGTGACAAATAAATCTAAAGACTACATTATTTAGCAAACACTTTTGTCCAGAGCTACATACAAGTTAGGATCAAAGAGCAGTGTCAGCCAGGGGCCCTGGAGCAACTGGGGTTAAGGGCCTTGCTCAAGAGCCCAAAGTGACTCAGCCTGCTAGGGAGGTGATTTGAACCAATGACCTTCCAATCAGAGCTACACCCCACACACACTAATACAAACCCAGCAAAATTAATAATCACTGATTATGTATTTGATATGTATGAATTTAACGTGTCACTCGCCATGAGCACATTTGTGTGAGTTTTGCAGCATGTACAATCAGTGGCAGCGGACATGGGGGAGCTGCCCCCCCCTCAAATTAGATCAGTCCCCAGGGTGTCCTTCAATTTCCTTTAGCTCTATGTGATGTTTATTATAGAGTACAGAACACACTTTTCCCCAAATACACTTATGTGATGAAAATATAATGTCAGTAGTTCCCAAAATTACATGAATCTTCTGTTTTCAATTTTGCAGGCTTGGTGGTTCCATAGATAGGAGTGACTCATTTCCTACAAGTTGCTTAAACATGTAGCTGACAGGCAAAAGCTCCCTAACGAAAGCAATGATGACTAAACTTAACTCATGGAAACATGTTTCTTTTTGCTCCATATTATCTAATAAATTTTTCTTGCTGAAAGAGATATAAAAATGCAAAGAAATAGTTTCTGTGTATTATCTTGTGACTTCATTCAATGGTAAAATTTTAAATGTGGTTGTGGTATTAATCAATTATATTTTTTCTTCTTTAGAGACCCCCTATCCCTCCCCCCCCCGAAAATAATTTGAAGTATACCCTGTGTACGATGCAGTCCTGCCAAAACTGCAGATAACTTTAGCATTAGCACATTTATAGATGTCCCAACTAACTGAGGACTGGATCGACTTAGTCTGTTATGAATACTCAGCTATTTCTGATGCGACCGTAAGACCTGTCTCCAGCTTAGTGCCTTGGGGCCAGTGACTGATATCGCAGCTGAACTATATCCAATTTTTCAGCAAAGAACTCTCCACCTTAGTTTCCACATTGCAAAACTAATTATATAAAATCCCAGCTAACTGAGGTATTAAAGAAGAGATTCATTCTGATGTAAAACTGCTCAAAGAAAATGTCAGATGTTCCTCATCCCTTACCAGTTCCCTAAAAAGGGGATATATGCTATAATAGACTATACTTCCAAAACTGTTGTTCAGAAACTTACGCCAAAAAGCATACCCTTTATTAACAACCAGAATGTTTTTTTCCTGGAAAGCTTGGTTATTAAAAGAGGGAAGGTCTCCATTTTACTTGAAAAGCTGGAGACTTGCCCACATCTATTCTCTTAGCATATAGACTCTGGGGCCATACAAAATGTTTGACTGTGTTTGGTAAACTTCTTTCACAGTTAGCTATTAATTTAAATAGAATCATAATATTTGGTGATTTTGCACAGTCAAATATCTCACAGATTCACGACAGAAGTCAGTAATGCTTTTGAACATCAGGAACAAACTGGAGCATCCAGAAAAATCGGCACCAACACAAGGAGAACCTGCAAACTCACGACACTTGTGACAATAATATATCTCATATCTTATACACTACAGAAGTGACTTAAGTCCCATAGCTGTGTAGTACTAGGCCAAAATTACACTTTCAGATCATTCTGACAGTACTGGGACATTCAAATACCAACTTTTTCAGAATCCTTCTGGCTCCTTCCCAGATCACTGTTCTATACTGTATGCTCCAAAGTTATTTCAGTCCCAATTTTTAAATTGGTTTTTATTGTAATACTTTTTTCAGTTTTGTTTCCTTCTTGGTTTCTATTAAGTTTAGTTTTATTTGTTTTTGACTATTTTCACTTCAGGTCGTATTTTTAATGAGTTTCATAATTCAGCTTTATTTTAGGTTTAATTTAGTTTTAAAAGCCTTTGTCAGATTTCACCGACCTAAAGCAAAACCATGAAAATATATATTTCAAACACTTCTCTCAGCTGTGTTGTTGCAGTGTTGATCTATTCAAGGAGCAGACCTCACTCTAGCAGCGGCTGGCAGTATAAAGGCCAGCAATTTACACAACCTGCTTGCCATCCATAGTATTTCAGCTGAAAAATATTAGTATAAGGGGGATGCTGGGGTCAAATATTTGCCGGGAGGTGGGCTTACTGATACATATTTGGTAGTTTACTCTTTACAGGTAGGTGCATATTAACTCTTATGGTTGCTGGTGATGAAACGTTTTTTATTCTGGTGAAAAGGAAAGATCGATTGGCCTGCCAGATTTTAAAATGAATTATACACAGCAGGATGGTACTTTGTGATTTCTTCTAGTGGTGAATGAGCTGTCAAAAATTTCTCGTTCTACATTACAAAAAAATGCCTGATCGTCCAATGCAATCATCTCCATCATTGTAGTAGTTATGACTTTAGCTCTGGTGGTGCTAACTTTGAGTATTGATAAAGTTTAAATATTGGCCAAGATTGACACATCAGACTGATACTGATATTTTAACCAATATGTTGTGCATCTCTTTTTGCCATTTTCAATGGTATCTCCCATCCCTCAACTAATTTCTTGACCTAAAACATGGTTTAATCTGGGAAGGGCATACGTAATTTTGTCTATTTGAGATGCTTATCATAGGCTACATTCACTGGCAATTATTTAAAGGGGGGACATCTGGTAGCCAGTAGCCCATAAGCAGACTTTTAAACTCAAAAATAAAAATGAAAAACATTTTTAGTATTCGTTAACGGTAATAACATTGGTATGCTGCAAGAAACATGGCAGTGGAAGAAAACACACAGCAGGGGAAAGAGTATGACATGAATGAAATTCAGGCCGAGGGGCTTACTGCTTTTTCAAGGCCTGCCGAGCCTCATAAGCCTCTCTTTCAGCAGAAATCTTTCTGTAGCAGTAGATGAGGACTATAATCAACCAAAGCTGCAGGCCGACAATCAGCACATACATCATGATCTCCCCAATCACTGCAGTCTTCTCCCTCTTGGCTATAAGCAGAAAAAAAATACTTGGAATAAAGTAAATTAGATTCTAACAAGATTCAAAATTGCAATGCATGTATCATCTTTTGCTAACAGTACTACAGCAACAAGATGGAAATGTAAATGAATGGAAGACAAAGAGAAAAATAGTAAAAATTTAAACAGATAAAAAGGGAAGTCTTACCTTCAGGCAGCACAGTAAATTCTATGTATTTGGTAATTCTGACTGGTTCATCACCCACTGGGAGGTGAAGAATACGGTCAAAGGTGCAGCGATAAGTACCGGTGTCATTGAAGGTGACATTGTGGAGGTATAGGCTGGCAACCAGAGTATCACTTGTCCCCACAGGGGCAAACCACTCAAGGCGATATTTAAAGTGGTCACTGATGATGGTGGCAGTGGGAAAATCATAATGCAATATCTGAAAACAGAAGAACATCAAAGCCCCTGCACAAATGAATAAAATAAAGCATCTGGAACACTGGCTTAGTTAAATAATGGACAAATAAAATATTTACATCTCTAGTGCTGACCTCTTATATTTCCAAACTGCTACACATGAGAGATAACTCTGCAACATTAAGCTTTTAAATATATAACAGAGAGACAGTGATTGTGTTCATAAACACTTTCATTTTTGAATTGTTTTTGATTTGATTTTTTTATTATGACTACTGATTAAGCTTTTATCAATTGATAAAAGGGACTAAACAGTCCAGGTCATATTGGGTGCCTGTAATGGGAAATTGATTTAGGTATCATCACCCTAACAATTTTTATCAAAAAAAATATACGAATTATACATTCATACAGAAATTCACATTCATATAAAACTTTGAAAGTGCTGTTTAAACCGTTCTCTGGGATATTTTACAGGCCAAGTTTGTGCCAGGTACTGGTACAGAGCCATTTTACAGGTAGATGTCTTCTGCATACAGGGAAGCCTTTCTGCGAACCACTGCTGTACTGAGCTGTTGTTTCACTTGTGGCCTTCCTGTTAGCTTTAACGAGGCCGGATATTCTCCTCTGACCTCTATCATTAACAAAGTGGTGTCAGCCACAAAACCCCTGACTAAATGTTTTTATTATTGGACCATTCTCATAAGGGTGCTGTTTCTGAGATGCTGGAACCACTGTGTCTGGCACCAACAATCACACCACGTTTAAAACTATCTAGATCACGTATCTTAGCAATTCTAATAAATAGCAACACAGTAACTGAACCTCTTAATCCTGTCTATGTGCTCTATGTATTCAGTTGCAGTCACATGACTTACAGTTTGGGGGAGCCAGCTATTTGCATTAACAAACAGGTGTATCTAATGGACTGGCCACTAAGTCTATATTATGTTGATGTGGGTAACTTTACACAATAAATGAGCTTAACAAAAAGGATTCTGCTTGCAGTGATAACCTTCTCTAACTTGCTTACACTCAGATTACCCTAATTACAAGAACTACCAAATGACCAAAAGTGACCACTGATTCGCTGTCTCATAACTCTTTCAACAAAAAAAACACTTCTTTTCTGTTTCTTTTTTTTTGTTCAAAACTGGCCCAAATCTGGGTTGACTACTTCACCTCCAGACTGGCAGCATTGTTCTGTTGATTGCCTAAATTTATTAAAGCATTACATCAGAATTCACATTTATTTTTGTAGCAGATGTTTATACACTATATTGCCAAATCATTGAATTCAGGTGTTCCAATCACTTCCACGGCCACAGGTGTATAAAATCATGCACTTAGGCATGCAGACTGCTTCTACAAACATTTGTGAAACAATGGGTTGCTCTCAGGAGCTCAATGAATTCAAGCGTGGTACCGTGATAGAATGCCACCTGTGCAATAAGTCCATTTGTGAAATTTCCTCACTACAAAATATTCCATGGTCAACTGTTAGTGGTATTATAACAAAGTGGAAGAATTGGGAACAACAGCAACTCAACCACAGAGTGGCAGGCCGGATGTGTCGGATGCAGTAGTGTAAAGCACACTGCCACTGGACTCTGGAGTAGTGGAGACGTGTTCTCTGGAGTGACGGATCATGCTTCTCTGTCTGGCAGTCCGATGGATGAGTCGGGGTTTGGTGGTTGCCAGGGGAGCGGTACTTGCCTGACTGCATTTTGCCAAGTGTAAAGTTTGGTGGACGGGGATTATGGTATGGGGTTGTTTCTCCGGGGTTGGGCTTTGCCCTTTAGTTCCAGTGAAAGGAACTCATAATGCCTCAGCGTACAAAGCCATTTTGGACAATTTCATTCTCCCAACTATGTGGGAACAGTTTGAGGATGGTCCCTTCTTGTTCCAACATGACTGTGCACCACTGCACAAAGCAAGGTCTATAAAGACATGGATGAGAGAGTTTGATGCGGTGGAACTTGACTAGCCTGCACAGAGCCCTGACCTCAACCCGATAGAACACCTTTGGGATGAATGAGAGTAGGGACTGCGAGCCAGGCCTTCTCGTCCAACATCAGTGCCTGACCACACAAATGCTCTCCTGGAAGAATGGTCAAAAATTCCCATAAACACTCCTAAACCTTGTGGAACACCTCCCCAGAACAGATGAAGCTGTTATAGCTGCAAAGGGTGGGCCAACTTCATATTAAAGCCTATGTACTAAGAATGGGATGTCATTAAAGTTCATGTGTGTGTAAAGGCAGGCATCCCAATGCTTTTGGCAATAGTGTATGTTCAAAACAATACATAAATGTGTGCTTATACTTTTTACAATTATCTTGCATTATAGTTAAATACTTTTATGTAAATGATGCTCATTACAAAGCATAGAATAACATTCTTTTAAAGTAATGTATGTTTTGGCATATTTTAGAATGAACCTCTGTTGGTCTAGGACAGGTAGTACTTTTTTCTATGAGACACAATGGGACTAGTGCTTCCCATTATCAGACTTTCACCTTCCAAGCCAAATCAGGGAATCAGTCGTTTTCATAAACTGAAAGACTGGTGTAATTGTAGGTCTTAAATCAAAATCCTAACAAAAAACATCTTTCTACATACACATTGCTTCATAAGAAGATAAACTGTGCAAGACAGTTTTTACAATAGTCTTTACAGTAGCTTGTAAAAAATGTCTTAATAAAATAAAGATCAGCATATCATTCTTCATGCCAATACCAATCAAGAAATTATTTATAATATGAACAGAACTAAATGTTTGTTTCCTATCCTGACCAACATGACATGGGAAAAAGCTGAAAGTGTTTCAGTAGTTAAAACATGAGACAGAAACTTCAGGAACCAAACTGCGTCAGAAAAATATTTGCATGAAATTTTGGTAAGAAATTTGAATAATGCAATATTTATATATATATATATATATATATATATATATATATATATATATATATATATATATATATATATATAAAAGATTTTAGCGTTTATCGCGTAGACATGCTCTCAGAATGTATATTTATGTTCTT
>JAAGVU020000328.1:0-14135 GCA_011763525.2 Mormyrus iriodes | reverse complement strand
CCCGGGCAACTTAGCTCCTGGGATCATTGGAACATGCAAACCCCTCCACCACGATAAGGTGTCGGCTCCAGGAGAGGCTCGTTTTATTTTCTGTCAAAAATAATTAAAAAAAAATCCGTCTTGTGTTTTCGTTATTAAAGGCGCCTTTTATCTAGTTCTTGTTTCGTTTTAGTCATTGAGGAGTATTTTTCGTCTTAGTTTTTAAATTAACACTGATATTCACGCCCGCTTATTGTGCACTTCCGTATTATAGTTATCTAAAATCACAGACATCACACACATAGATGCCGCATTAGGCTAATCAGCAGGCGTAAATTCCGCGGCCATCTTGTGAGGGGGTTGCATCCTTGCCAAACAAGAACAATCCCATGATTCATTGCGTGCTGTTGCGATTCCGGAGGAAGAAGGCGCGAGCACTACCTGCGCTACCTTAATCTGAGTAACGTTTCCCTCGTTCCTGTCAGATTGTATTTTCCCGCTCTTTTTCACTTTTTTGACTCGTGAGACTGCTGAACTGGAATGGTTAACACCCGCGTATAGCGTTTGTACAGAGTTGAAATAAATACGAATATTTTTCGTGTGAACTTTATTTGGTAAAAAAGTACAAGTAATCATACCCACAATAATTAGTCCTTTAGACTGGACATTTCGATTATGTGTCACGATAGAAAATTCGGCTGGGGTAATCAGCAAGGCGTACAGCATAATGGAGCAGCACGTACACAACTACAGTACACATCTGTCTCAATCCGCTATCGGTGCGTCTCTGTCCTCGTGATCTTGCGAGATCGTTCTTGGAAGGCAAGTTTGCAAGACCGGTATCGCCAAGATCAGAAGCACGGTCTTTGCGTTCTTGGTATTGAGATTCAGCCATTTATTTTTAAAAATTATAAATAAAATTTCATCATGGTAGTTATTCTATATGCAGTAAGAAAATAGAGTACTTTTTGAAAAAAAATAGTAAGTTCATACTATTTACTGTCTACATACAGTAAACATGAAAACCTTCATTTTTTAATTTGACCAAGTATTCTGTATCATGAATACGTGTCTGACATTCATAACAAAACCAAACGGCTTGAAAATTCGTTGATTTATTTTGACTTAAATTGTGGATAAACCTCGGCTTCTACAGACGGACATGTATTAAGGAGGAGTGGTTACCCCGTACCAAGATGGCGGCTGCATTTACGCATCGCTCCAATGAGTAGCAGCGACCAAGCTCTTAAAAAAATTAGTGGCTCAATATCAAGAACGCAAAGATGGGGGGTGGAATCGACAGTGTACTATCGCGGTATTTTTCGTCAGTTTTTGTATCGATACAGCGGTGCCAAGAATCGCAATATGTATTTGACTGTATAATTTTTATTTATTTAATACTGTCTATTTCGGTGCTACGTCTACGCTGATAAAATTGCTTCTGAAGTCCACAAGATGGCGCAAGGCCTCGTTCTTCGCTTGCTTAACAGCGTTGAAACAGTCAATCGCCGTCCAAGCTTCCATACGGTATACGCCGACTGTGTTTAAATCCAGAGTGTGGGTTTATTTCTGTTTCTATAATTAAGGGACTATTGGGCTTGACATGCAACATACCATTTGCAAAGAGTACCATGTCAAAATAAAGTGCTCCGGAAATACGACCAATTTGGGGGCTCATCTCCAGGGCCGTAGCCGGATATGAGGTCATGGAGGTTCGGACGTCGGTGATTTTTTTAAGAGCTAAAAATAAAAATTGAAACTAACTATGCACATGAATAAAAAAACAGCAGATAAAAAGGTCTCCGGGCCAAGTGCATTCTTAATTCAGTTCGAATGTGTTATTAATAGTGTCTGCTGTGTGTGTGTCTGAGCGAGCTTAGAGCATTCAGTACCAGTATAATAGAGAACGCGCGACTCACTGAAAGCAGTTCGAATCAGAGTTGCCAGGTCCGCGGTTTTCCGGCCCAAATGAACTATTTTTAAATTTTGAAAATGCATTTGCGGGTAAATGTTAAGAAGTTGCTGGTTTCTGGTTTACTTACATAATGTTCCGCGGCAGCGGACCGTAAGGGGTGAAAGAAATTAATTATGATGAATGCACGTGGCTCCTAATGCTGAGTAAAACTGAATGGCTACCCACCTACAGTCAGAGACAGACGCACGCATCTGGCGTGACACACATTCAGACTCATGCAATTTTACGGCAAATCTATTTTATTCCATTATAAACCTAAAATTTGCTACATCAAGAAGTTGGGGTAGTTTGCAAACCCTACAGTCTATTTACAAGGTAAAAATTTTTTTAAATACATGTAAATACTTGTGCATATTTGTGTCGATTTGAAAATCTCAGTCCGGCCAGCTGAGCAAAGTTAGAGACCCAGGGAAAAGAGAGTGTGTCCATCTACGTGACGTCGTTGTGTTTAACTGTTTTTAAAATGTTGAACATTTGAATGTAATCAGCATGTAAAATGCTGGTTCATTTCTTTGTGATACTGGGATTTCAATTATTGGGCTAGTTTCAGCTTCCGTTGGGCGGATTTTAAGCAGACCTTGGCCTGGAGATTTTTGCTGGACGTTAAAGGTTGGGGTTCTTTCATATTACGCCTAATGGGCTAGATTAATAAAAAAAACTATTTAAATCATATAAGCCCGTATTTGAATGAAAATAGAACAAAGACAACATATGAAATGTTGAAACAGAAATTGTATTCTTTTATGACATATGCTCAGTTTGAATTTGATGACAGCAACAAGTTTCAAAAAAGTTGCGGCAGGGGCGTGTTTACCCCTGTGTTGCATCACCTCTTCTTTTAACAACACTTTGTAAACGTTTGGGAACTGAGGAGACCAGTAGCTGGAGTTTTGAAAGTGAAATGTTCCATTCTTGCCTGATATGGGATTTCAACTGCTCTACAGTTCAAGGTCCACTTTGGTGTATTTTTCGTTTCATGGTGCGGCAAATGTTTTCAATGGGTCAACTTTACAGAAAATGTACCGGTAATTTTCTGCCAGTATTTTCTGTTTTTTTACAGATGTCATTTTTTACTGTATATTAAATAATTGTAGAAGTAATTAGATAATCTTTCAAATATTTGTATGAGCAATTGGAACTGTAGTAATTTTAAATATTCAAATGGAGGCTATAGCCTACATTAGTGAAATGCACAATGGGATGAAATGAATTCAATGCCAGCCGGAGTTGTGGCGACGCATTGGGCCAAAAGGTGAGCCGCACTTCGTCCAATGCAGCCCGAATGCTTGGGCCGAAATCGGACCTAGATTGAAACCAGAGGTCAGCCAATCATCGGCCCCACTGAATTTTGCTATCTGGGGAGCGCTCAACGACTGACAGGTGCAAGTGATGAACATGTTAGAGAGGGATGTGGTGGCCAGCGACACCTACTGGTCACACAGGCATATGACGGTAACAGGTCCTGACAACCAGCAAGTATATCCTTACAAGAAACACTGCTTGTAGCGTTAAAACAATAAACTTAATTATTAAGTCATGTAAAATACTGTACATATAAAAGAAACTGACTCATTATAGCAGAAGTGCTTTTTAATTTGTTTAATATTAAAGTTTCAAAAGGTACGGGTACAATCAAACATTTTTCAGATTTAGTAGTCCAGTGGTATAAAAAGTTTGTTTGTTTTTCAGCAAGTTAGCTAACTGGATAAAAAGGATAAATTAAGTTTTTAGTTCAAGAGCTAGCCACTAAATTGACATCGCCTGAGACAGATAATTGACAAAAAAGTGAGATATACAGACTGCTGAGATGTTATGCAGGCTGAAACTGTTTTCATTCATTCATTGGTGTAGTACTGTCACAGCCTCTGAACACACAGGCATCGGGTGATAGGCGCTTGCCGATTTGTTGTTATAATAGTGTTAAGTAGTGCACTTGTAAATGCGTGGACATTCATTGCCTCAGCTTAGCCGCAAGTATGCCTATCCAATCAGGGCATGATATATATTAGATATCACCCTGATGTCATAAATGTCTAACGTATATGAGATCAAATCCTAATCTCATAATGATCTCACAGTGACATCACATCATGATATCACCTGTCTGATATCATTGTGAGACACCTATGACATAGTACTGTACCCAGAAGCGGATTTAGTGATTTGGGGGCCTGATAGGCAAAGATCGGTATGGGGTCCCCTTTACCCCAAATCCTCCGGTATTTTAACCCATAATAATCAGGTTCCCCCATGGGACCACACAAAAAAAGTTGAATTTGTGCTTTGTGTTCATGCAGATACGGATGGGGCCTGACATTTAGAATTAAGGTTGTGGGATAAATACAACTTAAGGTAATGTCGATCATATGTCTGCCGATAATTATCTGTTTCAGCTTCTAACATTTGCATGTTTGAAGGATTGGCACTTCAGCCACCAGAAAAAAACTCACACTGGTCCATTCGGACTGTGGTGGTGCTGAGGTATCAGCCACCGCATGGCTGCACTCAGGTTCTCATCCCTGAGATCTTTTGTTGTGTGGTGGGTGTGGCAATGTGCTGTAATCAGCACACGCTCCTTACCTCTCCTCTATGCTTGGGCAGTGAGTGACTCACCGGGCTAAGTCTCTGTGCCTGTGACCTCTCACATGTTTGTGGACCCTTGAGCAAAGTCCTTAACACAGGGGTGTTGTGTGTTAGCTGACCCTGCACTGTGACACCCCCCCAAGCTATGGAGAGCCAGATGGAGTTGACAAAGGGAAGCATTTCATTTTACTTATGCAAATGGAAAATGAAGCATTTTTGTTGTTTAAAGCTGAAACACACTTATGGAATGTTTAATAAACGATATTTGTTGGCCAACATGTTTTATGCATTTCTTTCATCTATAGATAACAAACATGATATCTTATGGGTATCATGATGATCTCACAGTACAAGATAAAATGATGAGATCTACGCGTGGTCAGTGTGTGATTTAAAATTGATCTCACAGTGGTATTGCAGAAGTTTCAGAGCATGAGATAACTTATGAGATCAGTACGAGATCTCTGCGAGATCATATTCTTGACTGAGTAGTGGATTCATTAGTAGCACGTGTTTGTAATGTGCGATTTACCTTATGTGTATGTCGTTATGGACAAAAGCACCTGTTAAATAAAAGAAAAAGATGAAGAAGTAGGAGGATGTAGATATAACGACAGAAAAGAAAATGTCAGTATTAAGTAAATGTCATAATTGAACACTGCCTATTGTCAACCGGGCCTTTTCTAACATTTATCCATCCATCTTCCATAGCCACAGATCCAGTATAGCATTGTATAATTATATCTTATACGGTAATTACTGGGGTGGACAAAATAATGGAAATAACATGAAAAACAAACTTATTTTTAAAGTATTAGCTAGATTGGTCAATTGGGTTTAGGCCTCAGGTTAACCAAAACTATCAGCAACTGTCTCTGGTGGATCAAGCCAGTTTCAAGGGCAGGGTATGTGTGACTCAGCAGGTTCGGACACTGTGCCTGTCTGTTAAACATTTGTCAGTAACTGCATTACAATCCCCCTTGCAGCTACTGTGGTGATGCCAAGAACCCCTTAAACCCAGCACTCACAAAGACTGCTGCATTATCAGACACAACCATGTGGGGAAGCCCATAAGTGCTAAACATCTTACTTAGGTGCTCAGCGGTTGCTGCTGATTTGGCTGTCCAGACTGGGTAAACTTTCAACCATTTCAAGTGTGTGTCCACTGCTATCAGGAATATCTCTCCCAGAAATGGGCCTGCATAGTCTACGTGAATGCGTGTCCTTGGTTTGCCTGGGCATTCTCACTAAAAAATAGTGCTTTCTGAAATAGCACTCACATCATTTTTTTGTGATCAAATGTTTTTAAATAAAATTTAAAAAATGACAGGGCACACACACAATTCTCCTCTACAGACTATCTGACATCTCCAGTCCACCTTAGAAAGTTTCTGGACATTGGGGGGAAACTGGAGAACCTGGAGGAAACCCCACGACCACACGAGGAGAACATGCAAACTCAACATGCATAGAGTACGGCGGAAACTCAAATACGAGTTCCAGTACCAGTGCCACCGATCTTGACAGTATGAAGATATTCTTGGTTCAAAACAACTGAGCTCCTGTATGAGTACTCAATTATTTTGCACCAATGATACCTTCATAAGTCTGCACACACATATGTTTGTAATAGTTTTAGTACCTTGTAAATAGTTTGTAGGGTTTGCAAACTACCTCAACTCTTATGATGTTGCCAATGTCCATCCATCCATCATATGTTCTCCCCAAACGAGCTTGATGGGCCGAATGGCCTCCTCTCGTTTGTACATTTCTTATGTTCTTATGTTCTTATGTTCTATAACCACTTATTCCATATGGGTTGCAGGGGGTCCAGAGCCTATCCCAGAGGCTGTGGGTGCAAGGCAGGGAACAACCCAGGATGGGGCACATGCATACCTATAGGCAATTTGGCAACTCTAATCAGCCTCAGCTGGACCATGGGGGGGAAAACTGGAGTACCCGGAGGAAACCCCACGACGACACAGGGAGAACGTGCAAACTCCACACACGGAACCCCGATCCCACAGGTGTGAGGCAACAGTGCTAACCACTGCACCATTGTGCCACCCCCTATGTTGCCAATGTTTATAATATAATTAATATAATATAATATATTATATATTATTTTTTATTTGCCGTAAAATGTTTTTGTGAGTGTGAGAGCCTGAAAGTGAGTCACACCAGACACGTGAGAGCTGGCAACCCTGGTGCTGAATTGTGTATAAGACAGCGTTCTCTTAATCTTAAAGGAGAGCAAAACGGGATATGTGAAAACTCTAAGAATTCCTATGTATTCCTATGGAAATTCATAGAAATGCATCCAATTACTACTCGCTGCTTAATTAGTTTATGTGTTTCAACTTGTTTTTGAAAATCCCATTCTGTCTCACTGCACACATGTTAATACGGAATCAGTAATCATTCTAATGTAGCCATGCTGTGTATTACTGCCCCTTTAAGAACTGCTGCTGCCTCATGGCATCTGCGCATTGCGAGTGAATGTGATGCAGAAAATCGGAAAAGTATCAAACAGAAACACACGCTGCCGATGTGTTGTCATGACAGATGTTAGTTGAATAATAAATAATATTTATATATTAATAATAATAAATTTGGAGAATAAAAACACCAATTAATCTCTGGGTTTTGCTAGATGTTTATATGATGTATATAGAGCTGATATATGTTATTTTAACTGATTCTTGAGGATGCAATTGTTATTGTAGCAGACTGGATATTAATTGGACTTAAAAAAGTAACAGTTACATATAAAGAATATATGAATTTATAAAAGAATAAAAAGACACCCCTCTAATTTTAGTTTGATTTTTTATTAAACTATGAGATTTGAGCTTATGTGTGATGTAACTGCAATCCTGTAGAGGGCGCACTGCTAGCAGTGATCGGGAAGCCATTGGTTCTGGCAAAGGTCAAAAAGCAAAGCAATTAAAGAAAACGCCGAAACATCTAACACATTAACGTTTGTCCGGTCTCCTATCACTCTATCAGGTGGGTAAAGCTTAAAATCTCATGAAATATAAAACGAAATATATACCAAGTAACTCTGAAAACTTTGAGGAGAATGTGTTTTGGGGAAGTATTACGTTTTGTAAAATATTTTTGGTACTTTTTAGTAATGTTAACTGGGTGATGCTGGAAGCTAATGAAAAGTTAGATGAAGTTAAATCGTGAGCAAAAGATAGTAGTGTGGCGTTCACGTCGCGGAAGAGTAGTTAGGGGCCGTGAGGCTTTCTCTTGAACGATGCGCAACACTTCATTGAGCCCTTGCCGGGGACGTAGAGGATTCCTCACCTAAGCACGTTTCTCTACGTATACGTCACCCGCGAGCGCAAAAGCAAAGCAAACTCTTAAAGGCGCCTTTCAGGGTACAGCGGAAAAAAAATCGGCAAAAAACTTCAGGTACCGAAATTAGCGAAATGATACTGTACCGTTTTAGACTTCAAATTTACCGGTAATAGTAAATTTACCGGTACCTGGAGCAACCCTACTCTGTACAGAGTATTTGAAATGGTTGTCATCATTGTAGCGGTCTAGCATTAACACAGACTTTCGTAGATGAGTTATGTATTCTTACTTGAATGATTAACATTTACTATCCAGGTAGCACTTAGATTTTTGTGGATTGTTAGGTGTATAATGCTACATAACTGGTGATGAATATTTAAGTTGGATACTGTTATTTGCTGCAAATTAAAATGTAGTGAAGTTAAAAGGCAGTGGACCATTAATAGATATTGGATATTGGTTTTTAGCCATGGAAATGATTGTTTTCTTTATCTATTAGACATTCAATTAAACTTGTGGGATTTATGGGAAAGAAAATGAGTTCGGCTTATTAAAAAAAGCAAAGCAATTAAAGAGAACTCCAGAACATCTAACACATTAAGCTGTGCCCGGTTTTCTATCACTCTGAGTTACCCTAGGTCAGGAAACCCCGCCTGAGACCGGCAACCTTATCACACCAGTTCGCAAATTTTCAGTGTCAATACGCATGTGATACATTATAAAACAGGGCTCCCCAACTCCAGTCTTCAGTTTTCTATTCTACCTGGCTTCCGATAAGCCACACCTGTTCCTAGTATTTACCTGAGAACAGGTGTGGCCCATAAGATGCCAGGTAGTATAGAAAACCGATTGGACAGTAGCTCTCCAGGACTGAAGTTGGAGACCCCTGTTACAGAATGACTTACTGCAGTATGTGATGTCAGTATATTTCCAATAAGAAACTAAGATGTTGCTGGTGAATAATTAGTCATTTATTATGGTTAATTTTGTTGTACAGGTTTCTTGGGTTCTATCCAGAGGTATAGTGATTTTGTGTTAAAAATTGAAGGTGCCAGTGTGAATGCCCTCTAAGTGCGTGTAAATTAATATGTATTTTGTTTAGTCATACTAATGTATGTATTTAATTTGTTTTCTGTCAGAGATACTACCATATTTCTCAGCTGTAATTATTGTATATTTTAAGAAATCACAAGGAAACTGTTAAGGACCCCAACTTTTGTTTTTTAGCTGAAAATAACCTTTGTGTAGTTACTTAGTTCTTATAACTCTGCTTCTATGCGATTCTTATCCTGTCCAGTGATAAGTCAGAATAAGGAATGACAAATAAAAAAAACTTCAATGTATTCACCATTCCTCTAAGTGGAAAACTAAATTGAGTAAAACTGTCATACAACCTGTGAGCCAGTCTTAGTTACTTTAATGCACCAACTGATCCTTCGCACGCACGCCATTGTAGAACAAACAGGAAAACCACACATGCACCTACATCCTGATCACTGTGGGCTCAGAATGGTGGCATTGAAAATGCCAAACTTATGAACTTATGTTCAGTTGTTACAGAAAGATATTACAGAAAATTAAGAATAATATTATACAATGAGTATAATTGGAAAATCAAAGCCTGAAAAACACATTATATTACTGTAAAAGTGAAGTAACAGAAGTTCTAAATAACTAGTAACTAACATTTTTAAGACCAGCTATAGATAAATGGTACGTTTGGAAAGCCACTGTTCAGAGGAAGTGGCTGAAACAGGCCAGAGACGACAGCAGCAGTAAACTCAGCCCAGCATGACTATGAGCTTCGTTACACAGGTCTCCTTCACAGCAGCCCACGATGGTTCTGCTATTGTTTCTGTACGACACAGGTATATGAGCTGTAGCACAGAAACTATTGGAAATGCATCCTTTTAATATTATAGTTTGGCCTCCAGCAATCTCTGAAAAGAACATGATAGTATAAAAAATAATCAGCAAGGCAAACTTAAATATCAGGTATTACTTACGTGGAAAGAGACCTTAAATTACAAATTTTTACTATATATCTATTTGACTAATAGAGATATCAATCGTCAGTTATTGGTACCCCCTAAATCATAGATCAGCTTGTAATACACAATGATACTGCTGGCCACAGATAAAACAGCTTTATTTTAAAAAGTTGCGTAATTTCTTACCTGTCATATTGACGCATCTATTTTCATCCCCCTGACAGCTGACAGTTGATGTGCAGTCTTTTTCAGAGCATGTGAAGCATTTCTTCCCATTAAAGGAATGCTCTTTATATTCTACAATTTATACCAACAATACCAAGTCACCAATAAAGATTTAAAAACGATGCCAGTGTTAGTCAATATTAATATCAGGGTATAATCTAGACATTGGTTGCTAAAAATGGTCAAAACTATAAGGGTAATTGTAGATATTCTCTCATCTTTCTTACAGAACTTTGTTTCATTATTTTCCCATCTACTTAGTTTCAATACCTTATTATATTAATATGTCATTTAATACCTCAATGGCTCCAGACATACTGATTAGGAAATTAATTTAGATGGTTTTGTTTCAAAATGTGCGAAGCATACCAGTAGTTTATAATCATTAGAATATTCTGACTTGATTCAGACTGCGTTAAATTATTTAGAGCACCGGTATTGTACATGTATCTGTAATTACCAGGAACAGATTCAGCATTGCAGAGATCAGTAGTACAGCATTTGGCGTTAATTTCAGTCCTTTCAAGTCCTAAATTCATTGAACCAGAAATACAGTCCTCAGGTTGCACACAGCGCCTTTCAGAGAATACAGTCTTTTGTTCTCCTAGAGAATGGAAAAAAATTTGCATGAATCATATAACTCTTGTTCATTGAATTTCACACCGGACAAATTCAGTATTTGGTGGAGAAAATATAAAAGACACAAGAACTTTGGGACATTAAACATGACTAATTATCTGTTGTCTTTAAAATTATGACGATAAAACAAGTATGTATTCTATCTTATTATAAAGTAATAACCCCTGTGTGTCAGCAGGCAATTTAGCCATTTGTCACTGGAGAACTGTTCAACAGTTAAATTTTTTTCTTAATTTTCATCCATAATGTTACAGGTATCAAGTAAGTCACAAGTAAGTTTCTGTATGGACTTACCAATGAAGGAAACAACAGATCTGCTTCCACATTCCTGTGCAAATGGGCATGTTTTGTTTTTCGGCTTGCACCATTGCCCCAGGCATTCATAGCACTTGAGCGAGTACACTACAGAATATTTACATTAAATATGAGACAATATATATCAGACAGATATAAACATCATAAGCCATATACGTGACCACTTACACAATGCTGACATCTCACATTTTTATTCTGACTTCCAAAAGGCCTGATTATGGGGTTTTACAGTAGACAGCCTTAAAAATTTTATTTAAGTGTGCAGCTCCCGTGTCCTCGATAATTATTGTGAAATTTCTAGTATAAAACAGCAAAATAATTTTTTTCTTTTGGGACATTATATATGGCTAAATAACTGTCCTCTTTAAAATTGTCAGTAAAAGCAATTTGTATTTACATTACAAAAAACAATCCTGAATGGTTTTGAGGCAAAGCTTATTAAAATTGTACTAGGAAATTAACACTTTCATGCATAAATTATTAAAAACAGAACCAGACTTCTGTGATGGCTTCTTTTACGCAGATTTACATAATTGATTTTTTTTTTTTTAATTATGGAACAGTGTTGAGTAAAATATAGTAAACTTATGAATCCACATCACACTGCTGTTTTGATTTGGTACTGTACCTTTATTGAAGAGTACACAGGCGATGAGGAGACTGACAATGAGTTTCATCTTGATTAGTGAAATGCAACACAGTGGAAATAGAACTTACAGTTGCATACATTTACATGGATGAGTGACTCAATATTCGTGCATCTGATACAGGAACTGGGTGGCACGGTGGCATTGCTGTCTGACCGCCTGGCCACTCCAAAGTTGTGGTTTGAGTCATGCAGTCTGCTGTGTGTCTATGAGTTTTTGCACGCACCCACAATGTCACGCAGGTGTCTTCCTGCTGTCAAGTGTTACAGCGTGGCATGGCGCAGGCGGGAAAAAGGTGACAATCCAGTTGCAGTTCTAAGACACCAATGGGGTTTATTTAAAGAAACTGACACACAGGGTAAAAATACAAAACAAAAGTGGGGTCAGATAAGCAGGGGAAAATACTGAATTAACTAAAACTGTGAAATAAAGCACAACTAAGAAATCAAGCAAAACCACAGGGAATAAACCAGCCAGGAGACCAGAGGACCAAACACACTGTAACACTCACATGGCAGATTGAGGAGCAGGACGAAGGCAGGCACTTAAATACACAAATAACGAGGACTAACAAAAGGCAGTTATGCATTTTAGGTGAATTGGTAAGGTCAAAAAAACTCAAGCACTTAAAAGGTACTCCATATAAACATATTAAAATAAAAAAACTGCAGAGAAGCTTACTAATTCGTTGACTACCACTGCCTCCAAATTAATCAGCCTTGTTATCCAGGTTCTTCTCTTCACTCCATTACTACCTTCTTCATGCCCCCTACAGAATCTAATGTGACATATTTCTTCACATCGCAATTTACATGTGAGCTGTAATTATTTCAGTTGTTTAATATGCAAATATAAATTGAAATATTTTTAATCATTTGGGATATATGGCAGTCTTACCTCTCTCAAGCACCGCAGGAAATCAGTTCACTTTATCCCTGTGAAATGATTCTACGAACCTCCACTGAACAAAATAATGATACGTTTCCACCATTTGTACATCTTGCTCTCCTACATACACATACACACATATACATCTGAAAACAAAGCTTGAGGCCCACAGACAGGGTCAGCCATTTATCCAGCGCTCCTGCAGCTGTTTTTGGGGTAAAGGGCCATGCTCAAGGGCTCAACGGTAATGGGACTACTCAGCAGACCAAGGGGTTTAGACCGGCAACCTCTCGATCACAGACACAGAGGCCCAACCCCCAGACACTTCCTGATCATGCCCTAAGCAGGGGCTAAGTTGAAAAGCAAATTGGAAAAGTACAGGTCGTCCAGTTTTAATTACGTCAGAGGCTGCAGATGTTTTATGTACTCAGGTACATAAAGGTCTGCATATTAATTAGGCAGATTTTTGCTGCTGGAAAAATGGGCCAAAAAGTTGACGTAGCAGGTGATGAAAAGACAAAAGTAGTTAACTGGCTTTCACAGGGCCGCAAAACTACTGAAATTGCAAAGGTGTCAAGTCATGATCACTGCACAGTCAAAGGATTTGTGAGCATGAGACCACCGATATATGTGTTAAGAAGAAATTATGCAAATGGCCAACTAGAGACATGAGACAAATCAAACGGGACGTATGCAGGAACCCTTTAGCCACCATCTTTCAGAACTGCAAACTTCCTTCACTCTGCAGAAGTACAAGGTGCAAAGTGCTTTGCATGATTGGCAGGGTCAGAAAGGCAGGGAATCTGTATAAGACATTTACTATTGTTGCAATGAATGAATTGGTATTGCTTAAAATGTCTGTTACACAATTTTTTAAATCTGTAAAACACATGCATAATTATTATGTACACAGTGTATATTGTACAGCTGTTTCTAGCAGTTTAGCACTGTTTCACACATTCAGGTTAGTTGCGAAACTGCATTTTTTTTGTTTTAATACTTGCACAATTAAATTGAAAAAAATTGCAAGTCCTGCCACTCAACTCTCTACTGTAAGTCGTGTGGGATAATAGCATCAGATGAATGAATAAAATGTAAAATTAATAAATCTAATAAGTTATGCTTCTGGGGATGATATCTTGTTCTTCAGTCGGTCTCCACTGTTGTTCCAGGGATTGCTAGTGTTTAATCAGAATAAAATATGAACGTCTGTAGGGCTGTAGTTGTTTCTCCTTCAGCAAAATCTGGACGAAATGTATGCGAAAATCTTGCTCAAAAACAGAGGAGTTCAAGAAGGTTTGCAAGCTCATCATGAAGTGTCTTAAGTCTTTTCGGAAAAAAATATGCGACTGCACATGTGCTTTAAACCTGCCAAGGTAAGTGAAACTGTAAGTGGCATGTGTACGCTTGGCTTTAACGCTGGTTACGCAATGTTTCTTATGGTCCTGTGCATGCATATTTCCGGAAGTACAAATTAACCCAAAGGACAAAACACTCTGCAAAAGAGCTGTATAAAATACTTGGAGAATGCCAATATCTAATCTAAAAACTTTTAGTTTCCTAAGAAAAAACATCCTCTGTTGCAGT
>JAAGVU020000327.1:0-14149 GCA_011763525.2 Mormyrus iriodes | reverse complement strand
AGGAATGCATTGAATGCTAACTTTTACCTAGCATTAGCCTGTATAAGCCATGTGAAGAGTAATATGGGTCATTTTTTCCCATTGACATCAATGAGGCAATAATAATCCATGCATTTCAGTCAAAGTTTTCCTACTCGGCCAGTGTTCGTGCCACAGAAACAAGACTTGATATGCAACATTAGCCCTTATCATCCAACACCTTACGACCACCATCTTGACCCGCATTCGTCTTTTCTTACTTTTATCATACCTCGTTCTCTCCTATTGACTTCAATGCATTTCAGTCAAAGTTTTTCCACTCGACCAGTGTTCATGCCACGGCAACAACACTCGGTATTCAACCTTAGGCCTCATCACCCAACACCCCATGACCACCATCTTGACCTGCACTCGTCTTTCATCCCCCGTTCCCTCCCATTGACTTCAAAGCATTTCAGTCAAAGTTTTCCCACTCAGCCAGTGTTCATGCCACAGTAAAAAGACTCTGTAATCAACCTCAGGCCTAATTACCTAACACGTTATGACCACCATCTTGACCCGCACTCGTCTTTCATTCCTCGTTCTCTCCCCTTGACTTCAATGTATTTCAGTCAATGTTTTCCGAATTGCCTAGTGTTGATACTTCAGCAACAAGACTTGATGCTCAACATCAGCTATTATCACTCAACTCGTTATGACCACCATCTTGACCCGCACTCATCTTTCATCCCTTGTTCTCTCCCATTGACTTCAATGCATTTCTGTGAAAGTGTTCCTATTCGACCACTGTTCAATGCTACAGCTACAAGACTCAATAATCAACCTCAGGCCTCATCACCCAAGACCTAGCAACACCCTAGCGACCACCCAGCAACACCAAGCAACCGCCTAGAAACACCCTAGCAACGCCTTCCAACACCTTAGCAACCACCTGGCAACACCTTAGCAACCAGCTTGAATTGCCTAGCAACACCCTAGCAACCACCTAGCTACACCTAGCAACCGCCTAGAAACATCATAGCAACCAGCTAGCAACACCCTAACAACCACCTAGAATTGCCTAGCAACACCCTAGCAACCACCTAGCAATGCCTAGCAACCACCTAGCAACCACCTATAAACACCCTAGTAACGTCTACCGATACCCTAGCAACCACCTATAATCACCTTAGCAATGCCCTCCAACACCCTAGCAACCATCTAACAACATCCTAGCAACCACCTACAATTACCTAGCAACACCATAGCAACCACCTAGCAACACCCTAGCAACCACCTACAAACACCCTAGTCACGCCTTCCGAAAGCCTAGCAACCACCTAGAAACACCCTAGCAACCACCTAGGATTGCCTAGCAGCACCCCAGTAACACCATAGCAACCATGTTGAATAGGTTACGAATAGGAATACGCCCATCTCAAAATTTTTTCAGGAATTTTCGTTTCTAGTTTATTATTATTATTCTTCCGTGATTTTCGGCAATTAATGCGGGTCGTATCGTAGCGTGCACCCAGGCAATCTATAAGTCAAAAGTGAGTCCTTCATGGTGTGAGGTGTGCTATTACTTTTCTTGACAGTTTCTGTTACCATGGTGACACTATTCCCGGTCAAACACACTAAAAATCCCATAGGAATGCATTGAATGCTAACTTTTCCCTAGCATTAGCCTGTATAAACCATGTGAAGAGTAACATGGATCATTTTTTTTCATTGAAATGAATGGGGCCATAATAATCAATGCATTTCAGTCAAAGTTTTCCTACTCGGCCAGTATTCATGCCACAGCAACAATACTCGGTATTCAACCTCAGGCCTCATCACCCAACACCCCATGACCATCATCTTGACCCGCACTCGTGTTTTCTTACTTTTATCATCCCTCGTTCTCTCTCATTGACCTCAATGCATTTCAGTCAAAGTTTTTCCACTCGGCCAGTGTTCATGCCACAGCAACAAGACTCGGTATTCAACCTAAGGCCTCATCACCCAACACCCCATGACCACCATTTTGACCCGCACTCGTCTTTCATCTCTCGTTGTCTTCCATTGACTTCAATGCATTTCAGTCAAAGTTTTCCTATTCGACCCCTGTTCATGTTACAGCTACAAGACTCAATAATCAACCTCACGCCTCATGACCCAAGACCTAGCAACACCCTAGCAAGCACCTAGCAACACCCTAGCAACGCCTTCTGACACCATACCAACCACCTAACAACACCCTAGCAACCACCTAGAATTGCCAAGCAGCACCCTAGCAACACCTAGCAACCACCTACAAACACCCTAGCAACCACCGAGAATTGCCTAGCAGCACCCTAGTAACACCCTAGCAACCATGTTGAAATGGTTAGGAATAGGAATAGGCCCATCTCAAAATTTCTTCAGGAATTCTTGTTTTAGTTATAATTATTACTTTTCCTTGATTTTCGGCAATTACTTTTGTTGGCATTTCCTGTTACCATGGCTTTTATTCCCAGTCAAACACACTAAAAATCCCATAGCATTAGCCTGTATAAACCATATGAGGAGTAATATGGATAATTATCTCTGGTATCTAGCTGTTGGTTATACATCAGCAAAGTATTCGGTTTTCATAGCTAGTTGACCTCCATACGGGAGGTAAGGAAGCGGTATTTCTGAAGGACAGTAGGAGGGGAGTATGCTGCAGGTTGAGTGGTAATGATATTATCCTGAGAAGGAGTTGCTGGGTAATACTGAGCTGCCAGATTCTGTACTAAAGAATGTGCTGCCCTCCACAGCGGCACCATGTCTGGTGTTTGAAGAATCAGTGAAACACTTGGATCGAGTAGGCAGGCATAGTAGCATAAAACTGAGGGGAATCAGGGCTAAGAATGGCAGCAAAACGTTCTCGCAAGGACTTCAGCAGCTTTTGAGCTAACTTCTGCCAGCAGCAGTAGTCGTCAGCAGGTGTGCCTCAAGGATGAACAGGCATGGCACTACTTGTGAGAGTGACTGACTGTCACTCTGAAGCTGGTCTCTTTGAATGGGAAAGGGCTCAAGTAGCTTGACCAGGTTCTCTAGCTTAGCTAATCGCTTGTGAGAATTGTGTCCATGCCCAACTCCACAAGCACTTGGTTTAGTTCAGTTCTGATCTCCAGCAGTCTTCTCAGCATATCAAAAGTGCTATTCCAGCGTGTGCTACAATCTCACACCAGAGTTTTGTCACATTTTTTGATCATTGCTCCTCACTGCTCTTGATATGAGCAAATCAGCATTTGGGTGCTTAATGGCATCTTTCAGGGTGAGCTAAAGGGTGTGGGCCAGGCATGGCATTCTCTGAAACTTGTTCTCCCCATCATCTGGCAGGTCAAGTTCTTAGCAGAGAACAGACAATTGATTATCATCAAATGTAAAACACACATAGGAATGGTACAGTTTAATAAAGAATTATTTATGAATTAGGACTTTTTTATATTGCCCTAAATTTGTTTCCACGGGATAAGACATTTAATATTGCATCTTTATAATGAATCTCAATATTAGATAATGAAGTGATGACAACAATAACTATGATTTTTTTTAACAGATGTATACCATTTGGGATGGACATTTTAGATTTGAATAGGAGTGACGAATGAGAGCAAGTAAATTATTTTACTCTCTCTTTTTATTTGAACTCTATGGAGTTAATATCAATTAAAGCTTACAATGCTGGTTATATCATTGTGACATTTTTATATATATAAAAATAATAAATCAATGACGACATAATAATAATGTATTTGGCATTATAACCTCACTCACCAAGTTCTCCAGTCTCTCCAATGTCCTCATCCTCCTTGTCTGTCTCCTCCGACTCTGAGTCGATCCACAATTCATCCAGTCCTTCTCCAGAACCTCCTGGCTGAGCCCGTGAAGCATCTGTGGACGCTTCACTTTGTTCTTGGCCTCTGTCCCTAAGCAGCCGCACAGCTTTGATGTCACAATGAGTAGCACCTTGTCTTCTCCTATACCCCATGCATCCAATGTCTCATCAATGCAGCGAGCAATGGACTCCCCAGTGTGTGGGTGCTCCATTCGGTGGCGGTTAAGCAGAGCATGGTAAACCTGGCCTTTGAGTGGATGATAAAAACATGCTGACACACATGAAAGATGCAGTTAGTCCTCTCTTTTTCCAGAGAGGGTCAGCTTCCTCACGTCCTTTATGATCTCAATTTGTGCTTTGCTTCATCTATCTTAGCTCCAATAAGGTTATTTACTCTTGTAGCACCGGGTGATTTGAATTTTGGTTCGAGCGAATAGCTGAACTTTTTGAAAGCAATTGAGTCACATAGTCATGTAGACATCCCAGTCTCAGTAAACGTTTACCAATGCATCCTCCTGCTTGTGGTGTTCCTGCGTATTTACTAACCAGCAGCTTTTTGGTCGTCGGTGAAAGCAGTCCATTATGGTTGTCTCCTCCTTCCCGGTGCTACCTGGCTGGGATGTGGCTTCTCTTTCCGGGGAGCTTTCGAGAGAGGGTACTTGGTCAAGGTACTCGCGATTAGCCGTCTTATGCGAGATTCTCAAGCAGACTTTCAGATTTGTGTGGCATTTTCCCTTGAAAAGTATCCAACATATTTTTTCACCTGTTTCTACAATGCACCTGCTCTTATCTGTCTCTCTGTCATAGACAAAGAAATTCCAGATAGGACTCTACCACCTTCTCCCAACTTTTGTCATCGCCATTTTTCTAGGTAACGCAGTGAGCACAAGCCGACTGTAAACAAGAAGTAACGGACAGAGAGGTTTCGTATGGTGCTGCCAACTCATATAAAACTGCTAGAGTGAAATAAATCGATATATCAATCCAAAAGGCGCACTACTGTGCATCTGCTGGAGCGGAAAAGGTGCTTATGCTCAGAGACTCGATCGTTAGAAACAGAGTTTCTAACAGTTGTAACAGCGGTTTCTGTAAAATGCCTCCCCAGAGTTTCCGACATCGAGGTGAAATTGGACTCCTTCTCCAGCATTGTAGTCTCCACCTTGGTTGTTCTATGCTGGAACTAATGATATAAAGTCCTGAAAATCCGAAATATTAACGAGGAGCTTCATTTCTATGCGTGCAAAAGCTATAACAAAATGCTGGAATCTAATTGTCTCTGATCCCTTACCAAATCTCTATAGAGAGGATGTAAGCTATAGTAGACTACGCTCCCTAAACCGCTGGTTAGAGACTTGGTGTGCGTCTCAAAATATTGCTTCTGTGGATGATTGGGACCTTTTTTGGGAATGGCCTGGCTTTTATAAACGATCTTCATCCTAATTGGAGGGGATCATTTATATTATCCTAAAGCATGGCAAGTAAATTACCTGCATGACTGAGAGCACCACCAAGGCCACAGTCTTACGATCTTAAAGGGTATTTACTCTCCCACCTTTAGATCATGTCTGGCCTGGACCCAGGTGCTCCACAACATGACGTCCCCTAGCTATTTAGACTCTTGACCTGAACATAAACCCATTATAAAATGTACACTATTGAACATCCGCTCCTTAGGAAGTAAATCACTTCTTGTCAGTGACATGGTTCTCGACACTGGAGCAGACCTGTGTTTTTTAACAGAAACTTGGCTCAGACCCACAGACACTATCCCTCTTGTTGAAGCCTTGCCTGATGACTTTAGTTTTCTACAGAAACCAAGTGGCTCGGGATATGGAGGCGGCTTTGCAGATATTTTTAATTCACTGTTAAAAATTGAGCCCAAAAGTATAAATTTACAATATTTGAAGCAATGCTAATTCACATGGTGAATGACCCACCCATTTATATCCTTATAGTGTACACACTGCCAGGATCATACACAATTTGTGCCGGAATTCGGGGAACTTCTCTCTGACTTGGTTATCAACTTAGAGAATATTGTAATACTTGGAGATTTCAATATACATTGGACACAGAGACCAATGCCTTCAGCAAAAGCTCTCTGTCCTTCCTGGACTCTGTTGAATGTTATCAACTCATAACTGGACCAACGCATGTTCACAATCATATACTAGACCTATCACTCACAGAGTTTATGTCTATTATGTATCTGTCTTTCCATTGAACTAGTCCTTCACTGACCATTTTCTAATCACCTTAATCATTTTACTATGCCAGAGAAGATTATTACAACATGTCACCTAAATGATATAAACTCCCGACGATTTATTAATCCAGAAAGTAATGTCTAGTTCAGGTCAAATCAAGACAATTTTATTTGTATAGCACATTTTCACGACATTATATTGTCTCAAAGCACTTTGCATAATTTCCACCCAAAGCCCCCAGTGAGCTAGCTAGAGAGACAGTGGCAAGGAAAAACTCCCTAGAACTAAGAAACCTTGGGAAGTACCAGATTCAAAGGGTGAACCCAATCTCCAAAGGCAGGCAGAGAAGGTCAAATTATATTGTCACGGAAGAGAGGGCAGGCAGGTGATGGCAGGAAGTTGTTAGTGTTTCTTCAAATGGTTGGATGAACAGTGGTACAGCAGCAGGGCAGACAGGAGAAATAACAATGACAGAAGGTGGAGCAGGCTGAAGGATGCCACAGGTAGTGCAGATGTCACAGGCAGAATATCTTGATGACATGGGGTCTTTTGGCAGAACTCCCCGAGAGGAGTAGGGGAAATAGAATGTGCAATTAGCCAAATAAGGGAGACTAGAGGCAGTGCAATATGTAAGCTCCGGCAGATATGGCTATGGCAGCATAGGTATGAGAGAGCCAAGTGGGAACACAGGCATGTGGAGTCCATGAAATGTCAGAAAGCTCTGCAGCCAGTCGTAGTTTTCTGTACCATAGGTACTAGTATCCTGCTCCTTGGAACCATAGCAAGCAAGGAAGGTTGCAAGAGGCAAGTCCATCCCTAAGGTATTCCAGTGCAAGGCCATTCAGTGCTTTATAAGTTAATAGCAGTATTTTGTAGTCAAGGTGTAGGTGTGCCACAGATTGAAGTGCAAATGGAAATCCACGGGTTTAGAAGTGTTCGTTAGCATGGTTCAACAGCCTGCAACAATATAAGCGAGCCCTTTATAGGGCACGTTCAGCCTATTAATCCAATGTTATTAATCGCAATATAAATAACCCTCGCTACCTTTTTAAAACAATGGCTCATTTAACAAATAAGGCTGGACCTCTGCCACTAATTTTAGTAGTGTCCATCCACTCAGATCGCATAATGCTGGTTTCCTTGTCGTTCCACATATAAATAAAGTGACAGTTGGCAGTAAAGCATTCTGCTACAGGGCCCCTATATTGTGGAATGGTTTCCCAAGCTATGTTCGGGATGCCAAATTGGTCTGAGTCTTTAAATCTCGACTGAGACCTATTATTTCAGTTTAGCTTACGCACAACTTCTAACACACCGTAACTATAGCTGCTGGTGCTGCTGTACATGTCATTAGTGTCTACTTATGCTTGTCCATTAATGTGTCAATGCATGTTCTGATCATCCATGCTCTCTGCCTTCCCACATTACATTCTATACATCTCAGTAATGCACAAAGTTGTTCAGATATCCTTCTTGATGAGATTTCACTATTTGCACTACAGAACACCACATTTAACTGCTATCAGAACAGTTATGCTGTTTTAAGTTTATTTCATTAAATTAAACATTATTTAAACGAGAATTATTGAATGTAACTAAAGATTTTTTTTGATTAATGTAACTATAAGTAAGAAAATATGTCAGAATATGTGTAATATTTCCAAATTGAAACTAATAATCATGTGTTAGATTGGGGTCGGGTCAGTACTGTTGGTTTCACCATTCGTTTTTCTGTGTTAAGTGCAGCACTTGCCATGCGGCAGAGCAAAGTAGCAAAGAGCTTTAAGTTGCATTGCTATGGTTCATCGAGATTTGGATTATTTTACAGGTCGTAAGCTGGAAGTGTCCCTTTTGTTTCTTGACTTCCCTTGAGTGAACGCCGGCAATAAGGTATAAGTCCATTGTACACTATACTTATGTTACTGGACATGCTAGCAGGCTAGCTAACGGCTAAAGTTATAGAATAGAATAGATAGAAAGCATTTATTGTCATTAAAGCACGGATGCTACTTTTACAAAGAAATTGCAGTGGTTACTTCTAAAGTGCAGACATATACACACCTTACATTTACAGTTCAACGGCATTCTACAGTAGACAGTAGTGCAACAAATGGTAGGGCATTACATAATACTAGAACACATCAGGATTACCATACAACACTAGGGAAGGTACACGTGACTATCAGGAACACAAGTATTCACGCTAACAGCTAGGACTACGTACGACATACAAGGGCTATTTACAAGCGCTCTCGAGCTTGCCGGGATATTCAAATCTCAAAGCCGCTACAATATTGTAAAACACTACTTGTGTATGACGAGAAACAGTGTGGCTAGCGCTTACATTTCATATGAAAACAGAGTACTTGCCGGGAGCTATTCACTTCATTTGGTGATACCATTTCTATATCGGGCTTTCTGTTCTCGGGTGTGTACACCAAAGTGTGGCGCCAATTTTTATGTGAAAGTTTCACATGCAGTACACTGACAACTGTGAGCTCCACCTAAAAAATGCGAGACAAAAGAAATGCGGGAGGATCGTTCTTTTTGCTTCCTACTTTTGTTCTAGACAGTAAAACATGCACAACGTTCGCGATCACCAGTCCACTGTTCGGGTGAAGCGCCAGCGGCGTTCTCGGAGGAATACATCGGATGAAAGATCGGGGAAAAAAGGGGAAAAACTGTCACCGATTCAAATTATGTTCCGCTATTTGCAGAGCCAACGGACCACATTTTAAACTTCGTTGCCGTTCGTTCAGTTCTGTCTCTCATTCGCATTCCTATCCCAACATACCCCTCTTCCCCATTAGACCCTTCCCATCCCGATCTCCCGCTTTCAAAACAAAAGTGCATATAAAAGTAATAATAGTGCATATAAAAGTAACAAAAGCAGAGCACCCGAGAGCCAACGATGAACAGGAACGTTACAGTGATTCTTATATATTACTTAATATTCTCATATGATAATGTTAATGATGTTGTTCATATTGATTTGTATGTTTTTGTAAATGCTCTTTGTTGAAAATTAAAATTGGCAATAAACATTTTATAAATACTGCATTTTATTTTTTCCCCTTGCACTCAATGAGCGAAGCCACTGGGTTATCTGCTAGTATTATAATGCAGGAATTTATTAGCTAAATTGTTCTTTTTCACCAATGTATAGGGTAATTAATTGTTATTATATGTTATTTTACGTGAACTGTTTAGTTCTGCCCCAATCAACGTGATGGAATCTCCAATGAAGATGCCAATAGAAACTTCAATTCTATTCAGTAATTCAATAATCGCCCAGTAACTAGGATAGGATGATCGTCCAGCGAAAACACTTCACCAAGTACCGTAGCGTTTAAGTACGAGGCTCTTCTCGTGGCCTATGACAGAGTGTCGCGAAATTCCTAAGTAGGCTTGGGGTTTCAAAGCTTAGGGACGGTTTCGAAGAGGAAGGGGCTCTTGTGAACATTCAAGGAGACAGAGAATGAAGTTGTATAAAAGCATGCAAGGTAACATATGACAAGTATCACACATAGCAAAACACAAACATCAATAACAGAGTGAAATAACGATCTAGGATGGAAAATGGTAATATGAATATGAGATGCACTGACCAGATTTAACCGGGCACTCTTAAAAGGTAAATACTATTCTGTAACGCAAGCAAAGGGTTTTAAGAATGCAACCCAAGTTAAATCAAACAGATCAAAAACCAGATTAAACTGGTAAATAAATGGAATTTGGTTTACAATGCTGCAGAGAGAATGCTGATGGAGTCTCTGGCAGTTGGTCGTAGAAGTCGTACGTTGAAGCAACGGTGGCAATCTAGAAGAAACAGAGGTGTCTGGCGCGGATCTTTTAGCGGCTGGTTTCACGGGTGAACACAAAGTTTCTTTGGGACATGTTCTCATTGTGGAGGCGGCTGACTGGAGATGTGGTCGGTGCCTGTCACGGTGGCAGACACCAGTGGTGAGGGATGCCGTCAAGATGAAGAAGAACCCCACTGGTGGATGAGATATCCGCCTGGAGTTCCTTAAGGCTCTGGATACTATTTTAGCCTGTGGGACTCCAGAGGCATCTGTCAGATACCGGCAGGCCAAGCAGGATGCGGCTTTGGCCGTCGCTGAGGCAAAAGCTCGGGTGTGGGAGGAGTTTGCTGAGGCCACGGAAAACGACTTCCAGATTGCTTTGAGGCAGTGGACCAGCTCTATACTCTCCGCAGGGCTTTGGAGGGTTCATGGGAGTCAGCCCAACCAGTCTACATGTGTTTTGTGGACTTGGAGAAAGCATTTGACCTTGTCCATCGGGAAATCATGTGGGGGCTGGTCCGGAGTATGGGGTGTCGGGTTTCCTTTTAAGGGCTGTTCGGTCTCTGTACGACCGGTGCCAGAGCCTGGTCCGCAAGGGCGGTAATAAGTCAGACCTGTTTCCACTGAGGGTTGGCCTCTGTCAGGGCTGGCCATTGTCACCTGTTCATAGTTTTTATGGGCAGAATTTTTAGGCACAGCCAAGGTGCTGAGGGTGTTCGGTTTTGTGACAGGATTGGGACTCTGCTTTTCGTCTGGTTCTGTTGGCTTCATCAGACTGTGACCTTCGGCTTTCACTTGGACAGTTCGTAGCCGAGCCTCACGCCAATGATCGGGTTCATTGAACTGGCCGGCTGGTGAAAGGGGTGTTTACCACAGTCAATAAATTTATTGACCGGAGACAATGTTTAACTCTAGAATTGAATTTGATTACACATATTTAGTTTCTGAGACATGTAATAGTATGATGATCTGTGATCAGATTCATTTTTAGCAGAACATTTTGATACCAAACATTTTTTTCAGGTTTACACGTCGTATGACCCAAATTAGTTAACTTATAATTCCAATTACAATGTACCCGTCGATCATTAATATCAGACACTTACAGATCAGTTTTGCTGAAATTACATTACCATTTCTACATTAGATCTTAATTTTAGGTTTATGAGTTCCCGTTGGCTTCCTAGAATAACAGATCCACATAAGCATTTACACATTGCAATTCACAGTTAACTGTTACACCAGAATGTTACAACAATTTCACATTCATGATTAAGAACACACATTAATACTCTTATCCGTTATATGGAGTGGACCAGACAAAGGGAACATGAAATGGCGCCCTTGCTGATATATATGACTCCCCTGGTATGCAGGAAGAAAGGGTCTCAGAATTAAGTCAAACAAAGAAAGAAGTCATAATCTTATAACAGACATAAGAAGCAGCATGATAACCTAGTTTCTTACCTTTCCTAAAGTAGACATGAGCACCTGGGTAGCTCTGCACATGTAGATGTCTATACAGATATAGATGTAGATGCCCGGGGGCAAAATTTACACTGCCTTCCTATCACCTAGATATGAAAGGCTTCCGATACCCCACAATGCCTCCCAGCGTCGATGTGTTAGCCCCATGCCGCCACTGACCCACATCTCATTTGGAAACAGTTTTGATCATTTTAAAGAATAAAAACATTATCCGTATTAGTTACTGTTCTGAATGGTGAGCCCCCGGGTGAAGTAAACCCTTACTTACTTGCTTTAATAGACGACAATGAAAATGGACCAGACGATATGGTTGATGCTATGGGCGATGTACACTGGTTTGACCCCGAGATGGATAGAGCCGGAGGCTGTGGTAAATATACCAGTACAGCAGCAAGGTCAGGGGAGATTATGCTAATATTAATGGTCGTGGTGATGATGCTAATGTTGATGTTAATGTGTCATAGACCTAGATTTAGCAATACTGAAATAAATTTTTTTAATGATTTAAACCATAACGACATAATCGATTTCTACCGGGGTTTGATACAGTTTCAAAATCTGGTTGACATCGCTTTATCCGGTTCCAGTGATGTAATACAAATTGAACTGGTTGGCGATACAGTGACCGAGCGTGTTGCCATATGCCAGGATTTAAACCTTCGGACCTCGTTCATGAGGGCGCTCTTGGCCTCGCTTTTGCCTGTGCTTTTGCTTTGCTTCTTTTTGCTTTTGTCTGACTGCCTACCGTGTATGACTGTTTTGTTTCTTGGTTTCCAATTTCCGCTCTGTCCCTTTTCTGATACCTTTGCTGGACCTGCCTGATTTCTGGTTCCGACCCTTTGCTATCCTTCGCCTAAGATCTTCGCTCGCCCTTCTGGTTACTGTGCTTCGGCTGATGTTTTCCCGTGTATGTGCGTAACATTCGTGCAGAGTGAATGCGTAAATGTGCTGGTTGCGTTTGCATTAGATAGAGAAACAGTGACTGTGTTTGTTTCGTTTCTGTTTCTCACGGGTAAAATTAGTTTAATTTGTGACGGGTTTGTTCACTGTTGTGTTTACTGTATTAGTCTGGGTCACTTCCGCAGTTTGTTATACTTCGTGTTGGCAATCGTCCCTGTGAATAAAAATAAATATAAAAGATTCCTTTGTTTCCCGTGTTTTCATTTCCCGTTACCCCGTTGTCCCGTTTTCACCCCTTCCCCTTCCCAAATCTTTCTGTCGATCCCCAACTCTAGACTGGGGATCGTAACAATATATTTGAAAAATAAAGTGGTCAAGGTTTCTGCGGGTTTCCATGATCAAAACTCGGAGAGTTTTTCAAACGGATAGATGCGATTTCTCTTTGGTCCCACGGGCGAGATAGCTGACTCCAAAGGGTTAAAGACAGACATTGTGTGAAAAAAGCTGAGGTTTCTTATTGTTACTGAAATCTCTGACAATAATCTGTGCTTTGCTTATTATGTAGCACGTCTCTTGAACCCCGATCTCTGGCATGATGCGGCAGAGTTGGAGGCTAAGCGTTTGCAGAATGCGGTTTGGTCTGGGCGATAGTGACTCGGTCTCATTGTCAGACATAACAGAGCTTGGGGCCAAGATTGTCGTATGGTACCGCTGTTTTCAAGAAGTTTCAGACAACCAGAGTTCCTTGTGACAAAACAATCTCCCTGTACCTCCAAGACGGGCATTATTTTGGCATATAAAGATTGACAGCGTTTCTAGATGCAACATATGGCTGCAGTTATTGCTACACAGTATTCAGCGTTCAATCAAAGCATAAGTGGAAATATTATTGCAATGTGTGTATCAGTCCAGAGTGCCATAAGCATTGTCAGTGTGTTTACGGTGTGGGGACTGTGGGTGCGTTTGTCAGTCAGAAAAATCCCAAAAGCTGATGGTGTAAGTGTGTGCGATACAGTCAAATACTGTGACAAGTGTAATCTGACATACTATAATCAAAAAGGATTCAAATGCTCATAAATGGCCATTTAAAAGCTGTGTTTTTTTTGTAACGAGGACTCGATTGCTAAGTGCGAGCATCATTTTCATCAAACGGGCAAAAGCTGGGGACTTGAAATAATTATGTGTTTTATGACTGGATGAGGTACATATTGCCAATTATATCTATTGAATTGATTTGAACAGGAATTGCTGGTCAGTTGAGGATGATGCTTGTGTGGCCAATTCTTTTGCAAAGTATCGCACCCCCAGATATGCGAGATACACCTTTTATAGTGCATAACGCTAAAGGTTACGACTGTTACTTGCTGGTGAAATATTTCGTTGAAAATAGCATCACGCCACATATTATCGCACAGGGTAGCAAATTGCTGTACGTTATAAGATGCCTTCAAACAGCGTACATTGACTCCCTTTGCTTTCTACTCATGAGACTGTCAGCATTCCCAGCATTTTTTTACCCTAAAGACATTGAAACACTCCCCACTCCGCACTGTGGGGGTTTGGTCAGAGGACAAATCAGACAAACACATTGTAATAGAACCAGAAATATTTTCATGTTTTGTTTTCTAAAATTCATGTTTTCGAAAGAGTTTGAACTGTTGCACTTTTCATTTCTTATTGATGATGTGGCGTTGGTTCAGTGTCGGTACATAAAGGGTTACCCGGTTGTGGCACGTCATGTCAATGTGTTTATTGCTGCTTTCACTACAGCGTATGCTAGGCTTGAGCTTTACCTCACGGATCACTTAGGTACGCGCATGTTGTATTACGACACAGACTCTGTCATCTTTGGCAGCAATCCGGGTAACTGGATGTCACCTTTGGGTGACTTCCTTGGGGAACTGACAAGCGAATTGGACCCAGGTGACCACATTGTGGAATTC
>JAAGVU020000326.1:0-14160 GCA_011763525.2 Mormyrus iriodes | reverse complement strand
TCCCTGTTTCCCCTATATAAGGTTCCCTGTCCTGTGGTTCCCTGTCGGTCATTGTAAAGTGCATGTTCGTGGACACCTGTTCCTTGTTTGTGCTTCAGCACGTAATAAAGTCCCCTGACGGGCTTCCCCAGTCCACGCTGCCTCTTGAGTCATTCCGCCCGGCACCATGCCTCGCCACTCCGCCCGGCGGCGTGACAACAATGCTTTAAAATGGCCACCATACGCTGTATATTGTTTTGTCTCATCTCAAGTTTGGCACATTACTGGACTCATTATAATTTGCCTGCCTCCCCAACAGGTCTGTAGAAGACACCATCATTGTGCAACATCTGAAGACACCCAACAGCTTTCAATACTGTCAACCCCGTTATACTCTTCAAAAAACTAATGGAGATGAACATAGACTCTGCTCTCCGTCATTGGCTTCTGGACTTCCTACTCCATCGCCTTCAGTCTGTTACAGTGAACAGTTTACTGTCCGTCCGCCCCCCTGACCATCAGCACAATGTTGCATGCTCTCCCCAATTATGCAGATGATACCACCATCATTGGCATCATCTCAGACAGCAACAAAACACAATATCACATAGAGGTGGACAGAGCAGTCAGCTGGTGCACTAACAATGAGCTCCAGCTCCAAGCATCCAAAACCTTTGAGATTGTTGCGGACATCAGGCACTCACAGAACACCAAAGCTCCACTCCATATCAACGGTCATCAAATTTCAGTAACATAAAAAAATTCAGGGCACCTCCATCTGCAGTTCCTAAGAATGGCAGTTCAGTTTGAACCACCTCATCAAAAAGCAAACCAGAGACTGTTCTTCCTCAGGCAACTGAAGAAGCTTGGTGTTAGTTGTCACCTCCTGGACAGTTCTTCACCTCCATCATCGAGAGCATCCTCACATGTTCTATCACAGTCTGATACAGTGGAAAGGACTCCTCAACTGGGAAAAGACTCCAGCAAATTATCACCTCAGAGATCTGGGGTTTTTCCCTGCAGTCTGTTGTCACTAACACTGTTGTAGCTTCTTGGTATCAAAAATGACAGAACTGATTTCTGATTTTCAGTATTTATCAACGTTAACACCAAAGTTAGTTACAATAAACAGACGTCTGTCACTCTCATTTTATGCACATAAACCAACCTTTACTTACATTTCGTTTACACAGAATATTACTGAGTTGGTCACCTACTTGCAGTTTCTGTAAATTGTTCCAAATTAAACAAAGTTAAATTTGCTATATTAATTATTCATCAACTAAAGTTCATAACTAAATAAAATTGCATTTGTATATATCAATTCACCTTTCTTGTACATTAAATCAAATTTCCATCAATTAAAAATGGAACAAAATTAATCAAAATAATAAAGATACAACATCCTCCCCTTCATGAAGACTATTTCACAATCAAATTTCTGAAGGATATATAAGTTGAACAGGTCTTCTTAATACAGTCCTAGCTGAAAGTTGGACAGTGCATAATCTCACAAGTCTACCTCTGCCAGGAAACAACTCCTTGATTATCCCAGTTTTCCAGATCTGTGGTAGTCTCTCATCTCCAATCAAGACCAGGGTTCTCATTTATAAAACAGTATGTAGGACTCATACTAAAAGTACACATACGCACAAAAGCCAAAACTGGCATGCACAAAAAATATGTCAGATTTATAAAACCTTGCGTACGCACACTTGCAAGCAATGTTCTTTTTATAAATCACTCTACCTGGAATTGTGCATACATAGGTCACTCTCATATTACACCTTCTACACGCCCACATTTAACCATAAATGGTCAATGCAAAATACCACATGAATACTGATGCATACAAATGAATTCATTAATTGTCAATACAAAACACCTCATGAACATTGACTTATACAAATTAACCCCGATAAACATTTACTTATCATGGCAACCAATACAAAGTGCAAGAAAAGAAACTTTTCTAAAACAGAAATCGAGGTGCTTGTGGGTGAGGTAAAGACTAGAAAAAACATTTTGTTTGATGGTCACTGCAGTGGGGTGACAAAAAAATGCAGTGAGTGACAATAAGTCGCAGATCCTGTTATTGCTGTATGCGCAGCAAATAGGGTAGTACATGAGAAAAAAAATACATTATGCAGCATTATGCACGTGACTGCAATATTTACGTTTCCAGTTACCAGTACAGACAGTGCTGATGAAATATTACTAGTGTAGTTTGACTTAAGATTTGAGTCGGCTTATATATTTTTCTATTGAAAAGTTATTATGGAATAATTATGGCTCACTATCACTAATAAAGTATGATAAATATTAAAAAGTAGATGTATATGTGATGTGCTATGAGCTGAAATTAGATGTACGAGTTATGACTCACATGACGCACAAGGCATAATTGTATGTATAATGATGCCACTCACATTTTTTCCTACATTCTGGCTTCAATTCACCACATCCACCTGGGTTGCAAATTATCTCTATAATGTTCATATGCATGGGTCAGAGTTTCTGTGCGGAAATGCACATTCTGCCGTCAAGTTTGTTTTTACAGATCTATACAGAAATCGATACATCTTTACAGAAATGTTTGAGTGGGAGGTAGTGTACGCCTCTTTCAGGTCCCGTTTTGTGTGTATGCAACGGTTATAAATGAGACCCCAGATCTCCTGCCTTCAGCGAAGTAGGAGGTGGAGTCTTGCTGGTATGTGCGGACCTCAATTTCAACAGATACTCCTTTCTCCATCATTTCCAATATTCATTGATTAGCCTGTGATGATATTTCATCTTCAGATGAACTGTTAAATGGAATGATTGTGTATTGTATTGGGGCCAAGCAACTCTGTCAAGTCGTATTTCATTAAAAGACTGTTAGAAAATGCGGCTTATACTTTGCCAAGAGTGCCTGAAAATGTTGTATGGTGCTACTCCTGCTGGCAACCTCTGTATAATGAATGTACAAAATAAAGAACATTAAATTTGTGGAAGGAATATCAGAGTCTCTGTGTGACGACAACCTTTTGCCTACAAATAAAACTAACCTTATCATCATTGACGACCTTATGGAAAAAGCCAGCGATAACAACGAAGTGGAAAAAGCGTTTACCAAGTATACGCACCACAGAATTTTAAGTGTTATATATCTGGTACAGAACCTATTCTTCCAAGGTAAGAAAAACCATACCATCAATCTTAACGCCAATTACATCGTGTTAGTTAAAAACCCCAGAGATAACAGATGAGTGTATTGGCTCGTCAAATGTACCCGAGACATGCAAAATTTTTTGTGGAAGCTTTTGAAGACGCGACAAAATCCCCTTATGGGTATCTGCTAGTGGATTTAAAAGCACAGACCCCAGAGGACTGCCGCCTCAGAACAGGATTATTCTCACCCGAGTGGCCAACTGCTTACATGATCGAGAAAAAAAAAATATTAATGATGTTGACTTGTATAAAAAGAAACTTGAGTATCCTGAAAGCTTAATTTGACTGTAACGCTAGGCAGAGAAAGAAAATTTTAAAGTCCGCACCTCCAGACTTGTTGAACTCTCTTTGTGAAATAGCCTTGAGTGTACTGTGTGGTAATATATCGTTGACCAGAGCTCAGATTGTAAAACTAAAAAAACAAAAGACTGACATTAAACTGTTTGCAAAAAAACAGGCTTCTTTAAGAAGAAAGAAAAAGGCGATAAATCAATCTGGTGGGGGGTTTATTCTACCCCTGTTAAGCGTTGCGCTTCCATTCCTTACTAGTCTTTTCCAGCGCGGTTAAGAAAAAATGGAGTACGCATATAAAATGTATCTGGTACCTAAAAGCCAGCTTGAAAAGCTACATAATGCCACAGTTCCTAAAGACACGATAAGACAGACTGCCGAAGGCGAATTAGACTCTGAGATACACTACATTTTATCAAGGTTTGATGTGGCTGACCATGAAAAGATTCGTCTGTATACAGCACTTCTGCAGAGATATTTGGTTTTGGCCAGACAAGGTGATAATAAGACTGTGTCTTTGACACTAACAACGCCACCCCCAGAAGAGGGTGTCAACATAGCCACGGCGGCACGTGCCCCCGATGGTGATGTCATCATGACTGACGTCATTAAAAATGTGTCACAGCGCAGCAAGAAAAAGGTGGAATATACAATGGGTAAAATGCTTGAACCCACACGGGGAGTTTGTTTTTAACAGTAAAACTATCCCCGGATCCCACATGCTTAATTTGCTTAAAAACATAACCAATCCACAGAATGTACCCGATGCAAGAAGGCCTGTGGGATGGGGTGAGTTTCTACAGGCTTTTGCTCATCTCAACATGCCGCAGGCACTCCTCCCCAATCAACATGTTCGCAGTCTTATAGATGCGGTCAAGCACAAGAAAACCGCTGAAGGGTCATGAGACAGTACCCCATGGCAATCTCCGCGACCCCGGGGAACCTCTCGGAAATTCTTGAAGCTTGATTGGCATTTCCCAGCATTTACAGCTTTCCCCAGAGACTGATCCATCTGATTTATACCCCAGAAAGCATTAATCGCTGCATCTACAGCCCCCTCGTAATCTTCTCCTTCAACATCACATTTCAAAACATGCAATTTCTCACATACATTTATTTCATCTTTAAGATCACACATTATTGCCTCAACAGTGCTTTGTACTTTCACAGGCGGCGGCTGCGGGTGAAACATTGCGACAGCTTTAGCTGTGACATTTTTTAGCCATGGTCTATACAGTTTCTTAGACAACTTTTCAAATTTGTTAATAAAGTCAAATGCGTCAGGGTCGTAGATACACGAGTGTCGTTGCTGGCTTGGGTGGTTTACAGCACACCCCAGGCAGTCCTCCTGCATGTCCTCCTCGATTATCTAGTTGAGAATACAGGCCAGAGTCCCTGTAATTATCGTTTTGACCGGTGTTGTGATCCAGCCATCAACAGAATCCTCCATTAAGCTCAATCCATCAAAACGGACGCAGAGCTCATCATCCTCACACCGTGGTGTCGCTTTCAGGTCTGGTCTATACACACACACACAGCATGGTGAGTTTAATGGGGCATTTAAGATGATTACAAACAGGCTTGTCTTATTTTCAATGGCTGTCAGAAGTGGGCTGTACTAACGATTTCCCGCCATCATAAAAAAAGTCAGCACTTTTCTTCAAAAATTATTCTCTAATTTTTTCCTAATACATTCGAGATGTAGAAATCTGTTGCGCTGTTTGCTTTGCCTCATCGGTTTGCGCGGTGCCCATGTAGGGTTTAGTAGAGTTAATTGTTAGGTTAGCTTTCAGTGATAAGGAGACGGGGCCTGAGCAGCTCAGAGGGGAGCTGGCATTGTTTCAAAGCATTACACGCCCTTAAACTATTGATACTATTTCATAAAAAAATTGCACTGTCATCAATATTCTTACATTATTTTGCACTGTCATCATATTTTTGGCGCGCACTAAGCTCCGCCTATATTGCCATGTAACCTCTCTTAGCTGCAACGAAAGCTCCCATAAATTCAATGAGTGGTTAATTTCTTTATGGGTGCAACTCTCAATCTGGGTGCAACTCTCAATCTGGGTGCATCTCTAAATCTGGATGCAACAAAGCTAGTCACAGTTCTTCCCTCCCTGGTTTGTCCTTCGAGGTGTGCTGCTGTTCTGTATGCCCTTTCACTTGCATCACTGAACACATAAAGAAATGGGAATTGTTCACTCTGCCAGTCACCTGTTCTGTACCATCTGGGAATGTCGATCTGGTGCAGCTGGAGGAGCTCCATGCAGCATTGCTGCCATTCATGACCAAGGTCGTCTGGTAGCTCCTCGTCCCATCCTAAACCCCTCTCCCATGTGTCTTGGGAAAGGCATTTGACTTGGATAGTAAATGGTGTCAGAAAACCTAATGGATTGAAACTTCTAGCTGATGATTTCAAAACACGTCTTCTCATGCAAACCTGCTCCTTTAAGATGTTCATCAAGTGTCCATGGTCAAAGACAAAATCACCACTATCTGGTATCCACACTAGACCAAGCACCTTCAGCACACAACCATGGGCTTCAGGTTGCTGCATGCATTCAAAGCCACTGTTCAGCCATGTAACCTTCAGTTCTGCAGAGTTTGTTGCCCACTTGCAGAAGTTCATGCTAGCTGTGGACAGAATTTCCATTGCTCCTGTAGTCAACATATGTCCTGTGTCCCTTGCGCTGCCAATCAGATCATCTACATAAAAGCAATTTTCCAGAATGTTGACAACCTCTAGACATTTCCAGATGATGTTGGATCGTGGCTGCAAGCAGGAATGGGCTTGAGGAAACCCCAAACACAATACGGCTCATTCTCATCTTGCATGGCCTCGTATCTCAGCATCAGGTGGTCCTGTAATCCATAAAAATCTCAAAGCATTACTATCTTTCTCTGTAATTGATATCTGTAGGAAAGTTTTCTTTATATCCACTGTGAATGCAACTGGATGTCGTCTGAAAATATGGCTAAAATGCCGTTAAGGTTTGGACCTATCAGTAAACAATTGTTCAAAGATGGACTGCCGTGCTCATGAGAGGAGGCATTGAAGACCATTCTCAGTTTAATTGTCATTTTGTCTTCTCTATTAGCAGCATGATGGGGCAGTTAATATCTCACCTTGTCCTCTGTCATTAGCGAACACTGACTTCTGGAACTTCTTCACATACCCGTTGTTGCAGATAGTCCTCAGTGACATCATTATATCTTTTGAACAATGTTACATCAGTTTACAGTTTCCTTAGCAGTCCATCGAATCATTTCTGGGCAATTTTGAAAATCTCTGGGAGGTTTGGAGTATTATGCCGCCATGGTAGCCCTACCTCATATCGCCCACTGATGTACCTGACCGACCCCTCAAAGTTTGCCTAGCCACATTGTCATCTGTAGTATCCATACCTTTTGTTCTTATACCCAGAGACTCTAGTTCCTAAAACATGCATAGCTGCTTTGAGACTTCATTGCATTCACCTAGTCCAATGTTCATGCAGGTGACTTAACTCATGTTTGAAACAGAGACTGGCCCCTTCACTGCCCAGCCAAATATTGTCACTACAGCTACCAGAGCTTCTGATATTCTCTCTACCTTACCCGACACTACCTTCCAGTAGTAATCAGCTCCTATCAGTATTGATATATCTGGCTCTGCATTATTATCACCTGAGATAATTACCTCATAATTGTAGTGCACACTTGCAGTGTCTCAATAGCTTCAATTTCATTTTTCTATTCATTATTCCAGACATCCTCCAGCACTAATTTTACATTTCTTACACCGGTTACTGGGTTCTCAGAGATAAATATATATAATTTTAAGGTCTCCCTCCTCTGAACACACAGTCCCAGAGCCTACTTTTCGTGGATGAAACTTCATTGGCTCCCACCATCCATTAAACAGCGCACCACCTTCTGTGCCCTGGGTTCTTCAGTCCACACTCTCACTGTTTGGGGCAGCACAGTGCTCGGACCTTTTGTGTTTATTGTTGCAGCGTGGGGCATAACCGAAGAAATTAGTGCATCTATAGGGCCTTCAGCCTCATTGGGGGTTTCTGCTTTTTCACTCTTGTCACACAATGCGGGATGATGTCTTCTGCCACATGACACAATTTTATTTGCTAAATTTTGCAATGTGCTTTGGTCACAGACAAGTAAAATATCTTACCGTCTTCTTTAATTTTTCCCTTCCAGTGTTCATTGTGTCATCTGTGCATAGTTCGGATTTATGGCATGCCTCACGCAGGAAGTCCCACAAGGTAAGTCTTCAGGTAAGTAAACTTCTCCGTTTTACTGTTTTCATGGATAGTGGATTCAAACTGGTCCCAAAAGTTATGCCAAATACATATTTCTCCATTAAACTTATTTATAGCCAGCTTTGGTAATTTCACTGATGATCTATTATTATTCGGTCTATCTGCATGTGTACTCACATTACTTAGCCAAGTTTCTCTTAATCCATACACTTCTTCAATCTGCTGTTTAATCAATCTGGTTGCACGGGATTTCCAAAGACTCATGTGATCCTGATAGTCCGAAGTTTTTGCGACATTCAAATCTAGTTCAGCTATAGACCTTTTACAAATGATGTCAGGCAAAACCCAGTCTCTGGTGCATCTGCGATGAGTACAGCTAGATGATGTTAAATAGCTTGCAGACGTCTTTACCCTAACGAAACATTTCAAACTAGACGACGTATACTCGTATTCTCTGTGCTGCGGTTGCAGTACCCCACAAAGTTCCACCGCGGTTCAGTGTGATGTCAACCTTGAATCTAAAGATGTGCAGCAGCAGTAGTACTCATTATTATGTCTTCCAATCAGGTTACACTTCATTCTGAAGCGTTTCCTGTGGTACTGAAGTATATGTCATGTTCCTGCTCTGCTGGAAAAGCAACCGCAGCAAAGTAAAAATCAAACCAAGCCTCCTCATTTTTTAGTTGCAAAACAGAAGGTATAACATTGATAATATTAACTTTAAACCACAGTAACTTAAACTAAGTCTCCGTTAAATATTCACAGCGAGCCGAGATATTGGGTCCACAACTTTATTTTTTATTTTCCCATTCTCAACCAGTAGAGACCTCTATTTACGGGGTGCCGTACATCAGTACAGTGTCATGCCTATAATGAAACATCACATCCAAATATCTCCCCCTTTAAAACACAACCTGTAGTATATCACTACACCAAATTCCTAGATGAATGTTAACTTCAACACAAGTATAGTTGCCAATACTCCATTATAGTGTAACTACCTCAAATTCAAAGATTTTAACTAACATTAGAAATAAACACTTAAGGATCTCTAATTCCAAGTACATTGACCTGAACCATGAAATCTTTCACTCAGATAACCGGAACATCCAAAGTTACCTACAAGAGGCACAATTGGTACTATATGAAAATGTAATGATGCAAACATCCCAATTTAACAAGCACTAGAATTACACCAATTCTTAAACATTTGTAAATGCTAGTGAAATAGCATAATGCTTATCAACAAAATGTAGCAGAACATTAAACAAACCAAACTAGAGCCTGTTTAGACTGTTAAACACTTTAAAGTCACAGTTACTTGGTATAATAGTCCATAAAGTAAGCTGGTTGGTGATGCTGTCTTGCTGGACAGCTTGTTGGACCTGGCGAGGCTATGCCTGGCACAGGGTCTCGGGGTACAGCCCTCGGAACAAGAAGCGATACCGCAGTCTTTGTGAAGCAAAGATTAGTGTTCAAATTACCAGGCCCACAAGTTGTCTGTTCAGAGGGAGGAGGGTCCAGGACCCCGACTGGAGGGTCAAACTTGACAACAGGTGCAGATGACACGGGACTAATTCCGGTATCCAGTTGCTCTGGGTAGGGGAATAAGTGTTTCCTGTTGCAATGTTGTAGTCCAGTGTCAGTGTGCACTAAATAAGTATGACTGAGAGTATTTCCACTCACAACAGTTCCTGATTTTGACCACATGTCTCCCTCCCTTACCACCACATTAGCCCAAGTGGGCAGAGGCTTGAGGGGACGAGCTCCATGATGACGATCATAATTCTCCTTAGCTCGGGCCTTAGCAGTGCTGTCCGTGGCACAGATAGCTGCGTCATCAGGCTGTTTCGGCAGCAATGTAGCTGACAGAGCAGAGCAGGAACTCTCATGTTGAGAAGTCTTCCCATCAGTGCAACTGATGGTGGCACCCTGGTGGCAGTGTGTGGGGTGGCTCTATAATTCAAAAGTGCCACATCAGGGGATGGCGTAGCCAAAATCCATTTGGCTATTTTGACAGCGCTCTATGCTTCACCATTAGCTTGAGCAATATAGGGACTGCTGGTTCTAATCACAAACCCGTACTGCTCAGCAAAAGATTTAAATTCTTGTGATATGAACTGTGGGACAGTGTCACAATGAAATTCATCTGGTATACCATGGGTTGAGAAAATCTTATTTATGACTGCACAAGCTGTTGTACTTGTCAAGTGCTTGATCTCGATCCATCGAGAATAGTAGTCCACAACAACTAAGTATTCTTGTTTCTCATAGGTACACAAGTCTGCCCCTATCTTCTCCTATAGACGAGAGGGCAATGCTGTAGGCTTGAGAGGCTCCACTCTCTGAGCTGGCCAGTTTACCAAACATGTAGTACAATTACCACAGAAACTCTTGAGCTCTCCATGAAGTCCTGGCCACCACACACAACGTTCGGCATTTTATAAACATTTCCTAAAGCCCTGGTGGCTTTCATGTAGGCGACCTAGTATTTCAGCTCTCTGACTTCTTGGAACAAGCCTACTCTGGTACACTATTAGGCCATCTGATATGGACAACATAGCTAGAGCCTCATAGAATGCTCTAAGATGTGCAGGAATAGCACCGTATACAGGCCATCCATTAACTACAAAGTTCATGACATCACACAGTTCTGAGTCCTGAACCATGGTCTGACGGAGGTGCGTCATACAGCTTTCCATGACAGGTAGGTTAGCTATGATTGTTTCAGCACAATTCTCAACCTTTTCAGCTAGAGTGACCTCCTGAAAAATCACTGACTTCACCGGATTCCTAGATAGTGCATCTGCTATTACCAATTCCTTTCCAGGAATGTGTTTCACTGTCGGTGTGAGTCGGATGAGTAGACGTTGGCACCATAGTGGCGTATGGTCTAGTGTCTTCGTGGAGATTAATGGTACCAATAGCTTATGATCCGTCCAAATTTCAAATTCTGGCAACTCAACTAAATACTTATGGAACTTCTCGCAGGCATAGACTAGAGCGAGGCACTCCTTCTCAATTTCTTAATATCTACCGTCACTTGATGTCAAAGTACGTGAAGCAAATGCTATGGGGAGGAGTAGCTTAGTATTGCTCTCTGTAGCAGACATGCACCAGTACAGTAATTGCTAACGTCAGCACTGACAATGACATCCCTCGTTAAGTTGTAGTACTGGAGGGATGGGATCTGGAAGGTTAGCTGTTTAGCTGCATCCAGTGCTGCCTCCTGCTGGGTACCACATTTGAACACAGTGTCAGACCTCAGTAGGTCAGTCACAGGCTTCAGGGTAGTGGATAACCCTGGAGTAAACCTAGACAGATAATTTAGCATACCACATAAACTCTGTAGCTCGGTGACATTTGTTGGAGCTGGCATGGCGAGAATTGCCTGGATCCTCTCAGGGCTATGTCGGATGCCCTTGGCACCAACAAGATGTCCGAAGAACATTACTTCCCGCTCTCCAATCTGACTCTTGTCCTCATTTAGGGTTAGGCCCATTCCTTTGATGCGTTGCCGAACTATTGCTAGATTCCTGTTGTGTTCCTCCAACGATGAACCCCATACAAGGATGTCATCCATAATAACGACACATCCAGGTAGATCCCCCAGGACCCACTCCATGGTCATCTGGAAGACTTCTGGTCCTATGTTAATGCCCATCAGCAGTCGGCAATAGCAAAATCTCCTGAATGGAGTGATGAAGGCTGTGAGAGGCATATTGGCCTCATCCAAAGGCACCTGATGGAACCCACTCTTTGCATCCATGGTGGAGAAATACTTGGCACCAACTAGCTTGGGTGCAATGTCCTCCAGATTTGGTAAATTAATAAACAGTCTCTTAATGCTTTGATTTAGCATTCTAAAATTAGCACAGACTTGAACTGCTCCAGAGCGCTTAACAACTGGAACCATTGGGGCACACCAGCTTGTCAGAGTTTCGATCGGCTGGATGATACCATCATCCTGCATGCGATACAGCTCCGCTTCCACCTACGACATTAGATGAAATCCTTTGTTCCGGGCTGTGTGCACAGCAAATAGCTGGGCTTTGTCTTTAAGCTCGATGTGGATCAGTGGCACCTTCATTAAGTCGATCTCATCTACCCGCCGTACCAGTCATAGCTTTGCAGACACGCTTCAGCTAAGAAGATTATTCTTCAGATTGCTTCCAGCAACGATAACTAATTTGACGATGAACATCATTATGGCGAATAGTGCCATAAAAACTACCTTCGACCTTTTCTGTTTACCAGGCGAATTGGGCTTAAACTGATTCTTATATTTGTAACCCTGATGCTTTCCTTTGGTGGGCTTATAGTAACGTACCTCATCTGTTGTGATGACTCCAATCCCTTTACCTCTTAGCTCAGTCTGTTTTGCAATCTCAACAGCCCTGGGCATAGTAAGATCCTCTTGAATAGCAATGAGACACAATCTCTTTTTTAGCTCAACGTCAGACAACCCTCTGAGGAATTGATCTAGCAGCTGATCATTCTTATCCGTAAAGCCACAGTGCCTTGCGGTAGCATGGAGGTCCCGCTCAAACTCTTCTATCGACCTGCTGCCCTGTTTAGGGTCGTAAAAATACTGCCTGTCAAATATGCGGTTACGTTTTGGCACGTAATACTCCTCAAATTTCCGCACAACTGCATCATAGTCTGACTACAGCCCCCCCAAATGTAAAACTAGTAAATATATCCTCATTTTCTTCCCCCATCGCATACAACAACAAGTCAACTTGCCATTCCCCATCGTCTGCATCCAGCCGTACAGCTCTCCTGTAGCGATTAAATATTGCAATCCAGGCTTATCAGTCTGCTGGTTTGAAGGAAAATGATTTGGGCAGAGCAAACCGCACCACAGACGGCCGGGCAGCCGTGACTCGGTTTTCAGTCTGCCGCATTTCTGGCTCCAGGCATCATGAGTCCGCAGGCCGTTTGGTGCTATGAAAACTCCGCTGGGTCCTTTAAACAGACTAGAGCACTGCTGACACCATGTTTAAACCGTAGTTACTTAAACTAAGTCTCCGTTAAATATGCACAGCGCGCCGAGAGATCGGGTCCACAACTTTCCTTTCTATTTACCTGCTCCCAACCAGTAGCGACCTCAATTTACAGGGTGCCATACATCGCTACAGTGTCGTGCCTATAATGAAGCATCACATCCAAACATTAGCGACAGTTATTTTTTAACTTTCACTAATGCAATGGAAAACACCTTCATAATCGAACAGATACTGTGCGATGAAGAATTTTCCCTTGTCTAGTTTGGACTGTTTCGTTAGAAGCATCTTCTAGCTGTACTTGTAGCAGCTGCTCCAGAGCCTGGGTGAACTCCACGAGAAAGTATTATTCTCAACATTACCTTTTTGTTTACTTGATTAGCGTTGAGCTTTCTTGTATTCCAACATTCCGGAGAGGCCCTAGTGAAATGAAGATAACCTGCTTCGTGTCGGAAAAGGGTCTATTGGTATTTTGTCTTCTATTTCCTTATCCAGCTTGCGAAGATTCTCTTCCCAATAGAAAGCATGGAGAACAACTATCTTAAATATCTCACAATTCACATTGTCCTCACATGAGTCTTCTTCTAAATAGCGCAGTAGCTTCGTCGCTGAAGCCCGTAAAACTCCGAGTTTGTGTTTCAGTCTCTATAATCGGTCCGACATTAATCCTTTTGCCTGCTGCTTCCTGTAACTGCTGCTGTTAATCAATAAAAGGCTATGTAAAACGGTGGAATTTAATGGTCTCATGTCGATTAAGTTTCATAAAGATTATCTTATTTGATTGTGTAAAATGTAACTAGCTTGGTTAGTTAAGAGCATAGCAAAAATAGCAATGCTGGTAACGCAGCGGCACATGACGTTTGTGTCAGTCACAGTCCTCATCCAACTGTGTTTGCTGTCAGGGCATAAGAATAAGTAAGAAGCATGTCAAAAAACAGGGCCAGATCTGGGATTCATTTGGAAAATGCCTTAAAGAAAGTTACTCAGTTACCGGAAGCTTGGAATCGTTTATTTCATAAATTTTGATGGCAGAAAGTCCTGTTTATTACCAAGAAGAGATTCAGTAAATCTCCAATATTTACCACTATGGATCTCTATGACAAGATCTTCTTCTATTCGCTATTTTATGTGTTGTGTTTCTTTCTGGAAAGTTAGGATGTGTTTGTGATTGAGACAGGGCACAGGAGAGTGACAGGGGCATCACAGTGGACCCTGAGGTGAGGTCATTTTTCCACAATGAATGGCTAGACATTCATGGCGGAATCTCCCAAATTCCATCCATCCATTTTCCAGAACCGCTTATTCCATTTCGGGTCACGGGGGGTCCGGAGCCTATCTCGGAGGCTGCGGGCGCAAGGCAGGGAACAACCCAGGATGGGGCGCCAACCCATCACTGGGCACACTCACACACCATT
>JAAGVU020000323.1:0-10369 GCA_011763525.2 Mormyrus iriodes | reverse complement strand
CTTATCCAGCCAGTCATACTCAGTGGAGGCCTCAGTCTGCCTCCTTATCCAGCCAGTCATACTCAGTGGAGGCCTCAGTCTGCCTCCTTATCCAGCCAGTCATACTCAGTGGAGGCCTCAATCTGTCTCCTTATCCAGCCAGTCATTCTGAGCTGAGCCCTCAATCTGCCTTCTTATCTAGCCAATCATACTCTGCGGGGGCCTCAGTCTGCCTTCTTATCCTGCCAGTCATACTGAGCGGAGGCCTCAGTCTGTCTCCTTATCCAGCAAATATTACTCTGCAAAGACCTCAGTCTGTCTCTTTATCTAACCAGTCATACACAATGGAGGCACAGAGACTGCCCACCCACTGACCCCTAACAGACCCCCAGACTGCCTGTAAAACAAAGACTGCCCATGCACTGCCCTCCGAATGGATCCCTAGACTGCCCATCAGACAGAGACTGCCCACCTATTGCCCCCTTTACGGAGCCCCAGACTGTCCATCAAACAGAGAGTGCCCATCCACTGCCCCTATTCCTTATATTTTTTATATACCCAGGGTGTCCACGCTCTCTCTAGGCAACCAAAAGATTAATGGGGGTGTTTGACACCAACAGCAGAATCTGGCAGGTAGCTGGAGGTACTTTTAAAACCTCTATAAATGCTGCACCCCCTCCCCCCCAGTATGTGTGAGGTCACACAATCCTAGCCACACCTACACACAGAGCCCCCTAGACCACCATAACCACCCCTTTCATAGCCCACCCTAGGTGCGAATGGCAGCATCAGAAAGCATTTCAGCTCCCAGGGCCCGAAATCCCTCGTCCTCCAACCAAACCATATATGGATCTGCAACTGTCATTTACCAGGCATGCAAAAAGACATGCATGAAGGCAGGTCTCCTAATCGGGTTAAGGAAGCTTAAATGGTAACAGGCAGCTAACAAAGGGTTAATGGATAGGAAAGTGCAATAGTGCAAGACAAGGGCAGAAAATACACTGGTGTTTGTGATGGAAATGCAGCAGATTCACATGCTGCAGAGGAAGTGCTTGAGTTCTCTGGAGAGGCACGTGATGTGTGGAGGTAAAAACCGTACTGTGAAAACTAGAGGCACAGGTCAATAGGACCTCAGTGCAGTGTGCCCCTGCCAGTCAGGACAGGGTAATTTAGGGGGGTTCACCTCCGACTCAGGAAGCAGAGGGCAGCTCCCAAAGCAGCCTGCTAGTAGTGCATCTCCATTCTCAGCACTTTCACAGCAATTACACAGAGACATCCATCCATCCATCCATTTTCAGTAACCGTGTATCCCATTTGGGGTTGCGGGGGGGTCCGGAGCCTAACTTGGAGGCTGCGGGCGCAAGGCAGGGAACAACCCAGGATGGGGCGCCAACGCATCACTGACACAGAGAGATTTCCCATGAAAAGGTGCTAATTACAATTTTTATATGGACCTTTTTTGCCACTCAGGAGGACACCTACATGCAGGGAGTTTCTTTCTGTGGAGTCACTTTAATGCTTTTATTTATTCGAGGACTAGTGCAGAGGGGAGCTCTGTATGTATTTATTACTGTTTGTTCGCATTCGTATTCGCTTCTACGTTTTCTCCTGTTTACTGACTTCTTTCATGCTTCGTAACTGGGTTTATGGTTCTTCTGGGAATCATCCATCCTCCGAATTTTGAATATCCATTTAATATTGTGGTTATATGCAGCATATACTGAAAGGTATTAAAGTATTCAAATAAAATAGAGTTGACTCTTGGAAGCCCAGTTCGTAACTTTGTTGAGAGCTTGTTAGCAGCTTAGAATCTGAGACACCCTGGTAAACCAGAACCCCCCCATATAGACAGGCGTCTGAGTGGGCCAGACTGTGACATGTGGAAAGGCATTTGCAGGACACTGGAACATTTTAAAAAGGTCAAGAGCAGTGCACACAGCAGAGCCCTCAAAGTATTAGTCTGTAGAGTGGCTCACATATCAGGCCAAAGTGCTGACGGAAGAGCAGAGGAATCGCATTTGCAAATGCCCCTCCTCCTCTACCTGCCTGCCTCATAACCCCTCCTTCACCTCCACTTGCTCATTCCATCTAGCCCCACCTCCTGTACCTGCCTGCTCCTCCTTCTCCACCTTTCTGCCCCCTTTAGTTCCCCCTACACCACCTTCGTGCCCCCTTTAGCTCCTTCTTCTCCACCACCTGCCCACCCGCTTTGGCTCCTCCCCCTTCACCTGCCTGCACAAAGCCTTCCTCCTGTGTAAGGGATGCAAGCATTTTAATAGGAACCAGTGCTGAGTGCTCGCCTCTCGTTGGACTTATATCTGTTCATACCAGTAACTTCATGCATAGGTGCTGAGGACTCCCAATTGCTAAAGGCCCACTCACTTCTCTAAATAGAAGCACCTTGTTTCCTGCTGATAGTCTGAACAAGGGTGTTTTCCTGATGCCCACCCTAAAAGGCTACATGCAGAGGTGGTAGCATATTCCAGCCTTTTACTGCTGAAACAAGGCCATGGAAATCTGTTTACTGCATTGGCAGAGGACTACAATGTTCTAATTTGTCAGCTTCGTGACTATTGGCAAATACCTTCCATGTTTCACATGATGGCCATATTTAATAATGAACATGGTCCAGTATCCATAGTCAAGCATACTATAGCTGTCTTACTGTGTCTCTTGGCCTCACTCAGCCCCACTGACTCCTCTGCAAGATTTTGTGTGATGAATGGCGTCTCTCTTGAAGAGGCTTGGCCCCACAGACGTGACATGAACATAGATGCAGCTTGGGTAAAGGTGAGGTGCAGCTCAGCTGGTAAGGGGATTAAACCCATATCCAGAAGTTTGTGGGTTTGAATCTCATGACTGGCAAAGTAGTCAAATCACCCCCTAGGCCCTTCAGCATGATCTTTGACCCCAACTGTTCCAGGGATGCTGGCTGACCCTGTGCTCTGTCCCCAAAACTTACCCTCAGCTGCATATGTAGCCAGTATCCTTTCAGGGATGATTACAGTACCTCTAATCTATAAAGAAATATGCTCGGCAAGATACTCAGGGTAAAAATAAGTATTTTAATAAATAACATATGGGGCAGGAGAATAATGAGAGTGTGTCAAGTGTGTGAGGGTGGACACTGTCTTGGGAAAGCTTTGTTAGGAGCCACCAAGGGGGTAGAGATTAAACTGTGATCGATACTAGGTGGTATCAAAATGCAAAAAGATCAACTTTTATATTTGTGGAAGACTGGAAAAATCTCAGATGAAAGACTTTAATGCAAACAGATTGGTAAGTATTTGTCTCATTGCCTCTGTTCTTGAAGACATGCCTTGCGAAAATAGCTGATGCAAGGCAGGTTTATTTTTAATGATAACGCCTCACATATGATGAGCAGGAATGATTGTAATAATAATCATTATCATGGAAGCAGCAATTACATCAAGTGGTGGCATCAAGAGCAAGGGAAACGGAGGTGATCATCATGGCAACCTCACAGAGGTGACACCAGGAGGCCAATGCTCTGAAAGGCTGCACAGAAGATCAAAGACACTGGGGAAAGTTCATGATTAACATGAAGCCGCTGTCTGGCAGCAAAGGATATGGTGCTGGTTTGGAGACTCAGGGGACCTGAAATGTATCACTGGAGTATCAAGTGAAAGAATTGAGTCAGATGGCTTGGGAACAGAAGCTGTTATGACGTGTTTAAACAGACAATAAGAAGACATCTCCTCGTACATCCACACAAGGCATTCATCCCAACGCACTAAAAGGTCAGATAAATTAATAAAAAAGCAGATATTGGTTTTGTTGTATATAGCCAAATTGCTGCTGGAGTCAGTGGTATCTACAGCATGAGAGCATGACTGAGGAGATAAGAGGACACACCAAAGCCACATTCACATCATGTGAATACAACTTAACATATGTGACAAAAGTTACAAGCTCTTTCAAGGGAATAAAATCCTTTTATTGGAGTGTTACTGGACAAAAAGCCTCCATACGGTTGTGTTGATGAAAGCTGGGAGAGCTTCGGGTTATTGGCATCTTCTGTGGAAGACTGCAAAGCATGGGGGGAAAGAGCAATGGCTGCCCTTCACTGCAGGTTTCACATTTCTATTCTTGGACCTACCATGATACAATGGACATTATATTTAACATCATATGCAACTGAGGACGTATATCAAGGAATAATATAAAAGGACAACTGAATATTTAACAGAGTACATATTAATACATTAAATATATAAATTACATATTTCATATTTCAAAATGTGCCCATGAGATATTAGGGATCTAGTTCAGTGTACAATCTCTAAGAACATGTTTACAAAGTCTGAAAAACAGCTATACTGATTATACAGATGTAGATCTGCACTAAAAAAAAATTCCAAATAGAGTAGCTACCATGAGAACTTGGCACACATGAGCTGCCGACCAAATGTTTACAGCACCATACCCTGCCGAAACATGACAGGGGATCTGCCAAAAAGGGTCCCAGGCACACAAGAGAAAGGCCTTAGACTTCCAATGGGTTTGCACTCATGCCCCTGTGTAAGTATTCACAGTGAGTTCTGGGTTGTCGCCCTCCCAGCCCTCAGTCAGAGTCCTTGCTCCGCGGCCTGTCCATTTTTGGGGAGGTGGGAAAAAGCTCCCTCCCTAGGCCAGAGAGAGAGGCAGAATGGCAATGAGAGAGGCTGAGGATGGGGACCTGGACTAAGCCACCTGGGCCTGGCTGTTGGGGTGGCATCAAGCCCATCTGAGCGACCCCGTAGCCTTGACCGCCGTGCCCTGGCACTTAGTCTGGCCACAGTATCCGCCATCCAGCCTGTTCAGCTCTGTAGACGTCCCAGTCTGCCCCAACTAATGTAAATGTAAAACTAGTTATGCTAATGGAGAAACCTTTGAGGTCTAATAATCTGAAATCCCATCCTCATCCATGTATCCATGTATACAAATGGGTATTTCCTTGTCAGACCACAGACCTGTACTCTCATGCACCAGCGACAGAGGTATATAAATCTACATGAAGGTCACCTGACCCAGAGTCACCTTGGATATCTGTCACACTGCAGGTACTGAGGCAGAGCTACAGGGACCCTTTTCCAGGAATGAAACAATATCCATTGGCCCTTCACCAGTAATAATAATAAAGCTACACCTGTGACATAGCATAAGACTATTGATGGTGTTCATCATTCGCTAAAAGGGTTAAGACTATTACACAGTCTTACTTGATCACTGAAGCATGATTGTATGATTTTTAAGATGGGGGCACAAGAGAAGCCATAATTCATACTGAGTGGTCAACCATATCATTAGCCAATGATTTGTTTTGAATTGGTAAGTGACAAAGGAGCAGGCACATTGCAAGCGGGGGGGATGTGGTTGTTGAAACACCCCCACTTTTGCTGAAGCACAACTCCATCCCCCCCACTTTTGTCAGATTAAAACGATACTAAAATATGTACTGCTACGGATACAAGAGCGAACTGAACCATAGCCCTGATCTGCGAAGAAAAAAACATATGCAGCTTTACACAATCCATGCACAGGTCCGTTAGTTTGATTGGACAACCACTCAGCCAATCACAGCAAATGTATCAGTTAGCGTCAGTGACGAGGGAACAAAAGCTGCTCCTCTTCAAAGTGAGTAAGTTGGCAACTTACTACCCTGTTGGATTTGGGAAGAATTGTTTTGAGGTAGAACAAAGTGATATCTGATACTGCATCATGCTAAATAGTAAATAGTAAAGCAAAATTCACAAAGTCATAACGTCAGAATTTTCTACAAAATCTATTCTAGACGAGATTAACTATCCCTGTGACCCCTTGCTAGCCAATGGCATTGCATTTAACGTTATAGCCACAAACTAGGGGGTAACTTTACCGTATACGTTAAACAAGTACCTCTGCATTCTTTTTTTCCAGTCAGTCTCTTGCAGCATCATATGTTCCTATCGTAGAGCTAAGTCTTGAAGCAATCATTCCCTTTTTGTTCATTTTAACTGATTGTCACGTCTTAAACATTTGCTATTTTTGAGAGTTTTGAGGGTTTTGCAAATGAGTTTTAAAAGTTGTAGAATAATTAAAGACATTAAAAGTCTTGTTTTATATGATACATCATGTTTTGCTTGCATGTCTGAAGCCAGTACTAAAGCAACATAATATAGTTCTTCTACCTTAGCCAAACTCATTTTGATGCTACACTGACTTACAATGCATATAATGGTGTCTCGGGCATTGTCAGTTCTGCCTGGTATAGCACTATGTTGATGTCATATAGGAGTCAATTTTAGACACACCACCTCAGCAGTATAAATGGTGTTGAAAATTTAAGCCATTCTGTTGCTTTACAAGTGTCATTTGCATGGTTTTATTTGCATAGTCTAGATGTAAAGAAAATGTAGAAATGCATGCAGGCTGTTATATATAATTGGCTGTGATTATAATTATATTGTAATTTGGCTGTATATTTATAATTTTGGCTTGTTTAATTTCAAGGGGAATTTTACTTCCCCATCCTAGAAACCCCTTTTAAAAAGATTGACATGCCCCTGCAAAGGAGGGGGCACTCCAGGGTCCAAGCTGCTTTCAGTGCCCTTGTATACAGGGCATCCCTGTATACATCCCTGTCATTTACATTCCCTGTCTTTCTCGCAAAGAGCACCCTGGCGATTCGTCAGGCATAGTCTCAGTGTGGTGTCCCAGTGATGGTGCAGAAGGAGAATACCTGTGGCAGGGGGCCGGGGGGTGGCCGCCAGGTCAACGTTGGTGGGGCTCAGGTTGTCGGGGGGCCAGCGGAGCTCCCCACTCTCCATGTTCCCTCCCTCAGTAGGCTCCACCACAATGGAAGGCAGTCGCTTGGAAAGCTTGGGGTACCTCTCGTGGGAATCAGGGAAGACCTGAACTCGAGAGTGGGAGTCAATGGGGGATAGGGGACAGGCAAAGGCTCATGAGCAGGACTGCAAATAGGCCTTCAGAGCTGGGGGGAGACAAAAACTCATTAGCGAGACTCTGAGAAGGCCTTCAGAGCAGAGCATATTCATGTTCTACTCATACAAGACATATCTACAAGCCGGAATTGAAACGTTCAAGGACAATAAAATGAACGGTGTCCGTTGTTCCGAAGAAACACCTTGGGAACCAAAACTGTACCTGATGCTAAACACACAACCACTGAACAGGTTGCTTATAAACAAGCAGCCAATTAACAAGGTATGGATAAGTAGGGAACCAATCTGCAGGTTGCTTATAAAGAAGCAGCCAGTCACCAGGATGTGGATAAGGAGGCTATCAATTCACAGGTTGATTATAAACAAGCAGTCAATCTTCAGGGTGAGGGCAACCAGTCAACAGAGGGTTAAGTGCCCTTTTCTGTCTTGAGCTGAAACAAGTGTCTATGATATCATCAGAAAGTGACCTTTCAAATAAATAATGTGCTGTAAGCTCTCAAAATGCAGATTGGATTAATTCCTAAAATAAGCAGAAGTAAAATTGCATTTCTGGGATAAAAGAACGATAGGCTAAATATAATCAGACAGCTCAGACAAACCCATCCACCTGACATGAAAAACAGCATACCATCAGAATGATTAAATATGATTAAAGCATGTTTATGATTAAAGCTAATAAAAAGGGAGCCTTCTTCACATGGCGTGGTGATGTAAGAGTGTGTGTGTGCGTGTGTGTACATGTAGCGTGGGTCTGAGCGTAATGCCAAGTATGTACCTGAGGTGGACATTTCAGGTCCAGAAATTAACAATCCAGACCAAAATTTTGTTTCAACCAACCAGTACAATATTCTGTGACTGTGACGCATTATACTCAACTGGTTAGTTGAAACAAAATATTGGTCTGGATTTTTACTTTCTGGATCTGAAATGTCCACCTCTGGTATGTACACACTCAGTGCAATGCAGTAAAGTTAATCTTTATGTAGGAGTGCGACTACGTACATGTTTGACTCCGAACAGGTCAGTTGTAAGGAGATGCATGAAGAGGTTTGTGTGAATGTCATCTTAACGTTTATTGCTGTTAATGTGCGTGTATCTGAAAGTTTGTGTGTTTTTGTGTGTATAATTATTCTTTTACATATAAATATATGTGGAAAATGTCCTCAAAAGGGTAGGGACAAACTCATACATCTTTTTCACACTTAGTCAGTGTGCTGTTTTGAGTTCTTTAAGTTAAAATATCATATCTTGCATTACGGTGAGATTTCATGTGAAGTGCCCTCAAATGGCAGGTAATCATACACGGGCTGCATGTGTGTGACTGGCTGTTTCGAGGCCTGTCTCAGTCGGCACCTTCAGTGCTCCTGAGGAACGGCAGCGAACTGGTACTGAAGCTACCTGGAAGGAGACACTCTGATCCCCAGGAGCTGCACTGAAGTCCTCCATGGTAGAGTCGCAGGAGCTAATCACCTCCGTCATGCTGCAGGGGGAGACGCACAGATCACAGATTGCAGCAGGAGTCACACACAACATTCACTGCCCCAGCAGAGTCAGAAGGAGTTTGACATGGGACGGGACGGAATTTGCCCCAGTCGCGCGAGGGGACACAATATGTATCGTGACCTTGCAGTGGGCACACATGCAGTAGTTACACTGTGAAAGGATGCGACGTAAAAAAGATTTTAAAATAATGTTAAAATAATAAAGATTTCTCATTTAAAATAAAACTAGCACTGTTTAGTGTAGAATTTCACAACTGAACAAGCATAAAAGATAACTGATCCATACAATAAAATTAGTTTGTCTGATACAGGACTACAGTCTTTGTCAGGTTTATGTTTCGTCTTTGCACTCTACATGCATAGCAAATTGGCCTCAGTAACGTGTGGATTCATAATAAAAGTTAAGGAATGCCCTCTCAATTCGTCTTATCTATTTCACATGTATCACAACACAAATGCGTTAAGTAGCAAAACTTAATATTATGAACAGTGATCGCAACACCCAATTTTGCTTAGCCCGAAATAGATATCTGCTCATGTGACATTATTGAGGATGTGATGAAAGCTGTAGAGGGCAGAGGTCAGATTCACGGAGAATGAAGTGTGATTTTAACTGAGGATTAAGAGTTATATAAGAGTTAGATTAACTGACTGATGATGTCTGAAGATCGATTGGGGGGGTGTGTGTCCCACTGTCCTCCCCTATTTCTGACACCCCTGCACTGCCTTGATGCCTAACCCCAGGGTCTCTGCCTGACCTCAGGGTCCTGCCTAACCCCTTTTAACATGAGCATTTGCATTTCCCATTTCAGCATACAAGCAAGATTAGCTTTTCTGTTTTTGTTTTCCCTCTGGAAAACCAGTTGCAAAGCATTCTGTGAGAAATCATTTGTAAAAACATCCCGACAGTTTTTGATTATAAGACACATCTGTCTTGCAAAAGGACACAGAGTGCGATGTCCAGGTTGAGATGTCCTGGTTGTGATGTCCAGGCTGTGATGTCCCATCTGTGATTGCCAGGCTGCGATGTACCAGCTGCAATGTCCAAGCCAGTGTCATGACTGCCGGCTGCGCGGCAAGGCATGATGCCGGGCGAAAAGAGGCAGCGGCAGACTGTAGCTGAGGAACCCAGTGAGGGGACTTTATTTGCCGGTGAAGCAGCACAAGACGGAAACAGACTTTACACAGACGTGCACTGACATCGACACTTACAATGACCGACAAGGGAGCACAGGACTGGGGAACTTTTATACAAAGAAACATGGAGGAGTAAACAAGGAGCACCTGTGGTTGATTAACAAAGGGCGAAAGACACAAGGCAACCATGACAATCAACAGGCATGGCTAAACATCAGCCCCGCCTGCGGGAAAGATCGCAGAGAAAGATCGGTAGGGCGGGGCTGGACATCACAGCCAGTGTTCCAGAGTTTCATTTGGCAGATGTGATTTGCAGGCGATGGAACCTGATTACCGGATGTGGTTCGGCAGCTCATTCCACCACCCAGGAACCACACAACAGACCTGTCTGGATTGACACTTCACCAGCATCTGGATGGCTCTACATGCACGTGACACTGCAAGGTGCCCAGAACACGGAGATGCAGGGCTTGCTGACCCACCGCTCGCTACATGCGAGAGCTATCAGCAGGTACCAAAAAATGCAGCACCTCAGCGAGAGCGTGGCTGAGGCCCCATGCAGTGTGGCTCTATTATCCGACTATCATCAGAGAAATCAGTTTCCACACTACCAAATCTGTTCCTCCACTATTCCTCTCGTGAAGTCTCACCTGATGGCTTTAGTTTTGTACAGAAACCACGTGGCTCGGGGCATGGAGGCGGCCTGGCAGCTATTCTTAAGTCACTGTTAAAAATTATAAAAGACTTTACAACATTTGAAGCAATGCTAATTCACATGGTAAACGACCCACCCATTTATATCCTTAT
>JAAGVU020000322.1:0-14190 GCA_011763525.2 Mormyrus iriodes | reverse complement strand
ACGAGAGTGCCTGACTCAGTGTCCACTATCATCAGAGGGCCAGACAGACCAGAGGTGTGAAGGTTCAGAGGCTTCAAGGCTGAGAGAAGGTGAAGTGGTCAGTCTCTGTGATACCATAGTATGTGCCTTTATATGCGCCTAGATATATTACAATAACATTTTTGACATTCAAATTCAGATATTTCAGTTGAGTGGAAGGTATTTGTATAAAAAATATAAATCTGTATTAATCAGGATAAATTGGAACATTTACTGAAATCTGTGCTTGCCTTTCTAGAGTTCTGTTAAGATCATTTTTACCACATTTAAAATAACCTTTGCAAGGGAACAGCAGGAGTTACCAGTAGAAATGATACAAAATTTCATGTATGGTAGGTATTTACATTCTTGTAAGAATTGCTTTTTCTTTTGGTGTAAATGCTGGTCTGCTATATCAAAATATATTCTAGAGGAAAACCAGACTCTTACTGGGCACAGCTTTTCCCAGATACTCGAACCACTGCCGCAGGGTGGAGTCTCCCATCATGTATATCTGCTTGCCTGTGAGGCAGCTAACCACATCTGACTTGGAGAATGTTCGTGTGCGACACACCAGTGACGTCCAGTTGTCCTTGAAAAAGAATCCTGAAGGTTCTGGTGTGTTCAGTCCTGGCACACATGTTTTGGTTTCACCTGTGAACCCAGAAAGACAGAAAATGGACTCTGAGGAACATTTTTGTACCATTGGGGGTAATTTAATGTTATTTGTACCTCAGGGAACAAAACTGTACCAGGGCCATATACTTTTTTTCTGACAGTGGCTTTTTTGAGTCTTTCTTGGATTGAAGTTTGTCTCACTTTACCTCATGCACATATTTGCCAAAGGAGGCTCTACCAGGAGATCCAGACAACATACAGTACTGTGAAAAAGTCTTAGGCAGTTAAAGGAAATGTTTAAAGCAATTTTTCTGGGTAGTATGTGTATATTTGATCAGACAAAAACCACAATTTAATATTAGAACATATGCAAATTATGAGTAACACAATAAAATCTAACAACAATTTATGGTCTCCAAAAGGTTACTGATACCTTATTGGATGGCTTGATGAACACCATTTTGATTCCTAAACCTCTCCTCAGGGGCACCTCAGCCATTTCATGTTGTTGTTACATTTCACCACCAGCTCATTTAATTAATTAATTAACGTAGTTTAAAAAAAATCACTGAGGCATTGACCACTAAAGTCAAATATGGTGTCCCACAGGGATCAGTGCTGGGCCCGCTACTGTTCACTTTATATATGCTACCACTTGGTAACATTATTAGAAATAATGGTCTTGGATTTCATTGTTATGCTGATGACACATAGTTATATGTATCTGTTAAACCAGATGATGTATCACAGCTCTCCTGGTTAGGAGACTGTCTGCTAGATATCCGGCATTGGATGACAAAAAATTTGCTTATGTTAAACATAGAAAAAACAGAAGTACTGCTAGTTGGTCCCAAAGCTGCTTGAGATAAGTTTAAAAACCTCAACCTTGGTAGTCTTCCTACTCAGTCTAACACAGTGGTCAGAGATCTTGGTGTCCTAGTTGATTCAGATTTATGTTTCGATGCTCACATAAGTAATATTACTAGAACTGCGTTCTACGATCTATGGAATATATCCAAGCTTCGGAAGATGCTCTCTTTTCATGAAACAGAAAACTGATACATGCCTTTATAACTTCCAGACTGGACTACTGTAATACCTTCCTTTCTGGTTGCCCATCTGGATCCTTACATAAACGTCAGTTAGTGCAAAATGCAGCAGCCAGAGTTCTTACAAACACGAAAAAATGTGATCATATTAGCCCTGTTCTGTGCTCCCTTCACTGGCTACCAGTTAAGTCTCGGATTGACTACAAAATACTGCTATTAACATATAAAGCACTGAATGGCCTTGCACCAGAATACCTTAGGGATCTACTGGCCTATTACAACCCTCCTCGCTTGCTACGGTCACAAGGAGCAGGATATCTACTAGTACCTAGGGTACAGAAAACTACGACTGGCGGCAGAGCTTTCTCTTATAGAGCTCCACTGCTGTGGAATAGTCTTCCAGCGGATGTGCAAGATTCAGGCCCACTCTCAATATTCAAGTCTAGACTAAAACACACTTGTTTAGTATAGCTTATAGGGACTCTAGTTCTAGCTCTAGCTAACTTCTCACTCCCAGTTAGACCTATAGTGTGAAGTGCAGAGTTGGTTGGAGATCGGTGCCATTGGCTTTGGATAAACTGAACTGTCAGGGCTGTCACTCTAGCTTCACACTCCCTCGTGGAGTTTGAGTGCTGACGTTCAGGGACTCCCCATGCCTGTGTTCCCACTTGCCTCTCCCTCCTACTTAGATCTGCCGGAGTTTACATATTGCACTTATCAAACTGTTCTCACTGCCTGTAGTCTCCCCTACTTGGCTAATTGCACATTTTATTTCCCCTACTCCTCCTGGGGTGTGCTGCCTGGAGACCCCAAATTATCAAGATATTCTGCCTATCCTGCTGCCTGAAACATCTCCACTATCTATGGCGTCTTTCCGGCCTGCTCGCCCTTCTGTCATTGACATCTCTCCTGTCTGCCCTGCTGCTGTACCACTGTTTGTTCTGCCATTTGAAGAAGCACCAACACCTTCCTGCCATCACCTGCCTGCTCGCTGCTTTGCGACTTAAATATTAAAATTTGGGACAGCATAATCTGACCTCCTCTGCCAGCCCCCTTTGAGTCTGGTTCCTCCCAAGGTTCCTTCCTTCTAGGGAGTTTTTCCTTTCCACTGTCGCCTCTGGCTTACTCACTGGGCGCTTTGGGCAGGGATAATGTAAAGACAATGTAATGTTGTTAAAATGCGCTATATAAATAAAATTGAATTGAATTGATTAGCCATACTGTAAGATTGTAAGATATTGTAAGATTTCCTTTATTGTCATTTTATCATGCAGTTTTATGAAATCAAGAATGAAGTACCGTTCCTCCAAGACCGACAGTGTAAATAGATAAATTAAAAATAAAAACTAAGGGAGCATTAAAAACAACATACACAAAAGATACAATACACATACAGCCCATATCCATGGATCATTTGGAGGCAGCAGCATATCTTTTATAGCATTTTGGAGGAAGTAGCAGCTAGTGGTCTAATCAAAAAATACATGGGAATATTGGATTGTTGCTGCAAATACTGGGGTGACATTAGGAGAGGTTTTGAAATGTCAAAGTGCGTTAGCCCTTAACCATTTTGATATTTTTATATCAACATGAAGATTATATAAAATTTTTCTGTGACCGCTTAAGTCTTTTACACGTATTTATTCATATTACCTTTCTTCAATATATCCGTATCAGTATCATATTGTCATACCAACATTTTAAAACGGTATGATTCTATTATTTAGAAAATTTCGATATTTAAGTATTGGACGTGGCAAATCTGTGTTTCGGGGAGAGACTTTTGGAACGTCCAAAATCACATACTTGACTGGTATTTTATGTCTGCATGAGAACAGTATGCATGCATTTGGACGTACTGTGGTCCCTGCCTTGCATATTATCTGACCTGGATGTTTAGCAATGACGTAGCTTTACCCCAGAAAAACTTAAAAACTGTTAAAAACTATTAACAAAAAATAATAAATATTCGAGTCAACTTATGTAACTGGATAGTGTTTTCTACTTAGATCTGTACAGAGGTGCCACTTTCTCTGCCATCTTGACAAAAATTTCTAAACATGCAACATTCTTTGCCACTCCAGTGGCCTTGTGGAATAGCATTGTGTCCATCAGGTGCACACTTCAGAATTTCACAAAATGTAGCATGTCATCTGGGTACCTGTTAGCCTACTGCCTCACTGCTACTGAGGATTCGGACATGGTGCTCACATTGCATACTATGAGGATGAGGATTTGTAGAACAGAAAATAGAATAGAATAGAACAGGGGTGGATTTCCTGAAAGTGATTCATCTTAGCGAATAATAAACTAGATGATGAACCACTTAAGTAAAGAACAAGTGAGCATTTCCCAAAACCCTTCGTTATTCCAGAATAAACGAACGAACTTTAAGCAGTACTTTGCTGGCTCCTCCGCGTAAGAAAAGCACAGACTGTCGATAACAGTAACACTGATCCCACGTATTTTAATGGTGAAATATGTTACATGATTGTCACATTAGACATATGCGAATGTAAATAAAAATATAAACTAATTCAAAAAAATCAATAAAAACACACCAAAGCAACCAAAATAGATTGACTGCTTTGTTGAAAATATAAAAATGGGCTCAACATCCCTTGGAAAAAAGAACAAAACCAAGTAGCAATAGATAAAGGAAGTAACACCACTCAAAAGAAGCATTAAAAGAAAAGGTGGCCAAAAATATACATTAATAAAATAATTACTGCAATGTTTTGCAGCATGCTACACACAACAAGAACAGCGCAGCAGCATTCAGGGGAAATCTTACAGCTCCCAAGGACTCGTGTAGGCACCAGAATCACATCTTCCACATTGCCAAAGCACCCTCTACAGCAGTGTGTGTTCTTTGGTGTGTGGAGTTATACCTCTCCTCAGCCACGGTTTGGGGATTCAACACTGGAGTCAGCAGGTATTCGCTAAGAGGACACCTGCTACCTCCCCATAACCAGCCACCAGCCAACACGCCACCCTTTGCCATCTGACACACACGAAAGCTGGGCCAGATATAAACATCATGTGTACTCCCAAGCCAATTAGCCACAATGTCTGTAAAATGTCCTTGATGGTAGCATATAACCTGAATATTTAGGCCTAGTGCCAAGAACTTTTTTCAACAGGTGCAGGTGGGATTCAAGAGGCTGCGAGTATGAATAGGGTTGAGGGTTCCATCCACTGCACCTCCAATGCCAAGTATGCCTGCAATGGCATGAAAAACAACTTCAGTGTCATGCAAGGCATTCCCTCCTGCTGGACGTTGTATGTAGCTGTGCACACGGTGCAATACAATTGTGATCAATACATGTACAGATGCAGGACACAACAGCCTTGCAGAGACCATGTTTGTCTGCGATTATGCACTGTGTTCTAAACCAATTTTATTAAATGAATTTGATTTTCAAGGTCATTCTCAAGTCAGTTCTGAATGGTGCCCAACCCTGTTATGTACTCAAATTGCATGCAGGTGTTACAACAATGATTTATAGTGTACATTATAGTTTTTTGTAATATTGGTCTCTTATTATATCATCAGCATTATTACGTTGTCCAAAAAAAGAGCTTCAGTATGTTTTTGTCATCTGTGGAAGATCTCTGTTTCTGTGTGACAGGACAGAAGGCAAAAGTTCAAATAAAGAATGACGTAGAAAATAACGAGTGGGTTGGAGCATTCATAAATCTACAAGCAACATTACGAACTACTTTAGTTACGAAGGGTTTCGGGATACGCTTGCTAATTAATGATCGATCTTAAGTGCTAGATAACAAACTACTTAGTGTTATGAAGCTTTCTGGAAACACACCACAGAATAGAATAGAATAGAATAGAATAGTAAAATAGCTTTATTATCATTGTACAAGTACAATATAACTGTGTACTGTCCAACAATGCTACATTTTATGAAAGATGAATAAAAAAACAAGAAAATACAATGGAAAATAATACATACAAAATATATGTACAGTGTACAATCAGGGCCAATCAAAACAGGTATGTCTGAGGTTTTGTCAGGGGGCCCAGAATTCCTTGCTATGCCCCTGTATCCAATAGTTGTACAGCTGAGGCCAATTATATCCATCCATTTTCCAGAACCACTTATTCCATTTCGGGTCGCGGGGGGTCCGGAGCCTATCCCGGAGGCTGCGGGTGCAAGGCAGGGAACAACCCAGGATGGGGCGCCAACCCATCACCAGGCACACTCACCCACCATTCACGCACACATGCATACCTATGGGAAATTTGGCAACTCCAATCAGCCTCAGCTTGTTTTTGGACTGTGGGGGGAAACCGGAGGAAACCCCACGACGACACGGGGAGAACATGCAGACTCCACACACATGGAACCCGGGCAGACATGTGAACCCTGCTCCCAGAGGTGTGAGGCAACAGTGTTAACTACTGCACCACTGTGCCACCCCATGGCCAATTATATATTGAGGCCAATTAAGATATTCTGATTAATATCAGAATCTACTGATTGAATGGAGTTTAATTAATCTATGTTGGGGGTCACGATCTCCGGTCCGGGTACAGATCCAAAGAGGAGTTTATCTGGACCACAAAGCGTTTAGGGTCCAATGAATACAATCTAAAAATCATAAAAGTGTTTTAAAACATGCGCAGACTGGGTAGCTTGGGTAGCATGAACCATGTCGGTCCTTCCGTTTGCTGCATACCCACCAATCGCAGAAGAACCTCAGTCTGGCACAAAAGCAAGCAGGCAGATGCACCAAATGAAAGAAACGCATGTTGTACGGTGGGTGATTTGTTCGATACTTTAATTAAGAAAAGTTGACAAAGAAAATTGAGTGTTTAAAGACGAGTGGATACGTAAAATATGCCTTTATTCTCCCCACAACAAACAATGTCCAGTTTCTGATCTGCTTGGAGTCTGTGGCGGTTGTTAAAAGTGGTAACATTAAATGCCATTATGAGACAAAACACCAACACTTCGAAGAAAATACCACCAGCTTTGCTAGGTAAAGACACGCAAAATAAATGAGCTCAGAGCCCAGTATGGCCGAGCCACAAGAGCCCTGTCCCAGTCTTTCACAACACGACAACGTGCACCTGAGTGTTCACAGAGAAGACCGTGGATTACAGAATGGGTGTGCGTGAAGGAGTGCATAAATGCAGCTGCTGAAATGTTGTTAGATGGCAAACAAAAATATGAACTGGTGGAAAAAAATAAAGCAAATCCCACTATCAACTACAACAGCTGCCAGAGGAAATGACAATTTAGCTGAGGATGTCCAGGCACAGCTTGATCCTGTCCATAAAAGTGCATCGGGCATAGGCTTAGCAATTGATAAATCAACTGATATAAGTTATAATGCACAGCTTTTGGTATTTGTGAGATTTTACCATGTAGAGAGAAATAATTTCTGTGAGGACCTTTTGGGTATGACAGCCCTGGCAACACACACAAGAGGAGATATATCTTGCCATCAAGCAGATGTCAACACACAGAGGTATCAGTATGAAATGAGTGATCTCTGTCACTACAGATGGGGTAGGAAGAGAGAAAGGAGCTATGTCTCAGATGAAAGAGGACAATCCAGACCTCTCCTCATACCACTGTATCATCCACCAGTGTGTTCTGTGTGCTACTCTGTCAGAAGAACATGCTTTCTCATGGCATCTTCATCTCATCAACACCGCCTTTTAAGAGAATTCCTAAAAGAACTTGATGCACCTGAAAATGACCTACTGCTACACAGTAATCTAGGATGGTTGAGCAGAGGAAGGGCACTGGACTGCTTTTGGAACATTAGAACATTAGAAATGCAACAATAGAAGAGTCACAAAGCCACATAATTCTCAGCATTTTGCAAGATGAGAAAAAAATGGATAATCTGGCCTTCTTGGTTGACATCACATCACACCTTAATGAGCTCAACTTAAAGCTGCAGGGAAGGAACAACTCAGAGTGAGATTTAATTGCAGCTGTCCAGGCTTTCCGGAAAAAAATGGTTCAAAAGAAAATTGCAAAGTTGAGCTGATCCCACACACAAGGAAAACTCGTGATCGCTTTGGCTGCTTTAGCCAGCTCCTCCTCTTCATCCAGAATCCATTTCTTGTAAGAAATCTTGTCACATTTTCAATGGAGGCCAAACAGACTTTCAGGTGGGTATATATTGGTTCTCTACAAATGGAATTAATTGACCTGCAAACCAATGAGAGCAGATTTCAACTGTGTGATTCTGTCATTTTCTGGCTTCACACTGTGCCTGGGACCATTTTTCCTGTATGTACCAAGGTAGCAGTACACACCTTGACAATGTTTGGTTCTACATACAGTTATGAATCAGCATTTGCAACAATGAACATTATTAAAACTAAATGCCATCTAATGCCCCAGTTGACCAATGAGCATTTACATGCCTGTTTGAGAATGGCAGTTACTCAGTTCCTCCAAAAGTTCAAAGTCCTACCAGAAAAATTAAAAGCCAATTTTTCTCACTAAACGAGAGAAGCAAACTTAAGATAACAAAGAAAATGTGAAAAGGGCACTAATGGTAGAAATGCAGAGTTAATTGTAAATTTTTTTTTGATTCATATTATGCACTTTTTTTCCAATCAGAAGTTCTTGTTAAAATTGGTTACACAAAAGAGATCATTTGGTAAGATTTTGTATACATAATATTTGTCTATCTATGTATTACAGTCATTATTAGTATTAATAGTTTGTTAATGTTATTGTTCAGAAAAAGTATTTTAGTTTTATACATTCTCCGTTCTACCTCTAGTTTTACTGAATATATGCACTTTCAAAATTTGCTTTACTTTGAGAATGAAAATTATTATTTTTTAAATGTTGAAAACTTAAATAAAATGTAAAAGTTAGATAAGAAGCATGATATACTCTGAATTTTTAAGTGTAATTAGTATGGACCTTGGCTGAGCCAGATGTTAAGATACCGGGTCACGTGGAATTTTAGCTGAATACCCCTGGTTTAGAGTGTCCAAGAACATACCAAGGAGATCAAAGTGTACCCCTATTACTTTGGTTATATAATCATGAACCTTTTTCCAAAATACCTGTATATGTGTGCAAGCCCATGTTACATGACTTACAGTGCCCTTCCACTGCTTACATTTCCAACATAACATTGAGTTTCAAAGACCCATTCTAAACAACCTGCTGAGGGTCCAGTATTACCGATGCAGAATTTTGAATTGCATCAGTCTCACTCCAAGATCTCTTGAGAGGGAGCAGCTGTTGGCACAAATTCTTGCCTAGTCCTGGTCATTAAAAGAGATCCCCAAATCTTTCTCCCACATCCATATTAGAGAGGCTGTGATTTTATTATCAGCACCACTAAGCTTATAACAGCTTATAATATTTAAAGGCCTCCCTTTCTGTGATGTATCATAAAATGACTTGATTACATTTCCACAGTATAAATCTCCTAATGTACCAATCCTTCTATCTAACCAATCCTTCCATAAAAATGTAGCTTTATCAATGCACAGTTTTGGATACAGCCAAATACCTGACGTACAGTTTAAATATGGGTCAAAATTCATCATCTTTTTCCATATACACTGAAGATGTACAATAATTGTCTGAGATTTGCTACCTGCCCCAATCTTGGTGGACAAACACCACACTAATGGTAAAGGTGTTGCTGCCGTGTGTTCTAGTAACCTTAGCAATCTCCTCACAAATTAGTGGTGAGTGAAGATCATTCCTTTGGTCATCAGTTAATTTCAGAAGGTCTAAACTTTCGAGAATTCCTTTCATAAGTCTCTTATCATAACCTCAGGTAGCATCATGGTATCATCCCAGCCAAGGACAGATTTTAATAACTGATTAATAAACTCTGGCGGATCTCCAGTTTCGCTGCTGTCTGGTATTCCCACAAAGCAGAAATTATTACGCCTGTTCCAGTTTTCGATTATAACGGAGGCCATCGGCTTCCACCTTCATAGCAACTGGGTTGGCTTCCCAGGCCATTTTCATCTGTTTATCGGTTTCTTATAACCACTCCACCATCTTCTCCACATCAGTCACTTGTTCACTTAAGGCGGACAACTTCCCTTCCCTGCCATGGCAGCCGAAATCTTCTGTAGCGTTACGAATATTTTTGAAATATCTTGAACAAGCTGTTGCGGATCAGGGCTAATAGCTACATCACCGTCACCATCTTGGTGGGCGTTTTGGGATCGCTAATAGTTCTTAATATTGCCACCATTTTTGTCAACATCTTTAATTAACCGATGAGAATTTCAATGCACTATGCATCACCCAGTGCTCATAGATAAAAGTATCAGGATAATTAACACGATGCTTATCTCACTACCCGCATCACGTGACTCCAATTTCTTTCAAATTCTACTTTCAATTCTACATTTTTATGCATCAGGTCATAATAAAAAATCATCTGGTTCTTAACAGGTCTTAAAATTAGGCAAATACAACCTCAGAGGAACAACAACACACAACATTTTACATTGTGTCATTATTTATATACACTCAGTGACAAAAAAAGTTAAGCACCCGGACGGAGTGGTGGAAATGAAATGAATCTGCACGTGGTGAAAGGTCATGTGACTGTATCGCGATGATTATAATATCAGATCAAACAAACAGAGTTGGCAGTATAGGCACACTGCAGGTCCCATGTCAGTATGGTGTGGCACGCCCCCGGGCCTGCATACATGAGGCAACACGGTGCAGAAGGGAGTTGTACAGTTGTACAGCCGTTATCCTCTCCTGCGGCAAGTCGGCCCATAGCTGTTGTAACTGGCCCTTGAGATTCTGCAGATCGGGACTAAGTTTCAGTTGACGTCCGAGCTGATCCCACACGTTTCATTGGGGAAAGATCAGAGGACCTGGCTGGCCATGGGAGAACCTCAACATGACACAGGCAGTCCATAGACACACATGCCGTGTGAGAACGGGTGTTGTCTTGTTCAAAGACTGTAACAGGGTGCTGTCTCAGGACCCTGAATGTCACTGATGTAGTGCTGTGCCGTCAGGGTCCCCTGAATCACTACCAGAAATGACCTGAAGTCATACCCTATGGCTCCCCACACCATGATGCCAGGAGTAACGCCGGTGTGTATCTCCACAACATTGGCAGGATTGGTCCTCTCCCCTCGGCACCACCATATGTGCACACAACGGTCATCTGTGGTAATGCCGAACTGAGATTCATCGCTGAACATGGTACGACGCCACTCGTCATCAGTCCATGCTTCCCAATTACAGCACCACTCCAAACGTAGCCTTCTTTGCGCTGGTGTTAACGGCAGCCTAAGCATGGGACAGTAAACCTGTAGTCCGGCTGATGCCAGTTGTCGAGACACGGTGCTGGATGACACGGGGTGTTGCAGAGAGTCCAATACCTGTGTCCGGATGGCAGGCACAGATGTCATGGGGTTCTGTAATTGTTGCCGCACAATATGAAGATCCTTCCTTGGTGTGGTCTGTCTTGGGAGACCAGAACCTTCATGACGTGTGTGGGTGCCCTCACATGCCCATTGGTTCCAACACTGGGCGACTGTGACATCTGCATGCCCCACATGCTGGGCAATTGCATGATAGGACCACCCGGCGTCCTGCAAATCCACAATGTGACCCCTATCAAACTCTGTCAAGTACTGGTAATGCTGTCTAATGCGTCTACGAGGCATCCTCTGTGTCTGCTGACTAGACATGCCAGCTCCCTGCAAATTGAATCATCATACCTATCACTGGTCTGCATGTGTACCAAATTACATCCAAATCGGACCATTACTTCTGGGTGCTTAACTTTTTTCGTCACCAAGTATAATTTAGAAATCTGTGAAAAATTAAGTACACCCTTACTGCTTCCACAGGAATTAAGAAAGTAAGTAGAAGTCATGGTATGGGCTGCTAATCAAATGCACTTGAGTTCAAACCAGCAAATTCACCCCAAGGTCAGACCGTGCAATGCTCAGAGAAACTGCAACAATCCCAAGAGCTACATCTCAGACTCTACAGGCCTCAGTTACCCTCCTATTAAATGTTAAAGTTCACGACAGTACAATTAGAAGAAGACTGAACAAGTATGGCTTGTTTGGAAAGGATGCCAGGAGAAAGCCTCTTCTCTCTAAAAAGAACCTAGCAGGATGGCTTTGGTTTGCAAGGTTGCATCTGAACAAACCACAAGACTTCTGGAACTTTGGACAGATGAAACCAAAGTGGAGATGTTTGGCCATAATGCACAGTGCCACCTTTGGCGAAAACCAAACACAGCATATCAGCACAAACCCCTCATACCAACTGTCAAGCACTGTGGTGGAGGGGTGATGATTTGAGCTTGTTTTGCAGCCACAGGATCTGGGCATCTTGCAGTCATTGAGTTGACCATGAACTCCTCTGCATTCCAAAATGTTGACATCCAATGTGCGGCCATCTGTCCGACAGCTAAAGTTTGACTGAAACTGGGTCTTGCAACAGGACAATGATCCCAAGCACACCAGCAAATCTACCACAGAATGGCTGTAAAAGAAAAGAATCAAAGTGTTGCAATGGCCCAGTCAAAGTCCAGACCTCAACCCGATTGAAATGCTGAGGCAGGAAGAGAGCTGTGCATAAACTAATGCCCGCAAACTTCAATGAACTGAAGCAACACTGTAAAGAAGAGTGGGCCAAAATTCCTCCACAACAATGCGAGAGACTGATAAAGTCATACAGAAAACCATTACCTCAAGTTATTGCTGCTAATGGTGGTTCTACAAGCTACTGAATCAGGGGGTGTACTTAGTTTTTCACACATGGCTTCATTTTGGTTAAATAAATAATGACACGGTGGAATCTGCTGTGTGTTGTTTTACATCTGAGGTTATATTTCAATAATTTTAGAGCCTGCTAAGGACCAGATGATTTTTTTATCCCCTGATATGAAAAACTATAGAACTGACAGAGGGTGTACTTTCTTTTTCACATGACTGTATGTTAGCCTCAGCTGGGGCCCCAAATAAATTGGCTCACCCTGGTCTCTGCTCCTCCCCAGAGATGGGTCTGCAATGCAATATGTCGCTGCTGTAGTGTGGAGAGTCCCAAATGTAAGATATCATACTGTCAGAATCTGTCCCTACTATGTCTGCTACCTTCCTGTTTGCCCAGCAGATGTTGTTGGTCATCCCATTTTCTTAACAATTACCTGTCCTAATCTGGTAATTAATTAATTCCTATGGAAGCAGTAAGGGTGTGCTTAATTTTTCACAGAATGCTTCTTCATTTTGGCTTAGTGACAAGGGATAATACGTCATTTTATTTATATGAGGTTGTATTTACCTAACTTTAGGAGCTGCTAAGGATCAGATGACTTTTTTTTATCCCCTGATATGAAAAACCATAAAACTGACAGAGGGTGTACTTTCTTTTTCACATGACTGTATTTGCTGAGAGTGGGGAACAGTAAGTAGGAGGGAAAGCACACTTACGAGTATCAGTACGATGAGGAAACACATTGATGACTGGGCTGCTTCCTGGAAGGACAATGTTTGTATTACCCCTGCAGAAACAAGCAGTGAGTTATTTTAAAAATAATATTAGTCTCAAAAGTGTCACCTGTGGCGAATTGAACACACTCAAAAATGAACATCTAGAAGAGAGGAGTTTTATTTTTTAAGTTCGGTGGACTTCTATATCCCATATTTATCAATATGGGAGACACAAATGTATACACAGGCAAATTTATAAGGCAAGCATCTGGACGGTTTGGACTTTGTCACCCGTACTTCTATTCAGGTGAATTTGTGTTTAGTTACTTCTACTCCGAGGCCACACCCTCTGTATTTGTCTTATTCACTGAAATTACTGCCTTCGGCTGTGAGCACTTAGTGAGGCATCAATATATCAATATATAAGCCGTGCTCAGTGCAGACAATAACTTTGTGTGAAAACCTACTTGTATAAAGACCAGTAAGTCCACCAAGCAAATACACAAGATGGTGTTTTCACCCACTAAAGTAGCAGTTCCCCATTGCTTTTTCAGTATATTTCTCCAGTATATCCCTATTGTCCATTCCCAGTGCTTCTATAACTATCTTCACAGGAGGACATACACCACCCTCATAACCGATGCAGTGTCCCTACAACCTCTGGCACCACCTCCCTCCACATCGGCTTGTGGAACTGCCAGTCTGCCGTGAACAAGGCTGACTTCATCCCTGTCCTTGCTACACATTCAGCACTTCACATCCTGGCTCTTATAGAGACCTGGATCCGCCCGTAGAACGCCACCACTCCGGCTACATTATTTACCAAGTTTGCTTTCTCCCCGTCTCCTCGTCCTGGCCACGGAGGGGGGATAGATTTGCTATTTTCCAGTACTTGGAATACCAAACTCTTACTGTCATCAACCCTGCCAAACTACATTTTGTTATCACTCACCAGCCCCACTAGGGAACTTTATTGAAGAACTGGATATTTAGACTATAATGACCTGCCTGGAACATCAGCATCGGTTCTCTGGGAGGCAGGCAAAGCTGTGATGAGAGGCA
>JAAGVU020000321.1:0-14198 GCA_011763525.2 Mormyrus iriodes | reverse complement strand
ATGTATGTATGTATGTATGTATGTATGTATGTATGTATGTATGTATGTATGTATGTATGTATGTATGTATGTATATAGGGGTGGCACGGTGGTGCAGTGGTTAGCACTGTTGCCTCACACCTCTGGGATAAGGGTTCACGTCTCCGCCCAGGTTCCATGTGTGTGGAGTTTGCATGTTCTCCCCGTGTCGTTGTGGGGTTTCCTCTGGGTACTCCGGTTTCCCCCCGCAGTCCAAAAACATGCTGCGGCTGATTGGAGTTGCCAAATTGCCCGTAGGTGTGAATGGTGTATGAGTGTGCCCAGCGATGGGTTGGCACCCCATCCTGGGTTGTTCCCTGCCTTGCGCCCGTAGGCTCCGGACCCCCAGCAACCCATATGGAATAAGTGGTTATAGAAGATGGATGTATATACCATCTGCTAGGAATTCACCACTCACCAGTAGGGGGCAATCATCATCATGTGCATGCTGACAATAACCTTGATGATCACCCCCCAAGAAGTGCCAACAGGATGTGGCAGGCAACTGGTAACTGCCCCAGCCAGGGGGTGGGGCAGTGTTCCCTTTCCTGGCTTATAGCCCACACTGGGAAGAAGGTGAAAGAGAGAGGAATAGGGCAAGCCAGCTTTGCACATGTGCATACCAGAGGATGACACCCCTAAGGGACTGCTACCCAACTGACCCTTCAGTGTATTTGTTACTTAGTAAACTGTACCACTAGCAGCCATGTTATCTCTAGCAGATTCCAGTCGTGCATTTATTGAGAGCAGAGGTTTCTTCCTTCCTGATCACCCATGTACATCAAGGCTGCTCAGTCTCCTGCTGACAGATCACAGAAGGCAGCCCTGGGTTCTTCCTTTTGAATCCTTTGCTGTTGCTAAACATTGAGGGAACGCAAACTTTGCTTTATTGCTAGTAGTGTGGGTTAAATTAAGTCCTTTAATTAATACATCAATAGCACTGAAATGAGGATCCATATGTCAAAGTATGTAAAAACCATCAACATTCAGGCAAGATCCTTGCAAATTCCGATATGATCTTTTTGTGTTTCATGTAAGCCTTTCATAATGTTTACTCATTCAGTCATGCTCTCATTCTTCTTTCATACGTTTTTCTTAAACCAAAATGACTTTATAACTAGCTAAACAAGCCTTTACATTAAGACAACTCACTGGAGATCTCTTGATCAGTTACAGTCCTTTAGATCCGATCTGCCACCGTGAAGCCCTGTCTGTACCTTCTAAGTTTCAGAGGAGATGTCAGAAACAATATAGTGAGCAGGAGAAATATGAGGCAGATCAATTGAATTGTGATGACGCCTCATGAATTTGAATTTTGTTCTCTGGCCCCTTGCAGCATCCAGTCAGAGAGAATGATACTTAATGTGTCCCCCAGATATAAAGGAAATAAAGCCAAATGTTTTTGTGTGCTGCAGGAGGCAACGAGACACAAGCTATCAGAGGAATTTTTACAAATCCTAATAATTCCTATACAACGCCTAATAAAACACCAAAGGCATCTTACACAACCCCAGTTACATTAAATCAAATATTGTTTGAGGCTGGTGTCACCCAGTCAAAACATGAGTATCGTTTTCCCCTCCTGAATTATAATAAGCGTTGATTCCCCAAAAAGGGGGACAAGAGCACAGCAACGACTCATCCATTATGATAGAAAAAAACCTCAGGTGATTATAATAACAATTCATTTAAGCTAATTTCCGTAGACTTACCAAAACAGATGTAACAATATAATAACAAGATGGTTACTGGTTCAAATCCATATAGTTGGACAAATGTGCATAATGTATAAAAGTTAAAGAATAATGATTGGTTATTCATGAGGCAGTTACCCTTCTCTGGAAGTGGAGTGTATACTGTATGTAAATACACAGAGTGAGCCCTTGTGACTGCACCCTTAAGCTAGCTATATAAAGTAGATAAATACTTAAGCACCCACGACCTGCTCAGGATGAGCATTTGGAAAATGTATTAGATGGGAATACTTACGTAAACCACCCTTCAGATTAACCATTAAAGTGCATTATATGTACCATAAGTGCGTAACAAAATGACTATTCATTCTTCAGTCCTGATATGAAATTTCACTTCACGTCTCTGAATACAAATGTAGGTATAAATGCCCTGTGAAATATGGTAAAAATGTGTGAAAGACAAGGACAAAGCAATCAGAGTAAGATGAAGGCTCAGGTTTGATCTGCACTTTGCCAAATTAGCCATCTGGGGGCGGGGGACAGAAAGCTGGCAGTCGTTCCTTCAGATCGGGGAGACGGCCGGGGTTAATTCCTGTTTATCACTCGACACCGCTGGCCGGGCACATGCAGGAGTGCGAGCGTAACCGAGTAGTGAATGGCACTCTGTAGTGAGCATTTTATGCGACTTGATGGAGCAGGAGCTGGTGGCACGGTGGAGGTGTGTGTTTAAGCATAAAACACACACAAAGGTTAAATGTGAAGCAGCCAGAATAAGTGTATTTGTTTGTAATAATTTAATTTGCAATGTATTTCGTTTATGGCAGTGCTGCGGAAATTCTTTTAAATTGAGCAAAATAAGATTTGCTTGAGAAGAAAGTATTATTTTAAAGCATAAAATTGTCAATTTTGTATATTGCAGAAAAAAACAGCCGTTGAGCAAAGCCCTCAACCTTCGTCTGCACTGGGGACTGGCTGACCCTGTCCTTCAATTGTACGTTTTTTTGGATAAAAAAAATGTATGCAATATAAATAAAATGTAGATAAAATACATAAATCAAAATATAATATTGAATATTACATATTAATATCTCATAATATAACAGCATTTGATGTTCTGTAATAAGATTCAGCATTTTTGGACAATGCAAATACTGGCAATCAAACAAAATTTTAATGTAAAAGTATAAATACCCACAATCTTCAGCTCAAATCATTCTCCCTTTTTACATCCTGTTTCTATGGGAGTGAGCAAACTTGTGCCTCATTTCCAGGTGTGACCAACATCGAAGATCATTTATATCACTGAAATAATGAAACGCGTATTTACGGAAAGGTCATAGCCAGAACAGCCTGCCTCTGCTCTTCCGCATTCATTCTGTCTCTCTGCTGAGTTTCTTATTAAGGCGGGCATGGATCTGGCTGTGTGTGGGGGCTGTGTGGGCCCCCCCCCCCAGGCTGTCCTGTTCTGCTTCCCTGCTTTGTCATGCCCGACCCCCCACCCTCGGCTCTCCCTACCCACATCACTAGGCTGCGTCACAAGTCTATGACGGCAGGTCAAAAATGCCTGAACATACACTCTGATATTCTCACTGTGGGGTGCATGCACAGAATCATATTTACATATGTACTTTGTATGCATCAATGTCCGTAATATACAAATGTGTGTATGGAGACAAACATCAGAAATTCAGAAACATAATGTGATAAATTGCAAATAATGTCATACCATATAGCATTAAGTGACAAAGGTTATTATGTTATTGGATAGGGATTTTTATTACAAAAGTCTGTCATAACATCCTTAATAAGTGGGAATGATATATGGAAATGTCCTTAAAAATAATAATAAAAAGCAGGATAGTTATGTTAGGGCTGTAATTACCAATATTTCTCATTTCCAAAGTCTGTATGAAAAAAGTTTTAGTGAGTTGCCATAAGTTAAAGTAGATCCTTGAAACTGTACTGTTATCATTTTCAGCACTTCATGTCCAGAGAGAATGAAACAGGAAAAAGCCATGGGTAAATACATAAGAAAACTGCTATGGCTGAATTCCTGTTTATTTTTCTTGTTCAGTCTCCAGAGGCCATCACAACACGATGAAGAAATTAGCAGATGCTAGCTGGCAGATAACTGAATGTCAGCATGCCCCTCCATTCCATCCACAGTCATTCTTAAGATCGATCCAAGCAAGCGGGAGAAAGACCAATCCGCCTCGCCTTGCCTCTGACAGGAGGCAGGAGCGTGGCCCAGTGGGGTGCCAGACAGCCTGAAATGTGGAGAGCATAGCGGAGGAAACAGAGCAGCGCGGCTTCTAAGGTGCCGTCAAGAGATAAACGACTTCATGTTGCTCCTGAAACGTGGCTATGCCAACTAAGAAGCCTTCCAGGAAGATTCCCAGGGTCCTGGAAGTCTTACCATACCACAGCGTCACGTCACCGTGGTGTCTAACGGCTGGAAGTATGGCCAACACATGTCTGTTCAGCAACACCTCTCCCGAACTCACCGTCTGTTGGCCAACTGTGGAAATGTCTGTGGACAACACTGAACTTTCTCACCATATATTCAATTCAATTTATTTTTATATAGCACCTTTCACAAACAGAATCGATACATTACAACATCATTAAGACAGAATAATACAGAAACAGGGAAAAAGAAAGAAAGAAAGAAAGAAAGAAAGAAAAAGAAAAAGAAAGAAAGAGTCAGATGACAACCAAAAATTCCCAAGTACAGAGAAAAACAAACCCCGGAGGTTCAAGGTCGATTGGCTACCCAACCCCCCTGGGCATGCTAACATTATAAAAAAATAAAATGACATAAATACATCAGCTGAAAAATAGGTAAAAATATACATTAGGTTTGATGTGACTGATATTTGCTTTAAGATGGCCATGGTGGCGCAGTGGCTAGCACTGTTGCCTCACTTATGAAACCAGTGTTGGAGTCTCTGACTTGGCTCTGTGTTTGTGGAGTTTGCATGTTCTTCCTGTGTCGTCATGGGGTTTCCTCTGAGTACTCCGGTTTCCCCCCACAGTTCAAAAACTTTCTGAGGTTAATTGGAGTTACCAAATGGCCCACAGGTGTGAATCGTGTGTGTGTGTGCCCTACGGTGGGTTGGCACCCCATCCTGGGTTATTCCCTGCCTTGCGCCCGCAACCTCCGGGATAGGCTCCGGACCCTCTACAACCCTGAATAGGATAAGCGGTTACAGAAAATGGATGGATGGGCATGAATGTGGCATTAGCTACTCTCAGGTTTGCAGATGCCCTAGGAATATATTCCCCCTAGTACTCAATTAAGAGTCATCCTGGGCTGCAAATACCCCATGAATGGCTAATTTAGTTTGTCAATAGTAATTGGATTGTCCATATCTCCCTCAAGTATACACTGTTGCTGGTGAGTTTCCACCCACTGAAGAGTAGCCTTGTCTATGCTGGGGTGCCCCTGTTTCTCTTTGTAACTCTATAGGCACTAAACACAAGCATTGTTTGCTCTTCAGTGTGGTGGGGTTCATTCCCTTCTGACTTATAATGGCTGCTCATGGGATTTGGACTATAACTGGATGAGCCCTTTGGACAGCAGGTTTAGGCTTCCCCCCTGCCGGTCCACCAACCTGGAAGGACAAACTGGTCAAGCCTTCTGCTACCTATGCCACAGACAGCCAAGTTGGACACGGACGCTATGTGGCCACATGGCCGTAGCCACCTGTCACAATTCCTCGAATGAAGCCAGTTGACATACTTTCTGTTTCCTTCATGATGTCCTCAGAGGTCATAGTCTTTCAGGAATAAAATATTCTTAGCTCTTTGAAAAAATATTTGTACCATGGTGCTGCTGAATAAATCGATCTGATTAGCCGGTATGGTGTTGATTAATTTTCTATAACCGCACCTGTAGTGCCAACCAGGAGAATCACAGTAGTGAATCAAAGCACAATTATATTATATATTATAACAGTACAGTGTCCGCATTACCGTCTGTCTATCTTCCACTCGTGAACAAGATGCCGAGATACTTTAACTCCTCTGCTGGAGGCAGAAACTCATCCCCCAAGAGGAGAGGGCACTCCACCCTTTTCCAGTCGAGAACCATGGCCTCAGCCTTGGAGGTACTGATCCTTAGCTCGGCCACCTCACACTCAACTGCAAATTGCCCCAGTGCATGCTGCAGGTCACAGCCCAATGACATCAACAAAAAAAGCAAAAAGCAAAGACGCAATCCTGAATGGACACCCTCCAGTCCTTGGGTAAACCTAGAAATTCTGTTCATAAAGGTTATGAACAGAATCTGTGACATAGGGAAGCCCTAGTGGAGTCCAGCACCCGCCAGGAATGAATCTGACTTACTGCTGGCAATGCAAACCAACCTCTTGCTCCATTAATACGAGACTTGATGGCTCGCAGCAATGGACCCTGTACCTTGTACTCCTGCAGGACCCCTGACAGGACACCTTGAGGGACATGATCGTATGATGTCCACAAAACATGTAGACTGTTTGGGGCAAACTCCCATGAACTGTCTAGTACCTTTGTGAGGGTGAAGTGGTCCAGCGTTCCGCAACCAGGACAGAATCTGTATTGTTCCTCTTGGATCCAAGGTTCGACTAATGGTTGCACCTTCTTCTCCAATACCCCAGCATAGACCTTCCCAGAGAGGCTGAGGAGTGTGATCCCCCTGAACGTGGAACACATCCTTCAGTCCCCGTTCTTAAAGACTGCGACCACCACCCCAGGAAATCCATAGGCACTGTCTTCAAAGTCCACTCGATGTTGAAGAGGCATGTCAGCCAAGACAGTCCAACAACATCAAGAGCTTTCAAGAATGCAGTGTGAATCTAATCTACACTTGGAGCCGTACCACTGAAGAGTTCTTGACTATTTCAGTGACCTCAGCCCTAGAGATGGATAATTCCCCCTCTGAGTATTCCTGCTCTACTTCCTCCAAGAATGGTGTATCAGTGGGATCCAGGATGTCCTTGAAATACCCCATCCACCGCTTGACTATATTCCCATTTGAGGTCAACAGTTCATTAGCCCTGTTGTAAACAGCATGGGTAAAGCCCTGCTTCCCCCTCCTGAGTTGCCTTACTGTTTGCCAGAATTTTTTCGAGGCCGACTGAAAGTCTTTCTCCATGATCTCACCAAACTCCTCCCACACCCGACTTTTTGCTTCAGCAACTGCCAAAGCCGTTTTCTGCTTGGCCTGCTGGTACGTGTCAGCTGTTTCAGAAGTCCCACAACTTAATCAAGCTTGGAAGGCCTCCTTCTTCAGCCTGACAGCTCCCTTTACCGCTGGTGTCCACCACCAGGTTCGGGGATTGCCACCACGACAGGCACCAATACCTTATGGCCATAGTTCCGCATATGCGCCTCTGCAACGGAGTCCTGAAACATGGCTCATTCAGTCTCAACGTCCCCTGGCTCCCTTGGGATGCAAGAGATGTTTTGACGGAGGTTTGCGTTAAATATCTCCCAAACGGGGGCCTCCACCAAACGCTCCCAGCATACCATCACCATGTGTTTGGGTTTACCAGGTCTATCCGGCATCTTCCCCCGTCATCAGACCCAACTCACCACCAGGTGGTGATCAGTCGACAGCTCAGCTCCTCTCTTCACCCAGTTGTCCAAAACATGTGACGATACAATTACATTATCATTGAAATGTGGCCTAGGGTGCTCTGGTGCCAGGTGCACTTATGAGCCCCGTATTGTTTGAACATGGTGTTCATTATGGACAAACTGTGATTAGCTTGAAAGTCTGATAACTGATCACCGCTTGGATTCCGATAGGGCAGGTAATTCCTCCCAATCATACCTTTCCAGGTTTCACTGTTGTTCCCCACATGTGCATTAAATTCCCCCAGCAGAACAATGGAGTCCCCAGAGGGAGCACCTTCCAACACCCCATCCAAGGTCTCCAAGAAGGCCGGATACTCTGAACTGGTGTTCGACACATAAGTACAGACAACAGCCAAAGCCCATCTCCCAACTCAAAATTGAGAGGAGGCAACCCTCTCATTCACCAGGGTGAACTCCAATGTACTGGCACCGAACTGGGAGGCTATAAGTAGACCCACACCTGCCTGGCGCCTCACACTAAAGGCAACTCCAGGGTAGAATAGAGTCCAGCCCCTCTCCAGGAGTTTGGTTCCAGAGCCCGAGCCATGCGTTGAGGTGAGCCCGACTATATCTAGTTGGCATCTCTCTACCTCTCGCACCAGCTCAGGCTCCTTCCCCACCAGAGAGGTTACATTCCATGTAACTACAGCCAGATTTGGTATCTGATGAATATATTGCTCCTGCTTTTGTCTGCCACCCGATTTACATTGCATCCAACCCCCACGCCTCCCCCTGCAGGTCGTGGGCCCACAAGAGGGCAAACCCATATTATGCCTAGGCCCCAAACTCCCCAGTCTGGGCGGGGTAACATGGTCCATTATATCGTTCGTCATGCGGGTTTTCTGAATCACACTTAGTCTCACCTTGGACCAATTTGCCTTGAGAGACCCTACATGGGGCAATTGGTCCTGACACCACAGTTCCTATAATCATAGAGGCACACAAACCCCTCCACCATGATAAGGTGGAGATTCATGGAGGAGGCTAAATATATTAATTCTTTACCTCCGCAGTCATGCATTTCAAAATGTATACAGCTTGCATTAACCCACTTATATCACAGTTACTACCCATTTGACTAACATATTTGCACTTAAAGATTGGCCTGTGGACTGAGCAACAGGAAATTTCAAATTAATGACTGGTTTATGATCTTAGCTAAACATGCAAATACTAGCAAATCACAGGCATGGGCACAACACAGTTTCACTGAAAAAAAATACCACAACAGCAGACCATGTTACCATGATACCATCCAAGCTATTACTAAAGTATATTTTCATGAATGTGAAAACATTGACTTTAAGTAAATAGTAAGTAAAATTTGTAAACAAAAGGTTTGGTAATCATGGTATAAGTGGCTTAATGCACTCCAAGGTGTTATTTAACTCACTGAACTCACTGAAAATGCATAAAGCTCTGAAGAATCTCCAATACCTCACTCACAGTTTAATCCTGGGAAGATGAATCTGTACGTTAATCTATAAATAGGTACTTTTGAATTACCATTATACAATTACAATCACACAATTACCAATTCTTTGTTCACTTTTAATATTAAGGCAATGCATATTTTTAGCTCACAGCGCTTGTGCTATTTTGCTATTACTTGCTAGTAGATATGGGGAGGTCTCTGGCGTTATCTGATTTAAATATGTTCCAGGTAATCCTAACTTGTATAGAGAAATATCTGTGTGGGAATGGTTACTTGTTGATAGATTAATCACACACAGCTGCTTTGTAGCTTGAAACCTGTTCATGTACAATGAAGGTCACCATCTGAAAGGCCACTGCGTCCTTTCCAGGAACATGACTTTTTTAATTTAATTATTATTTCAGAATACCAAAATCCAGCAGCTCCTTCCTCTGTTGTCTGACTTTTCTACTTTTCTTAGGGAATTGGTCACAGGTTTTGATAAAAAGGCACATAATGTGTGTATTTTACAGCATCGCTGCTTGTAGAGTACTGCAAGTATCACCTTGAACTCAGTAACATGATGCGGGGGGGTCATTCTAAAGCATACGCTTTTGCAATTAAACTTAGCGAATGGCAAAAAACAGCACAATTGAGAAAAGTATAGATTTGCAGATGCAGTTAGTCTAGCTAGAATTACATGCTGACAATAGCTGTAATTACGCGCACCTCACAAGTTACAGTGCAGCGTGTAAGTATACCTCTCGTACGAAAGCATTCCTGTACAGATGCAGGCTTTGGCTCACGGACAAAGCTCACAGCGAACAGTTCCAAGCTAAAGCAGCAGAACAGCTGTGCCAAGCTGCTATTTCGAGCAGCTGTCACCGGGCGTTAGAAGTCGTTAGAACGTTTCAATTAGCAGTGGGCACGGGACGCGCGGTGCTGGGGCACGAGTCATCCCACGGGTTTCCTAATCCATCTCCTCTCTCAGGATCCTGCATAGGGGGCACGACCGTGGCTGTGGTTTGACCTCTGACTTTTTAAGCCGACTCGATAATGCAATAATAACACCACAGTCATCTCACAATGACACTTTTGCTCCTTTTAATATGCTGTCACTACTCAGAATCACCTCTCATGCCTTTAACTATGTAAGATTGTAGTATTTTTCATTGTTTAGTGGTTTTAATGGTCTCAAGATACTGGCATGTGAAGGACTTTGCATGCATTGCGTAATAAACTGATAGAAATTGTTCATGATTTGCAGTATCATCATTCCTCTTATTAAAATTCACCTTTGCGCCTCCCAGCCACTCAGAGATGAAGCTGTCAATGGTGTAATAACATGCCAATAAGCTAATAACCAATAACCTCTGTTCTTAATGTAGTAAGTCGATAATGTAACAACTAGCTAATAATGTGATAATTCATCAGCTGCAAGAAGTTATTACGTAATTAATACAGAAAATGCATTGCATTATTGGCTAATTGTTACATTATTGACTATTATTATGGTAAGATTGGAAAAATGATTACACTATTAGCAGTTATTATGCTACTGGCAATTATTCCATTATTGCAGCTACAAGGGTGCTCCCCTAGATTCACTTTTTGGTCATTATTGTTCTATTTAATTTTTCATTTTATTTATTTATTTTTTTATTTTCTGGCACTTGCACCTCTGTTTCATATTGTGGTGTAAAATATGCCTCACTGCTCAGTATCATGGCATTTCTTCCTGAACCTGAGTGTTGTGACAGGGCGAAAAGCATGCTTTACTCTCATAGGCTAAACATATGCAAAGAAGAGCATTAAATATGAATGACCTGCCGTGTAGTGAAGTCTCAGTATTGAAGGAGGGCTTCTCCAAAAAAGGCTGGGGTGCTTCGGATGTGTGGCAGAGACACCATTACCATTCAGCTCGATGCATGAAACGCTGTTCCCCGTTGCAGTCCACAAAACTGCTGAGGACAGCATTTAGCTTTTGCATCCAGCTTGAAGTTTATCAGCAAAATGGACATTTTGGGCTCTATAATGGTTCCTGTTATTGTTGACAAATAAGCCAGATCGCAGACTAGAATCCAAAAAATTTGGATTTTGCATTTTTCTCTTGCTCCAAAAGAACTGCAGTGGTCAGGAAAAAATACTTTCTGTTTGCTTTATTTAGTAGAAGCTTTTGTCCAAAGCGATGCACAAAAGAGGATCACAGGACAGGGTCAGCCAGTCCCGGGAGTGACTGGGGTTCAGGACCTTGTTCAAGGGCCCAGTGGTGACATCATGCTGCCAGCGATGGGATTTGAACCCATGACCTTCTGATCACACAAACAGAGTCCTAACCCACAGACCACAAACGATAGCAAAAGCAAATGGCTTCCATATATATTATGGAATATGTAATACTTTAATACTTTTTATCATATTGATGTCTTTCTCTTGTGAGGCTGTAATCATCCACTATGGGGAAGTGCATCTCATCTCTCTGTTTACCGGCATTAACCAAATGTTAATTGCACCCGTTTTTTTTTTACTGCAGCGTGATTTATATTCATCGCATATCATCCCTTCTCTTATCTCCCTCTCCTGTCCGTTCCAGGTTTATTGGAGGCTCGCATCTCTGAGGCAAAGGAAAAGCACGTTAATTATTTTCGGGGAAAAAAACAGGGTCTTTAGCAGAAGAGCAGCTGGAACCTGAGGTGCATACATAGTGGGAAGCTGTGCTGCTTGATGGTTTCGGGGTTAGGGGCTGGGGGACGGATGTGAGTTACCTGAACCTCACTAACACTTGATCAATAGCAATCAAATGTGAGACCCCCCTTCGTCTGTCACTAACCTCTTCAGGCAGGAAAGCAGCCACTTGATGCCGGTGTCTACAATTTGATCACAGCAGGGCCGTGTCCAGGTCTCTATGCCCGCAATGTCGCCCACCCCATCGGTGACAGATGGGGAAAGAGGCCACGGCAATTCAATCCTGCTATTTCTACTGCTAATGCTGCCAATTAACCTAGTGCACGTGATTGGCAGAAGAAAGGGAGAAAAGAGAAACAGAAGACAGAGGAATAAAATTCGCCTAAGGTCTCGATGAGTTATAGAGGGCAAAAACAGAAAGTCAGTGGCACAGTTACAGCTGCTTTTTCTGAGCTATAATCTATAATAGGAGTTTCTAAAATAAGGTCACTGACTTCTCATTCAGGGTGTCCCCTGCCGCCATGTGCCCTGTAGGTCCTGGGATAGGCTCCAAGCTAACCCTGTACTGAATAAGGGGCTGCAAGCAACAGAAGGTTGATGGATGATGGGTGGAGATATAAAATAAGGCCTGAAGTGTTTCACGAAGTATTTTGTGGTAGACAGGAAAATAAATTTGACCATATTTTATGATGAAAACCATGTCTTGATATGATTGGAGTTAGAGTGTTCAGTCCCCGCTGAGCTGAAGTTCCCGTTAACCCAAAAAAATCAGCCATAAACAGATTTATTGTATGTTATATTGTACAAAAACTGGAGGTTGGCCATGTCTTTTCTTCACATTGCGGCTTGCAGAACAGTCCCCAGCTGCCCGTGTGCTCGTCTCTGCCTCGTACTGTTACCTTTGTTGTTTCGTGGGATAATAAAAAAAGACACTGAATGTGATTCTGGCTGTCCCGTGCCACGTGAGTATGACACACAGAAATGCACTCACCCCATATGACTTTTAAAAGCGAGCTCCATCCCAGCCTGTCCCTCCCTGTGTTGTTGCTAACAGTGCACTCACATCTGTTCAACCACCATCATGCCACATTTGAAAGTGTAAAATAAATGCAATTTCTGGATAGAGAAGACTCACAATAAGAGAAAAACAGGCAGCATAAAAAGAAATAAACAAAATCCTTCTCCATCTCGATTAGCACAGTCACACGTTCTGATTCCCCAAAATCTGCCCAGGTTAGAGGGAGATTCAACTCATTGATGGAAACTTAAAACTGGGCTTGGTGCATTTGTGACAGAATGTGGTCCCCTGCATCAGCCCTGGTCCTTTGGAACAAACACACTATTTGTGGATACCAGAGGCAAAAAGAGAGATGAGCCTCTGCTATCCCATTTGATGCTCTTTTGAGGAAGGAATGAATACTTAATCCAAAGCCCGTAGAGCAGGGCTCCCAAATTCTGGGCCTGGAGTGCCAGTTTGCAAAACAGTTTGCAGATTTCCCTGCTCAGACACACTTATTAAACCTGGTAATTAACTGATTAAGATGGGTTTGAGCAGGGAAATCTGTAAGCTGTGCTGAATTCTGGCCGTCCAGGACCAGAATTGGGGAACGCTGCCATAGTATGGCCCATAGCACATTAAGATACCCTTACTATTAACATGCCTTAATAATAATATTTACACAAAGCACTGTAAATGGAACAATGGATTTGTAAGAAATGATAAGAACTGCAAATACCAGCACATATAATGAACTGTATGAATGGCACCACCCAAAAAATATACCTGCAGGAATGAAGCCACCTGTTCAGACTCATATGTCCTCAGTGATTATGGACCCCTGTTGAATATTAAGACAGCTTCTTGAGCAATAAATGCTGGCATTCCGTTATTAGCAAATACTGCACTGCATCCAGCTTTTTTACTGGAATATACAGAGTCGCATAATGGATGGCGGCCCGATGATGAAGACCTTTGCAGGTGTAAATAAATGGGTGGCTGAGTGGGTCCCACTCTAGTGCTGTGTGTTCAAACCCTGCTCTGTGAATTGGCATATCCAAACTGCCCATAGTGTGTGCTTGTGTGTGTGCTCTGCAATGACCTGGCACCCCTTCATAGCATCTGCACAAACACCCTGAGTATATACCATTTGGAGCTGTCCTGTCTGTAAGCCAAAGCCTGCTGGGGAATTCATGAGTAACCAAAACTTATACAAGCTAGCATGATGTAAAAGTATACCATGACAGATTTCACGTCAAAGCAGGTGTATGTTTCTCCGGGATACGGGAATGTGTTTGCAGGATGCTTCCTAGTCTTTCTTTGTTAAAATGTCTGCCCGCTCCGTCTACATTACGGTACAATAAACAATCATGCGCAAACAGAAGGCACGTTTATATAAAACTCTAATGCCATATGCAGGCAGTCCCCGGGTGAAGAACGACAGACTTACAGACAATGTCTTCTTACGAGTAGATTGCTATCAAGTCAATATTATTAACATTTTGAGTGAAATACCATGATTCGTAACAATGAACGCAAATGCTAATTTGTACTGCTCAGGTAAACATTGTATGGCTTCAGCAATTCGTAAGCTCAAGGTACAGTACAGTAGCAGATGTAGTTACTTTATTATTATTATTAAGAACATAAGAACATAAGAAATGCACAAACGAGAGGAGGCCATTCGGCCCATGAAGCTCGTTTGGGGAGAACTTAACTAATAATTCAGAGTTGTTAAAATCTTATCTAGCTCCGATTTAAAGGAACCCAG
>JAAGVU020000320.1:0-14234 GCA_011763525.2 Mormyrus iriodes | reverse complement strand
CCCGCAGCCTCTGGGATAGGCTCCGGACCCCCCGCGACCCATATGGAATAAGTGGTTATAGAAAATGGATGGATGGATGTAGTTAACTAATCCAGATTTGCTTGCCTGTTTTTCCATCTCAGATCTAAACACATGAGAAATTTGTGCTTAAGTCCACTACTACCCCTAGCTGATGATGCCTTTCCCTACCTCAGCAAATTCCTTGTGAAATTCCTGCCAAATGTAGCAATCACCTTTCCCAGAATGCACCAAAACATCTTCTAGCCACTGTAAAGAAACTGGACCTGTTTAGCATATTTTGCATAATCCTACCCGATTTTAATACAATTTATATCCTTTATTAATTCAAGTGTTTTCTTTGTTTTGGTAATTCATTGTCTCTGCTTACACTTGGTGATTTATATATTTAGAATATCCTTGTAACATCTTAAATAAAACAGACAAGACACAGACAAGAAAATCCTTACCCTCAGTTTCCATGTCACAAAACACTTCAACTGGCACTGCCCTCAGTGACAGGATTACAATATAGATTCCCGTCCTGCGCACCCCATTGTAGTAAAGGGAGACACAGTCAATAGGGCAATTTCTCACATGCTGGACCTCTGTAAGGAAAATATTGTCAGGGATCTTATGGATATTACAATTGTCTTCGAAATTCTATCAGTACTTTAAACGTTTTTTTTTAATGTATAGTCAAATATCCATATATTTTGAGTAACCATGCAGGATAGGTACTTTATTGTTCCCATAGGGAAACTATTTTCCAGTGAATAAAACATGTCAGATGTCATTGGGGTGACAATACAAACAGGTTAAACACATAAGACATTTCAACCCCTATCATGTTACACCAATAATAACAAACACAGACACACAAATAGACTAAAAGAACAGACTTCAACAACAATCCCATCACAGACACATAGCATCAGTCCATAATGCCCCAGTATTGCACCAAGACCTTCAGTGCTCAAAAAAAATCATACAGTCCTAATTATTTACAGTTGCAGAACTGAGAAATATCACAAATATTAAAGTTGTTTTGGTATTTAACTTGCTGGCAGTGTGCTGAAAGTCTGTCAGACTCAATTTGTCTAATTAACTGCCAAACATGAGTATGAACACTGAAACCCTTAGTTTTAAATGTGATCAGCTATACCGCATTTTCAAGAAGACTGTAATGTAGGAAATTGTATCCAGAGACAGTCTTTTGGATCATCAGGCTCCGTCTAGTATATATTTTGAATAGGAACCAAGTGCATCACATTTTACAGAGCTCTTAGAATGCAATTCATTGTGGTAGATAAAAACATCAAACAGTGTGATTATATTCCAGATTGTGTTTGTTTTGGATAAATATCTATTTATAATACGAAATGGTTTGCATTATGTTCCATTAAAGTCTCTGCAGGGGATTGACATCCATCTCAGTCTCAATAATTGAAGCTCTTGGAAAGGATGCTCACCCGCCCCCCTACATTATAAAGACCCACGTTTTGACCAATCACCAACCTGGTTGCAAGGCCTCCTGACTGCTGAGGAGGGGACTGGTGCAGATGATGTTGATCATGCTGTCGGGGTTGCGCCACACCTTCTCTACCAGTGCGGAGAGGTGGCGTATCTGCGTCTACATGTTGTAGATGAGGGCACTGTGGATGTGCAGCGGAGATGTGCCTCTGCGGTGCGCTGCTCCAGGGCATGGAACTTTTGCCCCACAGAAAGGTTGAGGCTGTACTTATCTTCCTTCTGCTAGCAGGAAGACAGTGGCGGTAAAGTTAGAGTCATTATAAGCAGCACAGCGAGCTGGGGGTCGGAAGCCCAGGACCTGCCAAGGTGATGTACTATACTTGCTGCCTTTCCATTTGTCTTCGTAACGCCAACACCTAGGAGAGATGGCTAAATTAGTTCAATATTTAGTCCGGTCAAGAACTCAAGCACTTAGGTAGAAGGAAAACAGCGTATACACCAGCCCAAGGGGACCGAATTTCCAGGTCACTTATTAAAGGCCCAGTTTCATTTTTAAGAGTTTAAAATGTAGATGAAATACAGCTCTAGAATTCCCAAAACTGCTGTTTAAATGTTGTAGTGCTGCAGCACTCACCAAAACTGGATGTCAACCAGTGATCATCAACAAATCATCAATGTATCTTGCTTACTTTGTGTCAGGGCTCCCCGATTTGGATCCTGAAGGGCCAGTCTGCAACACGGTTGCAAATTTCCCTGCTCAAACACCTTATTCAGCTCACCAGTCAATTGCCGGGTTTATAAGTTTGTTTGAGCACACCTCCAGGACCGATGATTGGGGAACCCTGATATACATTAATACATAAGTTTTGTAGTATTTGATTTTACAATTATTGAGAAAAAAACTAAAATAGACCCCTGAGTTTCTGATTTTCACATCCTGCTCTGTTCATCATTCAAACTTCTGCAAAGCTTTCAGTATATCTCAGCACCTTCTCTAGCCAATAAACTATCACTTCTTGGACCCACCTCTGTTCAGTATAGACATGATTGTTAATACCACTTAAGTAGTGGGCTACAGACGTAGGCTGTTTCTCTTCCATGTCCTATCTTATTTATCAAAGAAAATTGAGCCGGGAAAAATGACAGGTTCATTGTGAAAACCTCACGAACTCAGTGGAGACCGGCAGACAGTGAAAGGTCGACTTTCACCAAGCCAACGTGACTAATCCCCCAATTATCACAGCGGTTTAGGTGGCCTTTGCGGCCTGCCCGCTGCCCTGCTCTACACCGTGGAGAAAGGCTGCACCAACAGCCAGGCCGGAACCAATAGCTCTTGCCAGACGAATTCTCCAAACGTCATACCCGTAATTAATTTCACTCTCGAGTTTACCAGCAGCCTGGCATTTACAACAATGCTGTGTTGCTCATACCACTTACCCATCAGCTTTTCATCATCATCTGCCTATCTGTGTTTGCCAGTTTTTTTATTTTGTCAATTGTTTTTGTTTATTTTATTCAAGTTTAAATCCAATGGCACGTAATGTGAATGCAGGGCTTAACGACTTGGCACACTTGAACTCAGCATTTAAAAGATGTATTTTCCGTGATTTCAATCAGTCTGCCTTGCTGAAATGCCCTTTGAGTGCCTTTTATTGTGATTGCTAATCCTTGCACTTTCCACAGCTTACTGCTTTCCGATGTGCCAAACGGATGGAAATCTGGTTTCCCCTGCAGCTCCAGGACGTTGATGCGATGCCGATGGTTCCGCAGCTCCTCTTGGACCTCGGAGATTGTCTCCTTGAGGTTCGCCATCTGCTGTTTGCATTCCTCATTCTCATGTAGCCAGTAGGAGACCTCTGTACAGCGGAACATGTCCGGGCAATGCTGGTCTTCCAGCTGCGGCAGGGTGGCCACAAGCCGGCACGTGCCGTTCGCCGTTGCCTGGTTGCTGTTCTCACCATACTGGCTCACATGCGTGCCCTCGTGGATGCCTGTTTCGTTATTGCCTGATGCCAGACGAAGGCTCCACACTATCATGAGGACATGAGCCTGCAGCAGCAGGACCATCATCCTGAATGGGGCTAAGGTCACTGGCTTGTTCTGCGATGCCAGTAATCTACGAATTTGCTTTACCAACAGTGTAGAATCAGGTTGAGTTCTGCATACATTTCTGTCTTTTTCCACTTGACAGTTTTGAGATTATCCCGTCAACGTATATGTACTTCCAAAATATCATATGATATAAATAATTATTGTTAATGATTCACATCATGGATAGATTAACATTATAAAATATTATGATAATGGCAGTCATTTAAAAACCTCATATTTACTGAAGCAATTATAGAAGGACATGTCTGTAAGAGTACAAAAGCAAAGCGATCTCTCGGTAACAAGTACGCCACCTTGGTCACTAACATATCTACCTATCACACCGTCTCTTTTTTTACTTTACTCCTTGTCTGCTCTGGCATGAAATACAAAATACAGCTTAATAACAGTTTAATGTAATGAGATGAGTTTTTATTTTTATGTTTACTGACCCAATGTAATAAAAGTGGATTCTCTTCTAGGTATTTCATATTGTTCACTCAGTAAAAACCCTGGCGGCACAACCCCCAAACACATTAGATGCTAGCTTATATGCCTGACTTGATTTGTTTCAGTAAACTCATGGTAATTGTTAATTAAGGTGCACTTAAAACCACACGGTCCACAAATTGTTCTGTAGTAACTTTCGACAAGTTGTTAAACAGTTTAGAAACTGTCATTATATATAGCAATATATCTAGCAGCTAACCAGCAAGGTAAATGCAACTGTGATCATTTTCTCATGGGTATAGAGGTAAGGGAAATTGTAAAAGTGTGTTTTTGATACATCTGCTAAGAAATAACCTTCACCTTGAAAGATAAATGAAAAATTAAAAGCAATTGATTGTTAAACAAAGGATTCAGTTGTAATTTTATTTACATTATCCTGTAATGTTACAATCTTTAAATGAGCTATACATTGTGTCATGCAATTATTGTATTATTCGGAGCGTTAAATTTAATGAAAGTTACCTTGAGGTAAGGATTATTCATAGTGTGCACTTAAACTCTATCTTATATCGCCATTGTTCCCATACAGACCTCTTCTCATGCTAACACATCCCCACAGCCCTGAGTATGATACCAGCATATGTCATTAGAAGATGGATGCGGGTATATATCTATATCGCACTTCTGACCCAGAAGAGTTCTAAGACTAATTCAAAATACAGTGATAAATGAAACGGCAGGACTTTACCTTGCTGAAAGCAGGAAGGATCATTGATAAGGGATAACTTAAGCTGAGTGGTGTCCGTTTTCACCTCGGAAAAGTGAACTGGTGACCAGGATACTGCAGTAAGACCGGTGCCCTATCTAACATAATCTTTCCTAATGGGATGTCTGGTTCAGAGAAAGACAAGCAGCACTAAATACAATAGATGAAAAATGCTAATCAGCTATTAATCCCATATATCTGGACATCTGCTTTACATATGTTTTGCAGGTATTTGTGATTTAACCTTTATCTTACAATAATACATGAACTGGATGACTGTGAGAACTTTGACCATGCCCATAAGCTCATTACTGTAATTATAATTAATTAAAATAACTAAGTATGTCAAGTTATTACTTTTTAGAATATTATATTAAGGTGGCTTAGTGAGTAATACAGTAATGCATTGAGGACTCAGGGTTAATATCTCAGCCCTGCCTTGAGTGTGTGGAGTTTGCATAGTCTGCCCTTGCAATTCTTTCCTCAGTTCAATGATGAATTTAGGTGAACTGGTATCTCTGAATTGTTGGAAGTGTATGATTGTCTGTGCCTGGTAATATACTGGTGGTCCATGCAGGGTGTCCCCCACTTTGTGCCTGATCATAGACTAGTGTTCCATCCAGGGTGTCACCTTCTTTGTGCCCTGTGTTGCCTGGGATAGGCTCTAGGCCATGGCTATTAAAATCATGGTCCTCAAGGTCCTAGCACTGCTGATTTTGCAGCCTTTCGTTACCTGTGAACAAGGTGTGAAGCCTTAGTGGCCAATCAGAATCAGTAATTATTAAGCTGACTACCTGGGAGAACTGAAAACAAGGCCTGGATTTGGAATCAAGAGCCAGATTTGTAGAGCCCTGCCTAGGGCTCACCATGACCTTTTACATCATATGTGGCTAGAAGATAGATGGAAGGTCATTAAATTTTTTAACTGCCAATGTCTATATATTTTAGGAAAATATTAATGGGCCTTCTATATTTTTATAAACTATAAGGAAGTGTTCCAGATCCGATCCGGTGAATCCCAGAGTATATTGCTTGATTTGTTGATTTGGATTACTATTAAATAGTAAGAAAAAAACATTTATGAATTAAAAAATGATAAGGACATATTATATACGTTCATCTCATTCTATTAACATAAAAATGCAATTTGCTTTTTAGATTCTCTGAAAAATAAAATTAAAAGTTAGGACAGCATAGTGGCACATTGGTTAGACCTGATATCTGACACTCGGGAACCAGAATTTGAATTTCTGCCCTGGCTCCGTGTGTGTGGAGTGTGCATGTTCTCCGGGTGTCATCGTGGCCTGTTCTCTAGCTTTCCCCCCACAGTCCAAAAACACGCTAAGGTGAACTGTAGGGGCTGAATGATGTTTATCTGTGTGTGCCTTGTGATTAGTTAGTGCTTGTGGCTTCCAGGATGGGCTCCGGACTCCCGTGACCCTGCATAGGACAAGTGGGTATGAAATAATGGATGGAAGAAAAAAATAGAAGTTCCAAGAACATTATCAAAGCTAGGAAACAAATGTTTAGCAGAACGGTAGCCCCATCTACTGGTCATGCCTAAATACAGCAATGCGCATCCACTTTGTATTCAGGTTAAGGAGGAGCCCACCAAGTGCTGAACTGACGTGATGATTGATGTCCCTTTCAGGTCAACTATTAGCAGATTAACAAGAAAGCACTCACAAAACACTGATACATTTTATACACTACTCATTCACACCACTTGACAAATGGCTGTCATATGGCATCAGTTTATTAACAAAATTAGCAATAAATGTTGAGTACATGTTGTACAATTGCAGATAATTTTGAAAAATGCTGTTTAAAATGTTGCTAAATGATAAATGATTTCTTTCTTGTATATAATAAAGTGTCCCCTTTAATAGGATGATGCAGTTTTATCATGCCATTATTGCAATTTTATTTTATATATATTCTTTTGCTCTTGCGTAGTTGTAATGCATCATTGGGTATCGTGTAGAACAATTTAAATTAGTATTAATTTATTTTTTGATACATTGGCTTGATTTCATCTGTATGTTTATACTATTAATATCAGCAATCACAAGGAAATTTAAATCTTTTAAAATTTGCCTAAAATGACTAGATATACAATTTTTTATTTATTTTATATTCCTTTACTATTAATTGTGAGGGGTAGTTATTTCTTCATGGAAATTCAGGTTATATGTGTTTGTAGGATCTTGAAGGGCATTGCTGTTTTTAATTTCTTTTTCCTGTTTCCTTTTTCGTAAAACCATCATTCTTAAAAAGTTGTCCCCTGAAACAAGCCCTTTACATATTTAATTCATCTTTTAATTAGTGATTTTCATCTGTGATTCTTATAAATATGCTCTCTGTTGTTTTACCTCTGAAGCCTAAATTCACCTACTGAGAAATGACTATCACTTTTCGTAATATTTTAATTCCCAAAATATCAGCATCTCTGGGAGAAATGGCCAATCAGAACCAGCACAGTCGATGCCGGTGGTGGTTGTGATTCTCAAACATGCTTTAAGTTTCGAATTAATGTGTATTAACATGTTCTCTATATGATAATTTTGACTGAGAGGCTGGGCACAGGTCTAACTATCAGTCTTTCATTCTCAAATGCTCCCAACTGGTCCCAGAGAGATCAGTCTGATTTTGGGGATACCTGTTTGTTTTTGAAATGATAAACAGGGCTAAGAAAATAATGTCTGCCCCCCCTCACCCCGGTCACATTCTCTTTCACTGTCTCCCTGTCCTCACGGTCTCCCTGTCCTCACTGTATCCCTGTCCTAACAGTCTCCCTGTCCTCATGGTTTCCCTGTCTCTGCTCGCAGCTAAAGCTGAGAGTAGGATCCCTGAATACAAGAACGGCTCACTGTCTGAACAGCTTCTTACCCCAGGCCATTGCCCTCCTAAACAAAGATCCATGAGAAGCGCTCTGGTGCCTATGGGACCTTTTCATTCTCAGTCACCCACTGTATTTCATATTCCTATTGACTCTAAACTTATTTGCACATACCCCAAACTATTTGTACCCAACATCTTATTGTCTCACCATTTTTTTTATATGTCCACATGTTTATTTGTTTATTTTTAATAGCCCATTTTTATTCTGTATTTCTCTTTTTGTCTTTATTCTATTTATTGTTTTACATATTTATATAATTGGCAGTTTGTTTAGATCAAGTGCTTGTGGCAGCACCTACAACAAAACAATAGATGGAATTGTACTTTTTGTACATGCCAAATAAAAAGATTCTGATTCTGAAATCTGAAAACTGAAGAAATTTGTTTCATGTTTTGTTTTTGGTGTTTGTGGGGAACCTCCACCCTTTTACTAGGTGATGCACAATGACTCTATTATGAACCTGTCCTCCTACTTAAGTATTTTATATAGCATTTTATAACCCTGATACTTTAAGATTCTCCTTTTAATTTAATTTCCTTAAGCAGTGTACTTTATCAGATCTGTATGGCAGCCAGGTTCAAAATGTATTAGCTTTAGTGGAGAGAATAGAATGTTAATTAGCTAATTAGGTCAGGCACAAACAGTCAGGATGAATATTTGGCCAGAATGAAGCAGTACTGAAAATGCATTGAGTGTCTGCAGTCAGCAGAATTAGTATCCCTCCTAGTGAGATCAGTGTTTTTCTGATCTCTGCCTGATTTTTCAAACTAACTCCACACTGCCCGTGACCCTAAAGTCCTTGTTGTCATATCCTGTCCTGCCTGACCCTCCTGTCCCTCTAACAAGTCACTCCTGGTGTTTGTTGGTCTTACCTCTCATTCCTGCCCTTCTGTGATTCACTCCAGCTGCCTACCTTGTTAGTCCTGTATTTAAGTGCTTCCCAGGCCTGTGGTTCCCCAGTTCCATCACTGAAGTCATATCTTGCTGTTGCTTATGCCCTAACCTCCATTTTGATCCCCTGTAATTCTGCTTATTTACAGTTCTGTTCAGTCCCTTTCAATAAAATTGCCTTTGTTTGCCCTGATGCTGGCTCCCACATCTTCCATTCTGCCTGCATATGACACTTGTGAATATAAGCAACATAATTCTGTTACTCTTTCTATTAACATTTGTATGTAAATAGTGTTCTGGAGCTGCTTTATGTATGTTGTTTAATTCTGTGCTATGTGTTTTGCTTATATATTATTTTTTTGTTATACAAACACAGTTTGTTTATAAAGTTCCGTTCAAAGTTCCAAAACAAACATGTTTTGCCCTGGATGAAAGCTTCAGACTTGCCTCTTGAAATACCCTAGATTTTAATCTGGCCAACTCACTCTTCAAGTGATTTATCACTAAAAGCCTCTGCTGTCCACAACAAAACACTCAAATGTTATCGCTTTCAGGAATGCATCACAAAAGAAATTGCAATAGAAAAAAAAAATCAAGGTTAGGTCCCTGTTCTAATGGTATACTTGTGGTAAATGATGCCCTTCAAAGTATACAATGTATGGCTTAATAAATGACATTACGACACTATCCTGAGACTCTGTCATAGGCAATTTGCTAGCTGAAGCTGAAGGCTAGAAAGTGTGTTTGGATATATTAGGATACATTAAGTTTTTTTCCGTACTGATAATTCAAAGTACATTGGGGAGCAATTCTTTTCGAGTCCCTTCAAATTGCATTTAAAGTATTTATGTTCTCAAGTGAAACGCATAACACTATTCAGCCTCTCCCCAGGTTACAACAGGGTTACGTTCTGACAAACCTATCGTAAGGCCCAAATATCATAAGGCGAAAATGCATTTTAATACAGTACACCTAACCTAACAAACATCATAGCCTAGCCTAGCCTATCTTAAACATGCTAAGAACACTTACATTAGCCTACAAGTGGGCAAAATCATTAACACGAAGCCTATTTTATAATAAAATGTTGAATATGTTGTGTAATTTATTGAATAATATACTGAAAGTGAAAAACATTTATCTATTCTAAAATCGAAATATTGTCGTTCAGACCCTTGTAACCAAAATTATAGATAAAGAATCTCTGATTTCTTTGAAGAACATTTGCTTATTTTGATTTTGCCTGCTCTCTTCATATCGGATATCCTTCCTCAGTCAAACGGCATGTTTGTATATAGGCTAAGTGGCTTTGCTAAATTCCTCATAATGCGTATGTGCCCCGTGATAGACTGGCATCCCATCCAGCTTATGCCCCTGCCTTGTCCAATGCTAAAAAAGATAACCTCCATGCCTCCTAGAACCCTGTCCAGGATAAATGTTTGGAAGACTCATAATTGCATGTATGTTTACTTCCTTGAACATGGTAAATAGATGCAGAAACAAGGCCCCGATTTCCATTATCCAACCAGCTCCAAACAATAAACATCTGGCATGCGGCAAAAGTTAAGTTAAATTTGAATGGTGATGAGGCTGCAGTTAATGATTATTATTATTATTCCCAGTTTGTGTTTTCTCTTCTGTGATAAATCCTCAGATCCCCTGGGAGCAATAGCTTTTTAAAAGTGCTTCATTATTAATGCCCCTTTGCATTTCCATTTCTCATTCAGTGTGCAGCAAAGCCTTTAGCAAGGAATACAAGAGTTTCAACATCAACTGAATTTAAAATTCTGCTGCTAACATTTGATTGACTCTATTTTAAACAGAATCACAGATGAAAGAAAACGTTTTTTTTTTTCTTTTTTAATCTACACACAAAAAATGACTATTTTGAAAGAATCATTACAGCAAAATCACAGTGATCCCATACTGGGTACGCAATGGATGGGTGGATGGATCATTGATCATTGTTAAATATTTTTTTAATTAGTCACTCATCTATTTTGAAGGGCCTTTTCCCTTCTACAAATTTGTTTTTTGTCAGTCCAATTTTACAAAGAGATTAGAGTGATCCTGGTCCTCTCAGTCACTTATAGTAGGGGTTCCTAATTAATTTAGGTCCAGTTTCGGTAAATCTGACCTTTACGTATTCAGTGCACGCATTAACACCTATCCCTCCCCTTCTCCACCAGTGCAGGGAAATTGTACCCTAAGTTCAACAAGTTGCAGCTACTTAATAATCCCCAATGTCTGACGCCAGTGATGTTCAATACTGACGTATTTCCCCCTAAACTGAATCTCCTCGTCTCTGCAGTTAATGTGCGCTGCATTTTCCCTTAGCACCTCCCCTATCTTAAGGGACACAAAAGGAAATATCTCCCTAAAGTATTGCCCTTGAACAGGTTGTCATGCAGGTATAGGTATAAAAGGAGGGAAATGTGGAGTTCTGACTTTACAGGGAACAAACAGGTCGGAAACCAGTACGAAAGCTGCTCCCAGAGGACAGAAGGAGAGAAATCATACTGCTGAGAACAGAAGACCTGTTGCAGGAAAAGAAAAGAAATTAAAGCAGGTAAAGAGATTCAAATTTGCATCATATATGGAGTTTGTGCTATTATTACATATGTGACCCAGGAAATTTGCTAATGCTAGAATATCTGTTTTTGGGTTTCCATTGTAATTGTGACTGAATATATTGATGATGAACAGTAATATCACAATCTGGTGTATTCATTGTAGAATTTCAAATTTTTGTATAATTCATATAAGAAATGAAAAGGTAAGCAAGGAAAGCAATTTGGCAAGCAAAGACTTCTATTTATATGTTGCATATGTGTGGTGTTGTATGAGAGCAACAATTCAGTGGTATAATTCTACTCTCTGGCTATGGAGCAACTGGTTCTATGTGACACATGAAAGGACTTTTAACTAGGTCTTGGTCTTCATTACACCATTAGAGGAATATATTAGGCGAATGCTTTAATTATTTACTTTTTTTTTACATTACTGAATATAGTAATAGTTGACTAACCTAAAGAACATTCAAGAGTGAGCACCAACAAGTTTCAATGACATTAAAATATCAGCTAGACACTTTTTAAGAGAAATAATCAACATGAGTGAAACGACAAGTCAAGGTACTTTATTGTCATTTGACACACATGAAACGAAATCACAATTCTTTGGCACATCAGACAGCTAGAACAATGAAAAGTTTAAGAATAAACACTGAACAATAAATACTGGATAAAAATAATAAAACTGAACAACAAATACTGGATAGAAGAAAAAGTATACAACAATGACAATGAATAATACAAGTAAACAATAGGTGCAAGACCGTAGATGTGGAAGGCAAACACCGATGTGGAATCATTGAGTGTAACCCTGAGGCTCGTGTCGAGTCATCCGGTGAAACATCCTTTCTGCAGTCCCGTGTCAGTCGTTGGCGTGATGATGCTGGTTCCAGCTTGGCTGTTGGCTGTGGCCGTGCTGTGCGCGCATGGCCAGGGGGTGACCGGGCAATGTTGGGATCATGTGAAGTGCAGGGACCTCAGCTCAGAAAAGAGCATTCAGGTGAGTGTTGCAGAATCCACGGCATCATTACCCTCCTGCAAATGAAAGGATCCTGGAAGTATTGCACATGTGCGTGCATGTGCACATATATAATTACATTCATTCACCCCATGTCACACTTCTTGTCCTGTATCTCAACCTATTCAACCCCTTCAAATTTAATTATCTGCCAGGGATAATAACACAGGATAGTCGAATGTTTCTCTTTAAATAATTGCAATGTAATTTCAATTGATAAATTTCTCCATAACGATATCTTTGCACACAATATCTAAAAATGATCCAGACTTTAATAAATGACATAATTCAAGGAACTAATTGCAATGCAAATAACATTCTGTAGCATGGAAATGTGTTTTTCAGAATGAAAACGTACGCTGAAATTTGTTAAATGTGAAAGTAACGACGGAGATAAATTTGAAGAGTGTGCCTCACTGTTAACGATAACTGTTAACGATAACTGTTAACGATAATTACGACAAGCTGATTGGAGTCGCTCTCTTTTTATGTGCATTTTGTAATACAAACCTTCTTTTTCACCTTTTAATTTAACTTTTTAAATTTTTAATTAAAAATATCTGTCACTATATGCTGCTTGCGCTGCCTTCGACTTAAATATGAAATAATATGAAATGAATTTAAATTATCCTTATTTATATAAATTACATCATGCTAAAGTAAACATCAATTTTGATTGGCGGTTTGTAATGTTTCAACTCAGGAATGTATAGAGCAATGCAGATCTGACCTTACGGCTGAGTCTCCCATCTACCCTGGCAACGAGCACCTTCACCCGCAGTCAGAGCCCGGCGATAGTGACAGCAGGGTCCTGCTGGCCACACTGCCCACCCCCGAGGAGGAGCCTCTTGCTGGGTACAGAGGAGCAGGGCTGCCGCATGAGAATAAGCGCTCCTACTCCATGGAGCACTTCCGCTGGGGCAAACCTGTGGGACGCAAGCGTCGGCCCATCAAGGTGTATGCAGTAGGCCCGGAGGAGGAGTCCACTGGGGCCTACCCAGAGGAGGAAAGGCGTGACCTCCCCTATGACCTGGACTATGCCCTGGGGGAGAACAACCTAGCCAGCGAGCGTCCGCAGTCCACCATTCAGGAGAAGAAGAACAGGCCCTACAAGATGGGCCACTTTCGGTGGAACGAGCCCCCTGCCAGCAAGCGTTACGGTGGCTTCATGAAGTCCTGGGACGAGCGCAGCCAGAAACCCCTGCTGACTCTGTTCAGAAACGTCATGATCAAGGACGGCCAGCAGAAGAAGAACCTGGGGAATCCGATATAGTAGAGAAGGAGGGGATCCATCACCATTGTCATAGACAGAGGCAGCCAAACAATCACTTCACTTTCCATTCAGAGTTTCCAATAAGCCACTTTTTAGTCACTCTGTCATCCTCAAAAGAACACAAATATGATGAGTGTTGACCAGTGGGTTTACTGTCTTAGGCATCAGCTACCTTAACACATGATGTAGTCAAAAATAAATTCTGAATAATGTAATTAAGAAATGCTTTTGTGATTAAATATAGGATTATAGAATGTGACAGAGCCCTTTTTTGCGATGTACAGAAAAATTGTAAATTAATTAACTTTGTTGGAAACTATAAAAATATTCTTGCAAACATTTTCACTTATTTGATAGTTATGTGTAGTTAAGAGGTAGTAGGATGTTGCAAAGACTGTAATGACAGCAGGTATAAGCACAAACGGTGATAAACAGTCATGTTTATCATTTTTGCCAGGCAAAAATATTTTCCCCAATTCATTGATCAAACACACATCTCCCATTCCATCGCACTTAAGCTAATTCTTTTGTTTTAATTTCAGTTCAGTTTTACACCAAATTATTTTGTCAAATACTTATCTATAAACGGTCTTGGTCATTTTAATTTCCTTATAAAAACAGACCTGCTAAGATACTAGCATACATGATTATAAAAAACTTTAAAAAACAAAAGAGGAGATGGAAATAATATATATATATATATATATATATATATATATATATATTTATATATATATATACACTCACCTAAAGGATTATTAGGAACACCATACTAATACGGTGTTTGACCCCCTTTCGCC
>JAAGVU020000319.1:0-14359 GCA_011763525.2 Mormyrus iriodes | reverse complement strand
AGGGTGGAGCCAGCCTGGGCGCCTCTCTAAAAGGGTGCTGGCTGTCTTCTGGGCGTTGTGGTGCCCTTTGGAGGCTCATTAACACACGTATACACAGATACACCTCTCCTCTGCCCTGCTCTCCTGTTTCACTTCATCTGACGATCAAGCACTTTATGATTGTGCGTGTCAGACTCATTAGTGGCTCCTTTGCTGCTGTTATTGTTGTTGTGCCCAGAATGAGGCGTCATGCCTTTTGATTCCAGTGTTTACGCTCTGAACTGAACGCCTCGGGTCAGCCGCTTCTTCCTGCGGATGGAGAGGGGGGTGTGGGTGGTTAGAGAGTAAGCAAGCTCACACGATGGGCCAGACTGCTTCGTTCAGAAATTAATCAAAATTACAAGATGCTTATCATCACAGTTTCAAGACACATTTTCCAAAACAGAAACGTCGGTTTCGGGCATGGAAAACAGACGAGGAGCACATGGTTTGATTTAAACTGATCGAAACTCAGAGGCAAATAGCTAACTAAGTAAATAAAAGAAACATATTTGCGAGCCCCGGGTGTCCGAGACCGCAGCTCCTCCCGGCTCCAGAAGCAGCGAAAGTCCACGTCAGGTATTGTGCGGGGCCAGCCCAGCTCTCCATACGCCCCCCCAACCCCCATTAGTAACTGACACAGGATCAGTTTAATCATTCAGCTCACAATGACATATGCTGCAGCTGGGGGAGGGAGAGCAGGTCTTAAAGCAGTTGTTAAAGACATAGAGTGACCGGGGCGGGCAGTCTTTTGTCCAGATCGCTGGCGAGGCACCGGGCGGTGCTGGATGTCAGCCGAGGTGGCCGGGCGCATCGCGTACGGCGGTCCCGGTGCGCAGTCTCAGCCGCAACAGGTCCCGCGGGCAAAAGTGCGCTCCTCCTGGATGAATCTCCGGCCGTACCACCCGATACCTTCCATTGATTTTATGAGCCTTTTCTTATTTTAAGGGGCAGGCACTCGCGCTGTAAAGAGGCGCACACGTCCAAGCGCTGCCCGTCCGCCTGGTGTTGCTCCCTGCCCGCCGTCTGGCTGCGGATCGCCGGGCGAGCGAAGAGCTGGATGCGGGGGAAGGAGCGTTTTAATACCCGGGAGTAACATACGGTCTTTGGAGGAGGATTCCCTGGGGAGTGACTTTGCACAGCCTGCGCCCTCAGCCGCCGGCAGGGCGAAGTTTACCGAGAGTTGGTTAGTTAAGTAGCGAACCAGCCAGATTTACGGAGTATAGACGGAGGCGACGAGTGGAGCGCACGGAGTTCATGCGGGGGACCCGCCGCGGCGCCGAAGATCGAGGCGATTTTAGCTTTATTAGTATTTTTTTTAATTATTATTTGCATCTTTTACTTTTGCAATCATGGCAAGAACAGGGTTTTTAGTAGTTTGCACACTGGCGGTGGTTTTGATCTGCGCACAAGCCGAGCCGGAGTCGGTGAGCTGCGACGCGCTGAGGGCGACTTACGGATCGGGGGGCTTCAACCTCAGCGACGGCGGCCCCGCGCAGGCTGCGCTCGGTAAGCGGGAGAGGCGCCCGGTGCGCGCCGCTGGCCACCGCATCACCCACAGTCCACGTGTTTTAACCTGGTGTAGCCAATTCGGGTTTCCAAGAGTTTGTTCTGACCTTAACTTCTTGGACCCCCCCATGTAATAGCGTGTGATATCAGCTGTACCGGTATGTCTGTGATGCCCTTTATTTGCGGTGTGTTTCTCTCGGAGATGGTGAAGCGGCTGATAAAGGGCTTTAAGGAGATCGAAATGTTACAAGTGTCTTTCACTTCACTATGAATAATACAGCTGTTTGTAATGGGGCAATATAAAAAAAAGACATGAAAATGATTGTTATTATTATTTGTATTATTCTTATTGCTAATAATAATTCATGATTGTCATTTTAATTTTGATGACACTGTACTGGACTTATTTCGTTTTCCAGCATTTAGAATGCTGTTTTCATTATGATTTTACTATTGCCTATAATTGGATATAATTGGAATTACCTATAATCGTGTGTTCTGAGAGAGTGAGAATTGTTGGCCCTTGGTATGTCATTAGTGTGTGTGTGTGTGTGTGTGTGTGTGTGTGTGTACACGGTATAGTGCTGCTTTATACTGAGTTTCGTTGTGCAGACGGAGAGGGCGGACGGGGCTGTCAGTGCGCCCTTTGCGGGGAAGGTTGTCTGCTCCCAGCTTCTCCCTGCCTGTCCCAGTCCGGTCATCGGCTGTCTCAACAATAATAATGTCTCGGCAATAATACGTAGACGCGTCTTTGCTGGACGTTAGGTCCCTTTGTCATACCGTCATGCGTTTGTGGATGTATATTGAAACGTTGCACCTTTTTTAACAAATGATTTGCTTTGATGTAGAAGCTTAACAGCAGGGTTCCCTATCTGCAAACTGTGCTGGATTCTGGCTGGAGACTGGTTGCAGTTTGAGTGATTGCTGAAAAATTATGATTCCCTATTTTGCTCTGGTTTTCATGAACATGCTGTTCTGTTCTGTGATGTTTGATTTCTGTCTTTTTTTACCATGTATGTGGGACAGGTATTGGTGCCTTATTCCTGCTGAGCGTGAACATGCTACAGCTGACAGTAAAGACGTCACACTTTAACACATACGCAACTCCAGAGACACAAACTCAGAGTGAAATACCAGCTAGGTGAACTGCAAGCCTGGTTTATAACTCAACATGGCTATTGCAGTTGTAATTGAATTAAAGGCTGTATACACAATTTTTACAGCGCCCAGTGGATGGGCGCTGTTACCATGGCCTGATCTCAGGCCCAGGATCTTACATGCATATGTGGGTCTCCATTTATCTTCTGAACTGGCTGATGCTTGATGAGTTGAGGAACTTTGGTCACGTTACAAACCTCGATACAGGAAGACAGCGTTTTCTGTTGCCTGGGAGAAAACAGACAGCCTTGAGATTGGATTGAATTGGCCTCTAGCACCATTGTACTGGCTCTCCAGGCTAGAGGTTTGGTATTGTAATGAGTGAAGACCCTAATATTTCTCATAATGCCACACTTTAGGTACTGAGCAACCTGTGGATAGCACAGCATTCGTTGGTCAGCAGTCCCAGGATTGTCTTGCCTGTTTCGACTCTTGCGTGACGCACCTGTATGACTGGCAAGATGTCAGTGATGTGCTCTGCATGGTTCATGCGCCGTTTTGATCCTCTTTACCGTAAATCTCTGCCAAGATGTGTCCCTCTGCTGGCCATTTCAGAGATGTCAGTCCACATTGTGCGTCCCTCTTCAGGATTTTTGTGCCGGCCATCTCCTCTGTGCCCGGACGACGTGGTAAATGGTCTGGGCCCAGAGCGGGCTGTGCTTTGTGGCTATGCTTGGCTTGGGGCTTTCTGTCGGATTGCTTAATGGCTGTCAGCGGGAATCCCTGCTTCCCCGGGACGCCTCTGGCTCTCATGGCATGTCTGTAAACACCTCAAAAAGAGGCAAAACGTGCTTTCGCAATCGGGCACGTGAACCGGACGCCTTGCTGCCGGTGGCTGGGGTCCTACGGAAGGAGGTGCTGTGCTTCCGTGGCCCCCTTGTAAATTAAAATTGTTTAATTTTATTAGCACTGCTTCTAGAAGGTTCTGCGATAGTTTGTTGCTTTCACTGTGACAGGCTAGATAATAGTTGCATTATTTATTTAATATTGAAGGCTTCAGCACAGAGGTTCTGTTGGAGTCTCATGAGAGTGAGAAAATGGGCCCAGAGGAACCCATTTAGAACTGTACTGCTCTCCTCCCTGTCCTCTCTGCTGCTGTCCAAGTATGTGAAATTCCCCGGTGCCAAACAGCAAGGGGCTTTCCTGGCTCCCCAGGTCTATTTGGCGAATGGCAGCCTCGAGCGTGCCCGGCTGTGACATTAAGCAGGATAACATCTCACTCGTCAACAGATTCTGCTGGGATTTCACACGATCTGCTTCAAAGGAGTAGCTCTCCTGAACGCCGTCGTCCGGGCATCCGCTGTGATCTTGCGGCATGGAGCCTGCGATTCTCTCCAGCAGTCACGCCTGTGAGTCAGCCCGCTCTGATTTTAGGGTGTTGGCCCTTGTGAATCAGTGTGACAGCAGAGGTTTGGCTGCTGGCCATTTCAGAGATGTTTCAGTCCACATTGTGCGTCCCTCTTCAGGATTTTTGTGTCGGCCATCTCCTCTGTGCCCGGACAACGTGGTAAATGGTCTGGGCTCAGAGTGGGCTGTGACCGCTCTGCTTAAGTTAGGGGAATCGCCCAGCTCTTAAGAACAGAGTTATGAGAGTGTCCTGCACACCGCGGTGATGGATTTTCCACCAGCGAGGTGCTCCTGCAGTGATTCTGCCTTCTCTGCGGTGGTCCGGAGTCCTGTGCCATGCCTTGTATGGTACCCTCTGTCTTTGGTGGTTTCCAGATTGGCCTGCAAAGACTAGTTCAACAGAAAATATTTACAGATGTACTTTTCCACAGTGAGGCTGCTCTTACAGCGCTCTCGCACCTCTGCCTCTCTGCCATTCTGCTTCCAGCACTTGAGTTTACGCTCTCTCTCTGATTTTTGTTTGTTTCAAGTATTTGTGGCAGGATTCCCTGGAGCTTTGGCTTGACTTCCTAATGGAACCACTGTCTCATGATCTGTTTTGGCTTAATTCCACTTCAAGTATCCATCCATCCATCCATCCATCCATCCCCAGTGCTGGGTCACCGGGTGCCCGGGACCTATCCCAGGGCACAAGGCCGGGCAAGACCTGGACTAGATGCCGGTGCATTTTATGCAGCTGAAGCAGTTTTGCTCTTGGAAACAACCCAGTTGGTTCTGATGGCGGTGTCAGATGCTGGTTCCCATGGCGCGGCTGGCGATCCCGGGGGGCTGGCGTCCAGAGGCCAGGAGCGTCTGCCTCGGGTCGAGCCCCCGGCCCACGCAGCAGACAGGGGGCCGGGGGGGGGAGAGTTCACGGCCTGGTTCTGTTTATGTCCATATAATCGATGTCATGCTTGTAGGGCTTGTGACTTATGACTTACCAGCATGTGAGGGAAGAGCCTGATCTGCTTCTGTGCATGAACAGCCAGCCCCCCCCTCACCGCCCCGCCCCCATTCCTTTCTGCACCCTGTGTATCAACAAGGGCTGCATCGCAATGTGTGGGAACAATGCGGAGCCCCCTTAGTCTGTGACCTCCCCAAGGCCTACCCTCAGAGACCATGTGACACGTGCGTTAGCGGTTCCCCAGGGTGTGGTTTTCCCGCTGACTCCAGACGCTCTCGGCAGCTGAGTGCTGTGATCATGTGACACGATCATGTGACGGGCCAGATCGAGGGGTCATGTGACAAGCTGCTTCACCTCCAGCTGACGACCCGTCTGGCATGGCTCATGTTGAAAGCTCGGCCTCTGAGGGGGTCCTGGGGGTGCAGCAGGGGTCCTCGTTAATGTGAGAAGCACATACTCTTCCTCACTGTTGTACTAAGCTGGGGCCGCAGCCACCATCGTCTTCAGCAGATTCCTAATACCCCTTTTACTGACAACTCCTACCCCCCCGCCATCTCTCTCTCTCCCCATCTCGCTTTTATCTCCTCTCCCTCATCCTTCTATCCCCCAATGCTCCTCAGTTTTTGCACAGAAACTTCCGGACAATTTTAATGTCAAAACAGGCTGTCGGTGTTGGGGGGGATGGGGGCGCACTTCTCTCCCCAGCGCGTTGTTAGCAAGCAGGTGCTGGGGGGGTTCTGCTGCTATGGATTCGCTCTGTGCCTGCCCCCCCCACCTCTCCCAGTGGGACCCTTTTGTTAGCTGAGAGCTGGGCTTGTGCGCTTGTGTGGCCCCAGGGGGGACTGGAGGACGTCCACTCAGCAGCTGCAGGGGGTGGGGGGGGGGGGGGTATGGCCTGGGACTGTTACAGTAAACTGTTCATTTCCAGGGGATTTGAGAGATGTGAGAGCCCTGGACACACCACGCGGTTCTGCCAGGCAGAGCTCGGACCCTCCGAGAGCCGGAGCCGTTTGGCTTGGCCTAAGTCCAGCACTGCAGTTAATTACATTAACATTTCTGAAAGAATTATTCGGATTCTTTGTCTCAGGGAAAATCGATGAACTGTTATGTCAAATGCGGTTCACTGATATTCCCAGGCGGGACAAGTGTTTAGTTAACAATTATGTTACATTAGTTAAATGAATCATTTATATGGGCTGGTCCAGCCTGTTTTCTGGGCACTGGATAGAAATGGGTCCCAGGTCCAGAGGCGGCTCTCTGCTACTCCCTCCAGCACAGCTGCCGAGACCTCCGCTTCTCTGTCAGCTTTCTGACTGGCTTCTCGTCTCCGCTGAGGAAATGCGTTTGCTTTGAATGTTCTTGAAGAGCGTAAACGGTTCAGACCCCTGGATGGTCCCTACACTTCTGGCCTTTGGGAATGCTGCCTGCTTTTGCCTGCCCCCCCAACAGACACTGTTTCCTCTCTCACGGACCACGCCAAAATCTGTCATCTTCTCGTCTGTCAAACATTGACCCCCCCCCTTCCTCCTGTGAATCTGTGTGGTAACAGCCGTTTACGCCTGTCCCGCAAGGCGAGGAATCTGGCCCGTGGGTGTAGCTGAGCTGAGAACGGCATTCTGGGATGAAGAGGCCAAAAGAACAAAACGACTGTCCAAAAGTGTCGAAATGTAACAGTTAATCCCCGTCTGGCCCTGGTCTCCAGAGAGGACGGCGCCTGCGTCGCTGTGAGTCTGCGCCGCTGGCGGACAGGACCGCGTGCGTGTAGCTCGTCAGAAGCGTTCTGGAGGCTGCTTGTGGGATCGATCAGGGGCTCACTGCTCTCTCCATATCCACAGCTGATTGGCTGTCATCATGGTAAAGGTGCCTCCTGGCTTGAGACCCCACTGGATGAAGCTGGTCGGAAGGAGGGTCAACAGAAAGCCTTAAAGGGCCGGTTGCTTTCAGACATGTCTGCTGTGTGTCGTTGGTTCTCTGTGGTCACACACACACACACACACACACCCTGCATTCAGCTGCTGTTCCCTACGGCTTTGACGGAGGGCCGCGTGATAATATCACTCCTCTTCTGCCTGCCTGCTCCGTTGCCCCCCTCGTCCTGCTGTCCCTGCCAGGGTAAAGGAGCAGGGCAGCACTATTCACCTCCACCATCATTATAAACTCATTTTCCCCCTGTTTTCCCCAGCATGATGGGGAAACGGCCGGACCTTCTGGAAAGTTCCTGAACTCGCTGGCTAATGTTTTTCATAGATAATTGCTATGGATTTATTATTTTGCTGCACTTTTTATGGAGAAAAGCTATTGACCATTTGTCGTTTATGTAAGTTGAGGTTAGGATGCAGGGAGCTGGATTCTGGCCTCTGGTCCTGTCTTCCAGGACCTGACCTGGGAGGTGGGATTGGCAGGGGCACAAAGACCCACGCAGCAGAGGGGGGGGGGTCGAGAGAGAGGAAGAGGGGGCCAAGGGGCAGGGGGGCTGACACCCGACAGGATGCTAGAGCGCTCTCACGGAGTCTCCCAAGAGGATTCTGGGTAAATATCCACAGCTGACGGCAGTTTGGAAGGCTTGCGAACGGGCCGTTTTAATTGGCTGTCATCTCTGACTGGTTTAGCGATCAGAAAGACTCATCTTTGGCAGAAACGGTCTCTTTAGTAAGGTGTATTCACGTGTATCCGTGTATCCGTGCGGAAAAGAGCAAAGTGACTCTGATGTTTGTGATTCTTCTGCGAGGTCACGACAGTCCCAGCTGTGACGTGTGCTGATGACCGGGGTCACGCTTACCCGCTCGTGAATAACCCCGAAACTGTAGCAGCACTCAAATGCGAGTGTAACTTATTAAGTTGTCTATTTAGCCTTTTTGTTGAATGGCTGACCCTGCCATTGTTGGCTGGGTGCTTTAAGCATTAATTTCATATAATTATTTGAAATGAGTCAGTGTTATGGTTTTTTTTTTGACATCGTCTCCTCAGTCTGTCTTCTGGAAAGTAAACTTTGGCAGTTTGGTGTTTTCACAGCTGTGTCAGTGAGAGATTTTAATCCCCAGCATGTTTAAGGAGACATTATTTGCACTGAGATTTCCACAAGCTTGCCTGACAGCTTAATGCTGGCCCTCCGTGTGAAAGGACGCCCTGAGCGGCTGGGGGTGATCGTCAGCAGGAGGGTCTTCTCTGTTTCTGAAACGACAGCGACACGGAGGCATTTGCCGGCCTTTGTCACCAGCCTGCCTTACAGGTTGTAACATGAAGCACATGAGTTGTAACGTGGCATCGTGGCTTTGTGCCGAAACCCACGGCGAGACAATGCTGCACGGCGGGGCTGAGCACACAGCTGAAAACCCCCTTTGTTATGGCGCTCGCATGCTGGGGGCAGCTTCAGGTGTCTGTAGCTCGCATCAGCCAGGAATTGCGCTGGGAAGCAACCAGGAAGTGGCCTCCTGAATGCCCTGGGATTCTCACTGAAATGACAGTTTGAATGGGAGTACACCTGGAGGGCTGGAATGCCCTGGAATTAAGCCCGTCAGTGCATGGTGTTTGATGGGGTCCAAGCTTTAAGGTAAAAACTGAAGATTTTCTTCCTGTAGTGTCTGGTTCAGCTGTCATGTGGGTTCAAAGAAGAGGACAGAGGGTGGGGCTGCTTCACAGAAATGCAAGAAGCTCCCCCTAGTGGCATGGCAGCAGCACGGTGACAGTGTGGAAGTTTAACGCCGCTGTCAGCCTTGATTCGTTCTAGTTTGCAAACACACTTTTGGCATTTTTAGTTTTTTGATTGCAGTGACAGATTTTTATATAATTGAGTTTCCTCTTGTGGTGACTGAAAAAAATGGTCCCCACAGCGTCAAAATAACAGGACATTTGGTCCCCACAATATAATATATACATAAACTACACATGAAAAAACACACAAACGGATAAAATGTGAGGCAAAGGAGAACCTGTGAGAGGGAGAGAGACCCGTACCTAGTGAGGGGGGGTGCTCTGGGGACGTCTGCATGCGCTGAGCCACGCCAAGGCTGATGGGAAACGTGGCATGCAGACGTACCTGCTGGCCCACGCTGCTGGAAGCCTTCAAGTGGATTTAATTGGATTATTTTTTAATATGGTTTCCTGGAGACTGGTAATGACTCTGCATAGCCCAGGCGGCAGGATGGGGTGGGGGCTGCGGGGGGCGAGGGAGAGAGCTAGCAACGCCAGGGAGCCACGTATGTCACACCAGAGCGGAGGCAAGAATGAGGTTCCCCCCCACATACAGTACACAAAATTACAGGGGGGGGGGGAAGGACACTCAGTTCAGTTATCCCAGACCTGCAAATTTCAGAACCTGCAGGTAGCCACCCCCCACATGAAGGCACACCTTCTCGGGAAGATCTTGATGAGTGTGTGTGGTCCTTGATGCGTTTGGGTAGTTTGCCCGGCTGACCAGGGGGATACGTTCATAGGTTGTGTGGAACTGGCCGTTAAATGGTTTATCAGAGAACCCCTTTAAATAGAATGGCATATACACAAAGGAACATACAGCTGCCTGGGAGATATTGCCAGTACACGGCTACACACAGGTACCGCGAGTCATGCCAGTTAACGAACTTAGTTTAAATCAGTGTTAATATAAAGACAGCCTGGTGTGCCTATGGTTCCTTGAACGTATGTTCTATGTTCTGACTCAGGTCCCAGTAAGTGGAGGAGATGAATACAAGCTGCTTTTATTTCTGGGGAGGGGGGTGGATTGGTGGCCTGCACATGCAGACACATGGGAGCGTGCGGGTGGTGCGTCTCTAGCCGGCACATGGAGACGGAGGCCAAAGGGCACGATCTCTCCCAGAGAATTGCCTGTTAACCTCTGACTCCACTAGTTCGGCATGCAGGGGTGGTATGGAGGGGGGGGCAGAGGAGGGGCTGCGAGCCGTGCCAGCTCCTTGGAGTTTTGGCCGCTGTAAGCGCTGTCCTGCAAGCTGGTCTGCGGTGTAAACAGAAAACAGGGTGTGTCTCGTTATTGCGCAGCAAAAGGAAGGGAACTTTTCTAGACGGGAAGCTGTGCTTTTAATTACCCAATAAAAAAAAATTTTCTTAACGCATTTGACATACAGTAGACCTCCGTTTAGGGGCCCTGATTTCCTGTGTTATTCACGGATTGTGTTTTTTATTAAGGTAATAGTAAGTTGCAGCAGTTTGACACGCAGAAGGGAATGAATGCTTGACACCCTGCCTGGCAGCCACAATGCGAGGTAATAACAAGGCAAGCTGGAAACCCTGTGCTGCAGTTTTGAATCCATTTTTAGAACATGTGGAACTGAGCTCTCATGCTAGGAAGTGGCTCGTATGCCTTCCAGCTACGGTTTTGCGGTGCGCTGTGTTTATAGGCCGTCGCTTCAGGTATCTCGTGTGCTTGAAACGAGGGGGCGGGGAGATCACACTTCCAGCTGTGCGTATCAGACACAGAGTCCCGTTTATGCCTGTCATGCTGCTTGCGAACGTTCAGATGGTGCTTCCTTCCCACCAGCAAATTTGTCTATTAAAAAGGATTCCAAACTTTTTTGTCAGTGCCACCATTTTGGACTGCACGTGGGCCAAAGTTTAAGCGGGTGAGGGTTCTGTTCGGTTCCTGGGACGCAGCTGGCTGATCATTAAACGGAACACAGGAAGCAGGCTTAGGGGAGGGATAGGAATAAGTGGGATATTAATCATCAATCATCAATATAATCACAAGAGACCGGGCCCAACAGGGGGCGCACTTACTGGCCCATGGCCTGCTGCTGAAACCCAGTGCAGCACTAACAAAGAAACCTGTATGATAGCTTCAAGAGCCTAAGAGTTATTTACACATTTCTGCTCCTTTCTTTGCTTCCCCGTTGCCCGCGGATGTTTGCCGGCCCTAATGCCTGTCGCCCTTCGTTGTTTGCCCACCCCCCCCCCCACCCTTGCCCGTCGCCCTCCGGTGTTTGCCAGCTGTTTCAGTTTGTTTCAGTTTGAGTCTTCTCTGGACAGAGGTGTATTGTAAAATTAGAAAGGGCCATGAACCTTATGTTTTGTACCTGTAGAAATCTGGGAGGAGTTTCCAGCTTACTCCATGTACTACAGCACCACAGGGATCCAGCTTAACAAGTGACAGATTTGTGAAACGCTTATATATTAAAAGCATTTGAGGCTGATTAAAGACCAAGGTAACGCTGAGCTCCTGATTCCCAGGATCTGTCTGGAGTGTGGCGCATATCTGTGTCTGAGCTGATGGACTCCAGCCCCCCGATGACCTTCTATTACGTGGAGTAAATTTATTGAGCGGCCTGGTCTGCATGCTGCCCCTAGTTTAACGAGTTTGTTTAGCCTGGCTAACTGGTTTTCTGTATTTATTTCAAGTGACTTTTTCGGTGCATATTAAAAAAGGCGAGAAATGGTGAGAAGGCACTCAGGCGTCAAAGGGCTCAGTGAAAGAGGAGGTGCAGACCTCCTCCTGGGGCCCCAAGAGCAGCTTCAGGGGGTTGGCAAAGGACCTGAATGCGCTGCTGGAATTAGTCCGGTGAATGAAGGCTTGTTCTCTTGAAATACCAGCAGCTACATTAAACAGAAAGAAAAACAGGCCTTTACGGCCCACTCGGCCCCACATCCCAGCACCTTTTTCCATACTAATTTGATGGGCTCTCTTTTTTTGTGAGAGGGTATCATAAGTCCACCTAGCTGAGCCCCTGTCCAGTGCACCAGGGAGATACTCATTAGCCTGACTCATCAGATTACCTGCTTGTGTGTCGTTAGCTTTTATTAATGAGATGGAAAGATTATTTACAGGAGAGTAATAGTGGATGTAATGAGTATAGTGCTCTGGGGGCAGTAACACGCTGCATTTGCTTTGAGCAGATGAAGCCCATCGTTCTCTGGGCCTGGCGATGAGTCTGCAACTGAGCACTGCTAATGCTACGCTAGTGTCCTCAGAGTCAAGGGTTTATAGAAAACAATTCGGAGGTTTTATGAGTTTTATTTGGAAAACTAACACAGAATAAGGATAACGTTATAATAAAGAGTGTTGCTGATGTTTTCTTTTCATAACTTTACTGTGTCCGAAACACATCACAGAAACATCTGCCTCCGTCCTCCATCTGCTGGCTTTGTTAGCAGAGTCGAGCGCATCTGGCCCCTCTAACCCACACTTGCCCCTGACAGGCGCCCACCTGAAGGTGTGTCCCCGGGATGCCACCTGCTGCACCGTACAGATGGAGGAGAAGCTCAGTCAACAGGGCCTGGTGGATCTGAGGGCTGCAGTGGGCCAGCTCAGCATCACCCTCCAGAACACCTTCAATCAGCGGCACCGGCACTTTGACCGTGAGTCTCTGCCTCTTTTTCTCTCTCTCTCTCCATCTCCCTACTCACTAGTGCTCAGACGTTAGCATCCATGCTTTAGCATTCACATGTTAGCATCCGCACGTTAGCATCAGCGCTTTAGCTTCCGCACATTAGCATCTGCATTTTAGCATCCGCACATTAGCATCCATGCTTTAACATCCGCATATTAGCATCCACGTTTTAGCATCCGCACGTTAGCATCAGCCCTTTAGCATCCGCCCGTTAGCATCAGCGCTTTAGCATCTGCCTATTAGCTTCTGCATGTTAGCATCTGCACATTAGCATCTGTGGTTTAGCATCTGCACATTTGATCCTAACCTTAACCTGGGGATGTGAGGTCGGAATTGCAGCTCCACAAGTACTATCCCTTGGCCACGCTACTTAAATATGTGTGATACAGAATGTTCTGGACGCTGGCACCTCCTGTGCTCTGGCTGCGTGGTGTTTCCATGGCCCAATGGCAGCAGATCTGTGATGCTTAGCATCTCCACGGGGGGCATGATCTGTCACCTCTCACCGGCTCCCAGTAGCCCTGATATTGTAGGTATGTGTTTAGAGCAGAGGTCGGAGGTGCCCAGGGTTGCTGTGGACCTGCGCCCCCTAGTGGAGTGCAGGGGTAGGACACCAGATCGAGCCAATCATCTTTACAGTTAATAGTCTTTCTGTTCTTGAGGGTCATTTTACAAACACATGATGATATCTGTCTTTTTAAAACAGCTTTTAACTTTCTATTTCTAGGGATAGGTACGCAGACAATGCATCTGCATGTGAACACAATTTCCCATATTGTATCAATTTATGTCCATGAAAAATTTCCGGACAAATTGAACTTTATATTTAGTCACAAGTGCCAAGAACATAGCCTGGTTCCACTCAGATGCCTTCAATGCTCCCGGGAGGGAAACTCAGACGTGTGTTGCTCTTTGGCAGTTAAGCCCAGCCTGTCCAATCATGAGAGAGATGCATGACCCCTAGTGGGTGGGATTATCATGTACTGTCAGTCACCTGACTGGTTTAGCTCACATGCTATTTCTGATTTTATTGGTTCTGAGTAGTGATTGATAGCACTGTGACCCCAGCCGCTGTGAGTTTTGATGCCCTTTTTAACCGTTGGCTAGTAAAAGCAGTGCAGGGCTTTCGGAGAGGCGGATAGACAGGCGTGCAGCTGCTCCTCGTTTTATCTCGGCGAGGAAACAGAGCAGGGAGGGAGCAGCTCCCTGACCGCAAACTATTAAATCATTTTTAAGGAAAAAATGAAGCTGGCAGCTTTTACTGTGAAAGTCTGCATGTGTCAGTGTGTGAGCGTGTGTTCAGCCGGCCCGATTCATTCAGGTACAGCACTGCACCCGGGGCTGTGAGCCAGTCTGTGAGGTCCCCCCCCCACGCGCGGCAGAGATGTCCCCCGCTCCCCTTTCACTGTCACAGCCCCATGTCCAGGTGTGACGCAGCTCTCTAGCGCCACCTGCTGGGTGATCTGCTCATGTGCGTGGTCCCCCGAGTTGCGTGACCATAAATGGTTCTGTGGTCGCCGTGATCCAGTCTTTTCATGCCGTGCTTCTCCTGGATCAGACCCCCCCCCACACTGTTTTTCATGGACTGATGTTAAACTCGCCATCGCTTTGGCCCTCCGTGTTGGGGGGAGGGGGGGCTGCCTCCATCTTTTTGTTTTAGTCTGTATCCATGTGAATGGTGATTGTGGCCCCCTCGCCAATCTGCATTTGTGGGATGGGGGAGGGGCTGAGGGTACTCTGAGGTAAATGGAGAGCCTGCGGTGTTTCCAGTGTCCATGGTGACACTGGTACGGGGAGGGGGGGGAGTGAGGCTTAACTCACCAGGAGCACCCCTGGCCCCCCGAGTTATTGTGTGTAAGTGATGGTGCCTGGGTGCTACTCTCTGGTCCGGTGTGATGGGGGGCAGGCGAGTGTCTGCGATCCCGGGGGGGGGGGGGGGACTAGGCGGTACCCCTCCTCTGGGTTATTGGCAAAAAGGTGCTTGTGTTCCCACCTGTAACTCCAGCTTGGACCGGGGGGGCTGGTGTTATCACCACCCCCCCCCCCACAC
>JAAGVU020000318.1:0-14407 GCA_011763525.2 Mormyrus iriodes | reverse complement strand
TTTCTAGACACCCAAAGCGCTTTACAGAGCCAATGGGAAGCCACTTCAACCACCACCGCTGTGTAGCCCCCACCTGGCCTCGTATTCAGAGGCTGCTTTTGGATAATTATCACATCCCTTCAGGATGGTAATGTTTACCCATAAATGCTAGAGTATTTGCCCCCTCATATCTCTGCATTGGTCTATTTGGGCATATCGACAGACGGAGGACCGGTGGGCGAAGGATCTGCCACAGCCAGCAGGTTGCACTATTCCTGGGAAGCCAAGGCAGGGAGGAGGCTATGCTAAGCTTAGACATGCTAACATTGACCTCAGGCTGAGATCCTCGCTGCCCCCATGTGCTCGATTCACTGCATGATTAGGCTCCAGGTTCACCCCCTGGCACCCACCCTCCTTCCACCCCTGGAATCCCAGTCCCTTCCCACCCCAGCTCACCCATTCGTCTCTCTTTTGCATTTTGACCGGTTGCAGGTGATTCTCAGGGGCATGAGCGAGGCCTTAATTGACAAGCGGGTAGCTCCAGCGCTAATTACCTTGTGCAGTGACCCGGAATTGTGAGTCAATGCAGACGTGAGACTTCCACTCTGTCCGTGTCCTTGTCCGTGTCTTCTGTGTCTGTGCTGTCCCTCTGCCACCATCCGTGCGGATGTGTGTCCCCATCATGCCTGCCACTACTTAACGCGGCACACAGTCAGCATCTACCTTCTCTGTCTGTCTACATATTGAATTAGTAGGGACTCTCGGCCTCAAACAGATTGTCAGTGGGTCCGTTTCTGCTTGGGTTCCAGCTCGGTTAGGATATCAACGATACCGGCGTTTGGTACCATAATGGAGACCGTGACCCAGAAAGAGGTACCATGTCACTTCAGTCGTTCAGACCTTTAAGCTGGAGATTTAATCGCAAATCAAACTGCATGAAGATCAGCGCAGACCAGTAGATATCTCCCAGTGTGTGTACCCCTGAAGGGTAATGCGCTCTCAAAATGCTAACGCCGGCATGTGCTTGCAATTTAAGCTCCTGGAGAGAGTGAAGATGCAGCTGGCATCATTCCTGGAGGACCCTCAGTACCAGGACCAGCATTCCCTGCACATTGAGATCATCCGAACGTTCGGGAGAGTCGGCCCCAACGCCGAGCCCCGCTTCAGAGACGAGTGTGAGTCTCTGCCGTGCCTCTCGCTCTTCTGATCATGGGATGCTTTTTATACAGGCGAGCACTTACTGGGGAAGCTCTGACGACTTACTTTCTCAAGCCACTACAAACGAAACTTGAGAACTTTAGGATAGAAGCCTATAACCACTGTGTCATCTGACTGAACCCAAGATTAATTTTGACAAAATCTGTTGCCTTCATTTTCATTGTGTTTTGTCTTCATACTACTAATATGGACATTTCAAGGCAGATATTTGACACAACACCCTCATTTTAGGCAGCCATTCAGTGCGTCATTGTTTATTGAGGATTGTGGCTTTGCCATTTTGGGGCCGTAAACTTGAGGCCTCATGTTCCTTTAGCATCATGTGTGTCTGTGGTCATATGCGGCAGCTGGCTCTCAGCGACCATCACGCATACACATGTAAACCCATCTCTGTTTCAGTTGTGCTCCCTCACCTGCACAAGCTGGCACTGGGTAACAACGGGCAGACGGCCGAGGCCAAGCGGGTGGACATCGCCACGCAGCTGTTTGAGGCCTACAGTGCCCTCTCCTGCTGCTGTATCCTTCAGAATCCCGGGGGTCAAAGGTCCCCCGGCCCAGTACAGAACAGCCCAGCTTTTATAGCGCCACTCAATCTGTTTAACGTTAATGCAGGAGCTCTGAAGCGTGTGAACATGCCCCGAAAGTGGAGAGAAGATAAACCCTCCATGTGTCCTATACACCAAATTGCAGGGTAGACATGAACTCTGAGCCTAACATGCTGGGCTTGGGAGGGCTGACTGCACAGCAAAGCTGTGACCAAACCCCCCCCCAGCCGCCCCATCGCTGAACACCCGCCAGCTCACAGCTCCGAGCAGCTGGTTCAGGTTACAGCCTGAAACTTTCCTCACCGCTACTTTGGTGGCCATTTAACCAGGCAGCAGAGCACCCCCCTATGACAGTGAAATGCCAGAGGGGGGTTGATGGCCAGACAAGCAGCAGGGGGTGGGCAATAGGTCGGGCTGGTGGACCCCTTAACTGCAGGCACTTAGTCATCTCCGAAGACGTGATGGTGAATCACTTCCTGCCAGGGCTGAGGTGCTTAAGGGTCGACATGGAGCAGTTCTCGTCCGAATACGAGGTTTGTTAACCCCATCTTCGCTGAAGAACCAGCACACTAATGTCAGGCCCTCAGACTGGAAAACCTCACAATAGCAGACATTGCAAGCAAAACCACAAACACCTAACCTGTCAGTTATCAGGCTGTCATAAATAAATAAATATTCATTTCAGTCAAGGTTGATAACTATATATTTTTAATAGTTTATGATTTATAATAAACTCATGTAGGGCTGGATCATTATCATTTAGATATCAATGTGTCCTTAAATAATGCTTAATATATTTTTTTTGTAGACTGGCTCATTAAGGGTCAATTGTGATTTGAAAAAGTTATTCAGGCGTAAAGTACAGTTTTCCGTCCATCGAATGTTTTCTTTAGACACAATAACAGGATGTTGATTAATTTGTGGTAAATTTAGTACTTTTTCCAACAACTATATATCAGATCAGTATTTTTTTTCTTAATGGTGGTCACAGTTTGTTTGTGACAGAATTAATTCTAAGAGTAAACCTGAGTGTTGGCTAAGCAAACAGAGCATGTGGGATCTCGCTTATCTGTCTTGCTTTGCTGCAGGATATCCTGAGCTCCATGATTAAAGAATGTGAGCAGAAAGTAGAGAACAGGAGCTCTCAGGAGCCCCAGGGGTAAGAGTCGGCCGGCTGCTTGCTTATTGCACGGTGTGGGTGGTGCCGACCGCTCGCACGATGGCTGACATATCTGCATATGTGGAGAATGCATGCACCAAGTGTGCACAGGGTATAGCCCCTGTTTTTTCCAGCGTACCCTTTTCAGTTTAATGATGAGTTCGTTAGTTGACTCTGCTGAGAGACTGTTGGTGTCAGAGTAACATGGAGAGGGGCGGTAGACGTGATCACATTTTAGTTTTACAAGGAGGTGACACTTTTGCCAAAAGATGATTCAAAAAAGCTCCGACTTGCAGTATTTGGGCGATCCAGATTTCTAGGGCTTTTTGATGCACTTCTGATACTCAGTACTGTCAATAATAAAACTGAATAAATCATACATAAAAAGTAGAGAATAACTGATTGAAAACTGATTATCATCTGGTCACTTCGGTCAGCACTCACTCTGTGACCCTCAGACTATGCCCCATATCTGCTATGTCCAGGTCCATGTCGATAGCTGCCAGTCTCGTGAGTGAAGACGCCAAGACCAAGTTCCTCAGCAAGATGGGTCAGCTAACCACTTCGGGTGCCATGCTGGCCAATGTGTTCCAGAGGAAAAAGTGACCGGAATGGGCCGTTGCAGATCCCTCGCTGCCCGCCACCTCCTACTTGAACCCAATACTCTGCCTTTTCTCAGTGTTCTTTTATTACCACAAATTCATTTGAACCTCCAAAGAAATTTGCACCGTGTTTAATAACTCTTCATTTTGGGTTTTACCATTTTATGTATTACGTAACTGTATTGTACCCATTTTCCGTAAATTCAGACATATGGTATCGGTTCCAGTCTAATTTTTGTGTTGTGTGTATTTTTTGCTTTGTTTTTTTTTATATTACTCAAGTAAATAACTGTACAATTCACTGAATTATAAGTTCTGTTTTAAACGTGTGTCCTCAAGTAATAAAACTGATGAACACTTGTGTATTTAAAGCCTGTCTGATGACTCCTGGCCGTTTTCCTTATGCATAAATGTTGGCCCATGAGCTTTGCTGCATTTGGTCTCAGTACTCAGGAGGAAGTTTCTGAGACTTGTGGCTTTTATTCCCTCCAGATGCTACAGTCTGCTGCTGCCACAGTAATTAGCAGCCTGACAGATCAATGTTAGCACGAAAGATGTATGAATAAATATCAATTCCCAAAGTAGCCACTACACAGAACCTTGATTTAGCAGGCACTTGTCTAAAACAACATACGACATGCACATCAAATAGTGCACGGGGGTACGTTTATCAAAGTCAGTTCAGCTCGTTTCTTACTTATAATGACTCTTGGTTTTCTTGCATTGTTGAGGTACAACAGAAATAAAGTAAATTTTTATCAACGTGTCCAAGCAAAAATCAAAAGGCATTATATTTGGCTTTAAAGGCTTGCCAGTTTAAGTTCTATCTGGATATGGCGTATTTGGTGAAACTTCCCATATAATATTTTATTGCACGGTGGCCTATATGTACTGTAGAAGCCAATGCAATAACTGCCAATAATTTTTCCATTCTTATTGTACTAAAAGTCGATAATGTAATAACTGGCCAATAATGTAATACTTTTTCTGAACCGATAACATAATACCGTATTACATTATCGGCCAGTTAATACGTCACTGGCTGCTGCTTTTTGGTCCGGTTTGTGACTCAGTTTGGAGTGATTGCTCAGTATGCATTTCCGCGACCTCCTTTCCACTAACCCGGTGCTGGTGCCGATGCTGGGCTTTTCCCCAATCCGGAACTGGTTCCTCACGTTTCCACCGCAAAAACACTGGCCCTGGGCTCAATAACACTTGCTGTGTTTTTACCAGGGCATTTCAACACAGAGTCCATGTAAAAATATCCAAAAAGTATTCAAGAACGTCGTCCCTTCAGAGAAAGAGCCGCTACAGCCCTGTTAATCCTTAGTGACGTATAAAACGGCTCCAGCACGGAACCACAGGAAAGCCGGTCTCGGGATTTGGCACCGCAATGTCAGCGAAAGTGGGACGGGCCATCGCGTCCAAACCTTCCGCATACCCGGAAAATTCAGTCAATAATCAATCTAGTTTAGTCTAACTAATATCGTCAGTGAAACAGCTTATTGGCGGAATAACATTACATCGTTTTCTTGTTCTGTGAAAAACGAAAGATCGATCTGCTGGCTGGATTTAAGAAAGTATGAATGTCGCATGTAGAATAAATAAAATGTTGCGGTGTTCGAGTGGCGAAGAGATCATGAGGGTGCAGCAAAGTTCAGTTTTATTTTATTGCTCGATCCATACAAAACCACGGTAAAACAGCGAGAAAGAATAAACACACATAGATGGGGAGCCTTTACGAAGACACAATGTCGTAAAATGGTATGGATTGTATTTGCTGAAAATAAGACATTTTTCGTAAAATATCAAATTTGACTAAAACACTTGTATAATTCACATAAATTATGCAACGTTACATCGTTTGCAATTCTCCAAAAAACGGAAGATCGATTGCGGAGTCGCGGGGTCATGACGTCACCACGGTTACAGGCCAACAGTTTTACGCCCTAAGTTTCAGGACGGAATTTTCGGGAACGGGGGGAGGAGCTAGACGTAATGACGGGCGATGGCACCGTGCCCGTTTGATGTTGTTTAGACGGTCGTCTCACTGCAATTAAGAGCTGAAGGATCTTAAGTGTTTATTAGTCTACCTAACATAATGCTACAAACATTTTGCATGCCTTTATGGGTGTATAAGCAGGACACATCGGTGTAGAAACATATAAACGTTAGGTTTCGCGATTCATTGACACGAGAATAAAAGAAAGTCCTTTTCTGAGGATAACATACACATTAGCGTTACTGCTTAAATTATGAGGAAGTATTTAAAACGTTACAACCGCCAGGCATTTCGAAACGACAGTCTAAACAACAACTGTCATCCCCCGTCTTTACATCTTGTAAACACAAGGCTCTCAGGTTTCATCAAAAGCTTGGAGTGAGATTACATTAGAGGCCAAACGTGTGTCTCACGGTCAGTGCGTTAGACTTGGGAGCCCTGCCTACCATATTCATCGGATCTTGCGCTTCTACTTCCACCTTTTCTGCACTCCATCTGAGTGGGCGTCCATATGATAACGTGCTTATAGCAGTATCACATGTAACTTATTTTGGAATTTACACGGAAACAACAAATGCTATTTTCTGATTGGCTGGTAGGTGACTACTAACTCTGTATAGCTGGGGACAGCTATGAACTCGGTGGAAAACTCCACTCCACACGCCTGCGCATTGTAAGTTAATTCTGTATAATGCGCGACATCCCTTACTTCTCTGTGAGAAACACAAGGTGTGGAGTGTAAGCAGTGTCTCACGGTCAATGCCTGAAACTTGAGAGCCATGTAACCATAATCCTCATCCTAATCCTAACGTCCTCATTACATTAACTTGTCCTGAAACTGCGGGCGTAAAACTGGTGGCCTAAAACTGTGGTGACGTCACGGTTCTGCAGCTCTGCAGATGGATGTTATTGGAGAGATCATAAGGGGACAGCAAAGTTCAGTTTTTAGCAGAGTCTTTTATTGCGTAATCCTTAAATAGATAGCAGTAAAACAGCAGGCAAGAATAAACGCACTTACAAATGGGGGAGCCTTTGCGGAGACAAAAGTGGATCAAGCAATAGAGACATGTGACACTGTTGCACGTACTGTATGCTTTATATTCAGCCATGCACTTCTTGGTATTCCTTACTGATTGACTCACTCCATAACACTGGAATTTCTCTTCCTCTTTAGGTCGCTTTAAAAAGGAAAAAAACCCATTCTACCCCAAAACCAGCTTACTAAAAAAGACGAATCTCTTTCTATGCAAAATTCCTGCGGGGAAAAAAAACGTTTGAAGAGTTAATTTTGATGTCTTCATTGTATCTGTGTGTGTTCTAAATATGCACGACTTTCTGTGGGATTCAGATGAAACAGTCAATACACTCGGCAAAGTTCTCGGCAACCAAAAAACGTAATGCTGTTCCATTTTTATCCCAAGCTTTTCCAGCGCATCCCATGTGAGGGAGGAGTTTCTTAGGTTTACAGTAGATTTGGTGCCTGAAAAGGCGGCTGAGACAGCGCTGTGGAGGCATCGAAATGCGTACTCGTGGTAAAAATGCAGAGTAAGTTCGCGACCCAGCATTGTTGGTGCCGTATATGGGCAAAATCTAAAGTTTTTATGTAGTTGCTATCACACCCCATCAAATTTTGTTTAATAAAACCCGATTTTTTACAGTTTTCTTTCTATCCAGAGAAATGGGAATGGACTTAACAACAAGTACCAATCTTCACCGGTGTATTAAAGGATTGTGTTTTTTCCTTTGTGCACAGGTAGGTAACAAAACTCTCGATTTGTGTTCAATAGGCGTAAAACTACAACCCGTCATATTTTATACTTGATTCTTTACTGAGGGGTGCTAAAAATGTGTATATGATGCAGAATAGTTTCAAACACCTGATTCCCAGTTAAAGCGTGTAATCCTTATTGCTGTTTGGAGTATGTGGATTGAATGATGAGAGTGGCAGGCGCTCAGATCAGCAAATCTGTTAACCTCTTTAAATGTTATTATATGTGGGAAACGTATTCCGATTGTGAAAAGGTGATAGTCTCCACATATGCAACAGGCTAGATAGACTACAGTTTTTAATCATATCCATGTGCACGAGTAGCATTTATTGTGGTTTGCTAATATTGGAAAACTATTTTTTAAATCTAGTTATTATTTTGTGTGACAAGACCATCGGTTTGTCAAGGATCTTTATCACATTTTTTGTTGTTCTTTATATTGTTTTATAATAAATTTAATAATTTCCAGTTTAAAGGAAGAATCTAAAGTTTTTAAAGTAAGATTATAGCCCGATAGACACGAAAATATTGTTATTTTTATGTTCATGTTTTAGGTAAATTGTTCAGAATCAAGGACCGCAGAATCTTACGGTTTTAAGGCCTCTTGCTGTTTGTAACATTCGTCTTCTGTGACCACTGTAACTTCCACAGCCATCGAATGTAATATTAGGTTGTATGCATCAAATTTTGCCCACATAAGTCATACTCTGTAGTATAATAATTACACTATAGTCTTTTAAATGTCCGCAATGCTGGAAAATGTGATGCATATTTCTATAATGTGATTCAAACTTTAAGGCTACACTTGGATGTTAGCCTAAGGCTTCGCTTTCACTAGATGTCATGCAAGGCATGTTTCGAGTGCTTTTGAAAACAGGAATTCTGCCTATGTTAGTAAAGAATATTGCCCGCTTTAATATTGAAACAGTCATCGTCAGATTTAACTGGTGAGTCCTGCTAAAACTGTGATCACGAGAGATCTGCATGCATTTGCGTTATTTTGCATATGCATGTATAATTAATTGTCCCCAGGTGACCGTGCGGTGGCTCCCTGGGTGGAATGATATGGATTTGCTATAAAATTTCTTGCGTGAGCGCGAGAGTCTGAAAGTGTGAGTGTCACGCCCGATGCGTGAGTTGGCAGCCCTGCCGTGTTCCTACATTGTCCTTTACTGAAATGGCAAGCTGTGATAGATTCTAGCCTCACAGTGAGCTTGAATTTTTATGGTTTAGAAAAAATAAGGAAGTATGAAGCATTGACTAATAATTCACACCAATCTACACAGCTGTCAAAGAAATGGTGCATGCCTGTAATTATGAAAATATTATATTGAAATATATCACCTGCAAAAATCTGCTGTTTTCAGGTACTCTTTTTAGTTTGTGCTCAGGTAAAGTAAACACTAGGCCATGTTCTGCTTACACTAATTGGTCTAATGGTGTGGCATTCACTTTTATTATCATATTTATTATGATGCAGGGTAATTGGTTAAAGAGGCAGGATATCACACCTGATTTTGTCTTCCAGGCTGAGTTTTGAAAATTCGGATGAATGCCTGCTTGTTTTGACAGGCTGATCATATTGATCACAAAAAGATCCTGTATGGTCTAAACCAGGGGTTTTCAACCTTTGCTAAACCAGGAGCCCCCCAAATGAAAATATATTAGAGGAACCCCCCCCACCACTAATTGTCAGGATCAGTCACTGCCTTCTCCTGTCACTTTCCCTGTTTGGCCAGTAGGGGTCGCCGGCCACTCCATTCAGTTCTTTGTTTAGCACCTTCACTATCCCTTGTGTTTTCCTCTGCTCCCTGGACTGCCATGTGACTGAATGGGCTGAGTGTGTGCCCAAGTACTGGTTTATTTGAATAATGTTCCCCGTGTTTGTGAGCTGTTAGTGGCTCATCTTTCCTCATGCCTTGTCATGACAATAATGCATGATCATATACGTCACTAAGGATTAACAGGGCTGTAGCGGCTCTTTCTCTGAAGGGACGACGTTCTTGAATACTTTTTGGATATTTTTACATGGACTCTGTGTTGAAATGCCCTGGTAAAAACACAGCAAGTGTTATTGAGGGTAATGTTAATGCCCTGGATGGGTTGGCGCCCCATCCTGGGTTATTCCCTTCCTTGTGTCTGTTTTTTCCCGGAGAGGGTCCAAATTCCCTCAGCCCTGCACAGGACAAGCGAGTATAGAAAATGAATAAATGGATGAATGTTAAAGACAGTGCTGGCATTGATGTTTATCTAATTAATAGCGCAAAAAAGAGGTAGATTTATTTGTTGGCCATTGGAGGGCACTAGTGTCACCCATCACATTTTACTCTGTTTTAAAACTCAATACAGAAAAAAATATATTACATTTCTTGCTACAATTACTGATATACTTTTCTTTCCTGAATGGCCTCTGTGTATAAGAAATATAGACAATCACATTTCAGTATAATTAATTTCAGTAGTAAGACAAATAACCTGAAATGGCACTGAGGCCTCAGACGTTTTCCCTTCCAGTACAATTTGTCTAATCCAGCTCTCATCAGTATATTAATGAGATATGCATGAAAAATTCAATGCAATTCAAAATTTAAAAAAAAAACATTACTTTTGAGGTCTGTATGTGATTGCTTCAACTGATTACCACAAAAGAAACGAAAGTTTCTAAAGTTCTTGTAGTAGCCGTTCAGCATGATATGAAATGATAATTTATCCAGATATCTCACATAAATGTTGTTACAAAGTTCACTAAAATCAGAATGTGGGTTTTTTATTTTTATTTTATGGCTTTCGTGTCACATTATTCCCTGACTTTGCTGAAGTTCAGTCCTTTCAAAAGTTTGTTAAGGTTGGTTAGCTCTCCAGGCAGCTATCGGTACAGCTTCCATTGGAGTGATTATACTTGTGAATAAAACAGCTTATGATTTGTACTCGAATTTAGAGGCTCAGACTGACATGTTAGCTCTGTGGTGTACTTTACAAATTACTTGCTGTTTTACTTTTCGAATGGAAAAAAGACACAACAGTTTAAAAAATCTCATCTGTAACCCGCAGAATTCCTGTGACATATAATCATTCGGGGTATGTCAAACCATGGCATTATATATGGGGTAATTAAAGCCACGCTAGATTGCGTAACTCTGCCACCATGTGCTCATGCTGCATAACCTTCAATGGCTCAGACTTCCTTTCTGGTTTCTTTTACTAACAACAGATCTCATTTCCCCTGCAATCTGATGGCTGCTGAAACAGAAAACATGTTTGCCTGGTTTAATGTTGATGGAAATTGTCTCTTGTGTTTGGATGCCATTTAAGACATTTTTTTTCCTCGTACACAAAATGAATTTCTGATATGGACCATAAGAAACCGCAAATGAGCAAAATGCAGCCGGGGTTTGAGCGGAGGCAACCTACCATGCTGGCGAAAACAGGAAAGGAGAAAAACGAATAAAGATTGTGACCTTTCTTTGGTATTGGTTGTTTTTCTAAATGAAAACGTGTCGGTTTACATCCAGTCCAGAAATGAGAAGCAATTTGTTGAACTCATTTAAAAGACAAGAGAAACAAAAAATAAATCCTTGTGCATGGTTGCATATTTTTCAGGCAATCTGTGCAGCGCCAAACTGTAACCAGCACCAATATTCTAAACATAAGAAATGCTGCAGCAAATGTCCAGCAGGTATGTATTTTTGTTTTCTATACATTTCAGCATGGGTCTGGGGCGTTAGCGGCAAGGTCCTGACCACATTTCACCATAACTTTGTTTCATCGGGTTGTTTTCCTAAATAAGATGTTTTGAAATGTTCAGCAAATGGCTAATAAGAACAAACACTGAATTTAACTCAGATCTGTCAGCATTCTACACTATATGGATAACAGAATTGGGACAAACCTCTCAGTCATTTAATTCAGCTGTTTCATTCAGACCCATTGCCACAGGTGTATAAAATCCAGCACCTAGCCATGCAGTCAGGTTTGCAAACATCTGTGAAAGAATGGGTCGTTCTGAAGAGCTCAGTGAATTCAAGCGTGGTACTGTCATAGGATGCCAGCTTTGCAATAAGTCAGTTTGTGAAATTTCTTCCCTGCTAGATATTCCACGGTCAACTGTAAGTGGTACTATTGCAAAGTGGAAGCATTGAGAAACAATACAAACTCAGCCACAAAGCGCCAGACCACGTTGAGTGCTGAGGCACATAGTGTGTAAAAGTCACCAACACTCTGTTGACTCAATAACTGCAGAGCTCCAAACTTCCTCTGGCATTAACCTGCAGAAAAACTGTGCACCAGGAGCTTCATGGAATGGGCTTCCATGGCCGAGCAGCTGCATGCACGCCTCGCATCACCAAGCACAATGCCAAGCGTTGGATGCAGTGGTGTAAAGCATGCCGGCAGTACACCCTGGAGCAGTGGAAATGTGTTCTGTGGAGTGAGGAGTCTGGGTTGGGGGATGCCAGAAGAATGTTACCTGCCTGACTGCCTTGTACTATCTGTAAAGTTTGGTGGAGGAGAGATAATGGGTTGCGGTTGTTTTTCAGGGGTTGAGCTAGACCCCTTAGTTCTATTGTAGGGACCTGTTAATGCTTCAGCATACCAAGACATTTTGGACAATTTTATGCTTCCAGCTTTGTGGGAACAGTTTGGGGAAGGCCCTTTCTGTTCCAGCATGGCTGTGCACAAAGCAAGGTCCATAAAGACATGTTTGGGTGAGTTTGGTGTGGAAGAACTGGCCCACATAGAACCCTAACCTCAACCCCATCAAACACCTTTGGGATGAACTAGAATGGAGATTGTGAGCCAGGCCTTCATGTCCAACATCAGTGCCTGACCTCGCAAATGCTCTTTGGGATGAATGAGCAAAAATTCCCACAGATACACTCCATAAGCTTGTAGAAAGCCTTCCCAGAAGAGTGACAGCTGTTATAGCTGCGAAGGGGGGACCAACTCCATATTGATGCCTCTGGATTTAGAATGGGATGTCATAAAAGTTTCTGTAGGTGTGATGGACAGGTGTCCCAATACTTTTGTCCATATAATGTTTGAAAACCTTAAAAATAGCTCCTGGATTTGAAACATCCAGATATCATCTTCTCTGCGGTGGTGACTGACATCTGATTACCACCTTGCTGACCCTCTAGGGACGTACGCTCTGGAACCCTGTACAGCTACATCGGACACCAGATGCTTGCCCTGTGGACCCAACGAATATGAACCAGACTGGAACATGGATGAAAAATGCATTTCACAAAAATTCTGCGATAAAGGCTGGTAGCCGTTCATGTTCTTATTGTAATAATCTGTCCAGAGGCCTTTATTATAATATTTCTTATCCAAAAAACTAAACTGAGCAACAGCACTATCCCTTCAAAGACCTCTAGAGGAACTCCTCAAAGTATGGCTTTAAGCTTGCCTGTACCCCACTACAGTAGAGAGGCTTTCTGATTTAAGTTCTTGGTTAGTAGTGGCTGGTAAATACTTCATGGTGGACCTGTAAATCGACACAGTAGCACAAAACTGGTAGCCCACTCATGATGTGCGTTCCTGCAGGGTTTCCATAGCGACACGCTTGCAGGTTCATTAAGGTCTTATTGGCCCTGGCTGCCGCTCCCTCTGATCCAGTTCGGGGCTTCGAACCGGAAGGTCCGGACAACCGTACAGCTGCTGTGCAGTGCCGCTGTCTGCCAGGGTACCAGTGCCACATCATCAACTGCGAGTATTGTGTCAGGATGGCCATCTGCCTCCCCGGGCAGGAGCCCATCAGTGACGGTAGGGGCGTATCCAAAGCCCTCTGTGGGCTCTGAGTGTGCGGGCAGCTACTGTACATCTGTATGACACTGTGCAGAAATAAAGCGTATTCGTCTTGGTCCATAGAGTATAGAGTATTGTGCAATATACTGTAGTAATCAGACTTACTGTACTATATATCGATCTTTTTCCATGTATAGAATTTAACCCTAACCCTAACTCACCAGATCCCTTGGAAATTAGTTGATTATGATTCTGAAGTGCTGAACTCTGGAATTGTGAGTTGTGATGGGAAATATACCATATAAAATCTGGGTCCTTCATATGTCCTAGTGAAATAAAGCATTCTGTGCGAGCTGTTGGGTATTATGCTGGTTTTGAGGCAAGGTGTCTTATTATTTCAGTATTGTAGATACATGTAGGGATGTAGGTGGATAAAATGTAAAACGCCATCATGCGCTGCCTGGGATTAATGGTTACTGTGTTACATAACAGCACTAACACAGCTGCTGGTCACTCAGAGCCCCAAACGTAGCATTTCTCCAGTCTCGCTACCATGAGGAGTTTTTTGTTCCCCCTCTTCCATTGCCTGCGTTCTTGCTCCCCAGTCAGGTTTTTAATCACATTAACTGTCATCTGTGTTGGTTAACACAGCTAAACGACGTCGGCGGTAGCTGCATGAGTCAAGCTGGTGACCGCTTCGCAGCTGGGGTCAGGGGTCGTGTGTGAAGTGCTAATACGGATACTTCTACACTTTGCAGGCTGGGGTCAGGGGTCGTGTGTGAAGTGCTAATACGGATACTTCTACACTTTGCAGGCTGGGGTCAGGGGTTGTGTGTCAAGTGCCGATACGGATTCTTCTCAGACGTCTCTTCAGCAACCAAACCCTGCAAGCCCTGGACAGAGTGAGTGTTTCCGATTCTTATTTTTTCCTTTAGTGGAGTCATGACTACTGTCACTTTTGGTGGGGGGGGGTGGATAACCATGAACAAATGCCACCCTGTGAGTGACGGCAGTACTGTGGCCGGGCTCTGGGACGAGGTCGAACAGGCTATGGCTATCGCTACCAAGTGACATTCAGTGTAGACACCATGATGCGTGAGCTTTCCCGACGAAGACCCATCACATCAGTAAACGTGTGCAAACACACCCATGAAGCGGGTTATAGGTCTTAAAAATCAGCCAGACCACCTGTCGTTCTGGCTATGCAATCCATCTAAAGCCAAGCAGGTTTGGGTCAGGCCAGTACTTGAACGGGAGACCAACTTAGAAAAGCTGGGTTTCTGCTAGCAGAGGTGCTGGTGTAGCCAACATAGGAGCCCATCCTGTGGTCTGTGTGGATCCCAAAGCTTCAGTCCAGTGACAGGGACACTGTGCTGTAAAAACGATGC
>JAAGVU020000317.1:0-14422 GCA_011763525.2 Mormyrus iriodes | reverse complement strand
CCGGACCCCCGCGACCCTGCAGAGGATCTTTAACACAGTTCCTGACAAGCCTCATAAAATCAGTTTACCGGGGAAGCGAAACATGTCACAGATATCAGTGTGTAAAATACCTGCGGGACGCAGAACGGGGAAGGAGTTGGCTTGTAAGGAGGAACGCTGCTCAGTAACACGGGGGGGGGGGCTGTAGGCTCATTGTCAGTTCTTCACATTTTTCCTATGCATATCCGCCATATCTCGTTAAACATGTTTTTGCCAAATATCTGCTACTGTATGTAAATTAAAAAACGGGCTAGCTAGGCTGTTTTGTTCGACAATTCAGTATAAATGGTCAAAAACTAGCCATAATCCCACAGAACAGGTGCCAAAGTCCTGCTTCGTTCCTTAGTTAATAGACCGCATCACTGTGTAAAATTTCAGACCAGATTTTCTTTCTTTGGGCTGTTTCTAATACTTTCACGGTAATTCCTGAGTGGTCCTGTGGTGCACTCGGCTCTCGGCACATGCCCTGTACATTTCCTGGGCTCTGAACTTTATGAACTTGAAATTTATATTTTGGGTGAACACAAATCTTTATTTTACTAAAATAACCACAGTACTCTGGTTCTAGTGGGATATTCTCAATGTTACACGACTGCCATGGGCAGTGGGACAGTGCTACCCAGCCACATGCCAGCTACAATGTCTAATGTAAAGGTGCAATGTGGGTCTCTGCTGCACTCTACTGGTGGAATGAAGAACTGCAGTGAAATTCATTTTATATAGCTCAATAAATGTTTGAATTTACACTCATTTACTTAGCCGCTTTTGACCAGTTGTCATACAAATAAGGATCAGAGAACAAGGTTAGTGAGTGTCCCTGGAGCAGTTAAGGGCCTTGACACTCATGGGACTTGAACCAACAACATTTTGACCACAAGCACAGAGTGAAGCTTACCCACAGTGTCACATTCCCCACAAAATATTAATTTACTCAGTCCTGTATTTGGAATTGGAAGTTAAAAATGCATTCCTGCAAGTTCATTTAAAGTCTATGGCCATATAAATTTCAAAGATGCTAATCTGAACGGTTTTTCATAGAATAAACTACTGTGCTGTATCAGTTTGATACGGTATTTGTGTTTTACATTTATTATTTGAGTTAGTATTGGGCTCGGCGGTGGCGTGGTGGTGCGCTGGACAGCACTGTCGCTTCACACCTCTGTGACCAGGGATTGAGTCTCTGCCTGGGTTATATGTGTGTGGAGTTTGCATGTTCTCTCCGTGTCGTGGTGGGGTTTCCCCTCACAGTCCAAAAACATGCTGAGGCTGATTGGAGTTGCCAAATTGTCCATAGGGGTGTGTGAGTGTGCCCAGCGATGGAATACATTGCTTGTACTTTTGTTTGTTGCATTACTTGTATTACATACACAGCCATACGTACATGGCCATGCATGGACTTTAATGACACACAGAAAAGTGAAGTATGACCAGGGATGCACATAACTGACACACAACTATACATTTGCCGAAAGCTCATTTATGCTCAACATTAAATACGTATATGGATGGAGCCTTCTGTCCATACTCTATGTTCGTTTCGTCCATATTTTTGCATGTTTTCTGCAAGCGTACAGATATCGACCAAAAAGAGCAGCATCGCCTGAAATCATGGATTGCAATGTAGCCAATAGTTCAAGTGAGACCCTATACATGACACAAGAGAAATTTTATAAATGGCAGAATTTTCTGAGGAGCAACTGTGCGATTTGGTGCAAAATCTTATTTCATCTGAGCACAAAGACGATCAATTACCACGTATCAGCCAGCAGGATACTGGATGGGAATTAAATATCAGTTGCAAGGTAGCGACAGAAAAGTGGAGGTCCATGTGAGACCTATTTGTTTGTGCCCACAACAAGTCCATGAGCAAGCAATGTATATTAACAAGTACATTACTACGAGCTCTCCACCGTCACCATGTTTGTTGACTCTCCTGCCCTCTAGTGGATGTGTTGCTTAACATCCATGCCAACATAAAGGATGCATGGAAGTATGTGGGCAATGGCGGTTATATCGTTTGAAAGGGATGTATTTACTTTTGTATGTAAAGGGAGCATAAATAAGACTTAAAGTGATACACAGCAATTTCTTGTTGTAACGGCGCAAATGCACATTAAATAGATATGTAGTATAAAGCACGTTAATAACAGACCAGTCCGGGTACCCAGAGTATTCATTCGATTTCAACGATTTAATGGCAACTGGGCTATTTTTTCAGCAGAAGCTTTGTAATTAGCAATAAAATCATTTAAATTTATTGTAGAGTGTGAAAAAAATGATTTACTTAAGTCGCCTTGCATTATCCCTTACACATTATATTGGTGGTGACAAAAAGGACGAATAAGCGTCCGACCAGACTTTGCACCCAATGGAAGGCATCGAGTCGCAAAACCGGACTGTCCAACCTAAAGCTGAACATCTGACCACCCTAGTATAAAGTATGGCACGGTGAATACGTATAGGCACTGGAGCAATTGGTGACTCAGAGCCTCACCGAAGGGCGCAGCAGTGAAGTCACGCTGAGCCATAGGCTTCCAAGAAATTCGCTGACCATTGGCGAAAGGCATCAAGTCATGTAGAGAACTTTTTAGAGTAACACAGGACAAGCTTCTATATAGTAAAGGCCCATAAAGGGACTGCTGTCCAAACAGGGACTTGAACCCTGGATCCTCAACTTAAAAGGCTGATGCTCTACCGACTGAGCTAGCTGGGACAACCACATAATCAGGTCCTTGGATTCATCTATTCATACTATGAGCATGTTGTGTAACTTTGTGCAGCTTCTGTGAATGATATTATAAATTATAAAACAAATGCAGTGGCATAAAAATGCAGGAGGACTGAAAACTTTATTTTACTTGTGACTGTACAATTGTTACATTCTCAGTGGGGTCACATCAACCCCAAAAATAACACAGGGGTTAAATGTGTTTTGCAGGCTTACTCTGAAGCTGGAATATACGCCATGTTAGAATTCTAAAGACCAAATACAGACATTTCCTACTTATTCTGCAAAGGCCTACTATTACACTGCTCTCAAGATACATAGTTAAGTAAGATATTTTCATTTGAAACAGTAAAAAAACAGCCGTTCTAAAAAAATCACTTCATTTTTGGCTTGAAAGATTAGGCTGGGCTAGCCTGAAAGCCATGTCTAATGGTTACTTGGTCTCTGGAGAAAATTCAAGGAAAGTGTACAGCAGTAATTTTTACAAGAGCCCAATGACTGAATTTAGTGCCCATTTAGCTCGGACATAGTGGTAATGATTTGTAGAACAATCCGATGCATATGAAAATCTTACCGCGGTTCCTGAGCTGAATGCATATTCACATGGTTCCACGTCTGAGTGCCACTGCTCTGAACGACTTATTGCCCTGACTGGCTCCCTCTAAACTCGTTATGTAAGAGCACAAGCAGAGCCAGCTGAACACAAGACCTACCCTCATGCTGGGCATCCATAATAAAAGAAATTTAAGAGTCAGATCTGCTTGGGAATCATTCCAAGGAAAGGACCCCCCCGCTGTAAGATGAGAGGAGTAAAGAGGCAGTGAAACCAGATGGAAGCTTTATTAAAAGCAAAAGGAGGGAGCCCTTTATTAAAAGCTGTTGTGATGATAGCTCTTACAGGCCAGGCTGAAATGAGGCCATGCACTGGCCATACTCACAATGTTTTTTACCAAATGTGATGCCAGCTTCTGTTTTTACACTTTGAAGTTTTTGTGGAGGTTCTGTAACAGGTTCGTCTGGACAACGATTTTTGTGAGATGATAATAATTTACGGATTCTAATAAGACTGTAACGCAAAATGAAAGGCATCATAATGAGTATTAACTGTGCGCCATTATTTTTTTTCTTGTGGTGAATAAGTAAGTTATCCTTCCCTGTCCCTGATAATTATAATAAATTGGTTCCAGGGGGGTTTAACAATGTTTCTGAGGACACCTCCTCTTCCGTCTCAGCCCCTGCCCACAGCCTCCCCCCCCTGCTAGTGCAGCTTTTGGCTGCACTCTTCATGGCTCCTGTGCAGCCAGTAGCAGATCTGGGCGATTTTCAGCGGCGTGAACCTCACCGCCACGTTGAAGTCGCGATTCTCCCCGTCCACTTCCAGCCACTGGTGCCCAGAAAAAACGCCGATCACCCTGCGTTCCCAACGCTCCAGGGCGGAGTCCCAGATGTGGCTGTACACCCCTGATCCACTAGCCCCGGGCCGGGCGTCGCAGTGCTGATAGATCAGGTCGCTGGACTCATCCTCCACTGAGCAGAAGCGATACACCAGCTCCCCAGGCCGATCGCTGTCAAAGCCAGAGAAGTGGATCCGTCTCCCAGCTAAGTCCTCCAGTGAGGGCGCCACTGAGAGATGCATGAAAGCGCGTTGATGAGGCCATCGCAGTTCAAGCAGGGCATAGTCAAAATCCATGCTTATTTCCCGAAGGCCCTGGATCCAACCTTTGGGAACATGTGTGCGTCGCACACGCACCCAATGAACGAGAGGTGCTGTAGGGGTAAACTGAGTGGGACTGGTGTCGTTCATAGCGGGCAGGGCACTCATTGTGGGTGGGGTTATAAAGCCCACCTTCAGCTTTTTAGCACCTTTGATGTAGTCCTTCCCGTCGTGAACACAGTGTGCGGCTGTAAGGACGTGGCGTGCTGACACCAGGACCCCAGTGCAGCCTGTGGATATGCGAACTGCCGTGGAGAAGGGGTAGTCCAGCAGGAAATGGTCACCGCGGATGCTGAAGCGGCCGTCCTCTCCGTAGATCTGACGTTTTTGTCTGCCGTGTATCTCTGAGCGTTCTATCCCAGATGAAGGCCGGACTAAAGGATTTAGCTCGCCGTCCTGCTCACCCTCATCCTCGAAATCCACAGCAGTCAGGGTGCGAGAGCCATCTGAGTACAGTGTCTCAAAAGCTAACTGCTCACTCAGCACCTGGACATTTACACTCTCCCCTTTGTGGTAGCAACTGGCGTTGCAATGCGTGGTCAAGTCCAGCTGAGGCTCAGCGGTGAATAGAGGGCGGGAGAGGGGCCGGGGGGAGTGCAACACCAGGGCGGGGATGTGGGGGGGCAGTAGGTAGGGAGATACTGGGGGCAGAGAGAGGGGGAGAAGAAGCAGGAGGGGGAGGTGAGAAGACCAAGGGCAGGCTGGAGCAGATCGCAGGTGCAGTGGCATAGCCGAGAGAACAGCAACCTAAAGATGAGAAACAACATCACTTATACGCGTAACACAATGTAGGGAACATAAGGTGGACGACTACAAGCCCGGAACAGATGGAACTATGCAGCCCAAACTGTCAAACAAACATTCAAGGAGGAGAACATCGCACAACAAAGAACCACTATCCTCTGTGATTAATGAGGACGCCTACAAACAAATCTGAAGCACATCTATGCCAACAGCAAACAAACACAGTGGAGATGGGGGGCTTTTATAAATAAATACAATGTTTTATTCCTTTGATGGATCTGGGAATCCTATCTCATTTTACCTCTCATTACTAGTTGAATATGAGCTTGTTTAAACAACTTATTATGATTTTACATTTTTAACAATCCTTAATAAAGTCTGACAAAGACAATAATTCCAAGGGAAAGATGGATATCCGTGTAATTAAAATTCAGAATGGCAGTACAGTGGGGCAAGCCAGGAGATGGGAAAAGCAAAGATCTAAGTCTGTCTTTAAGTCAAATTTGTAGGTAAGGCAGAAAAATAATAATAATAATACGGTCAATAATAATAATTGTTATTATACACGGATAATAAAGGTAACTGCATAGGTAGGGGAGACCAGGGATGATTGTAACATGGGTTAGTTGTAACATAGTCTATTTTTCAAATCAGGAACGAGGTACAAATCACATGACTCGCTCTGCACATGCTCAGTTTAGTCTTTATGTCACATGTGAAGGAGCAATCTGTAGCAAACACACTCAGATTTGTAAGGAAAAAAATATGAGGTAAGAAAGTAATTTTTTTTTACTTCATTTGATTTTGTAACAGCACTGCAACCTTTGTACTTACATTAATCAAACTTAAATCATTTTTATTATGTGCCTGTGTAAATATCTTTTATACAAGTTGCGAGTGCTAATATAGTTGCCCTTAGCTGCAAGGTAAACCTGTTCATGGCCACCAGTCTGGGATAGTCGTAACAGGATTTCTCCAACTGGCCACCAGGCCGCTTCTCAAGCCCAGGAAACTTCTGTACTGTCTGTATGGAACATTAAAAAGTCAAAGGAAAATTGGGTGCAATGCATAGACCAGGGGTGGGGAACCAGATCCATGGATTGCTGGTGTAGGTGCAGGTTTTTGGGGTGAGCCAGTAACAGTGGGTGCCCAGGACTGTCGTTGAGAACTACTGTTTTATTACTGGCTGATTGAGAGATCATACCAAAAACCACCGGCTCTCCATGGATCAGAGCCCCCACCCCTGACTATCCAAGGGGGGCCCATCAGTCCTCTATATCAAGAGGAGTTCAATACGCCTGTCACCACTGTGTTGCTGATGGTGACTAACATCCCACACACACACACACACACACACACACAAACACAATATTATTCAGTTATTAACATTGGTACACAGTTGCACATTTTATTTGATTTTATTATGATCTTTTAGTTGCGATTAACATACATTGTTCATATATGCATACATACACACAAATTTTGTTGAACAAAACAAAATAATGAAAAACTTTGCATAACTTGACATTTTTTGCTAATTTATAATGTTACATTTAGCTCTGTGTTACAACTATCACTGACTATGGGGTAAATTGTAACATTTCAATCCATGTGTTTGAGGCTAAACCTTTCATTGTCTGTTTGCGATACAGAGACAAAACCTAAGTCAATAATCAGAAGACGCATGCAGGGAATTTGTACCAAGTTTTGACCGCGATTCCATAAAAGAGCTTCGAGGTACAGGCAGCATTGTAAAAAAATAACATTACAACCGTCCCCGGTCTCCCCTACTATACTGCCCGTCGAGCTGATAAGCCGTGCAATGTTTTCACGAGCGTCACAAAGTAGTGCATGTGTTCGTTATTAAGAATCATTACATTTAACCTGAATTTTTAATAAATCAGGCTTCATGGCGGTCCGTTCGTAAGTCGGGCGTTCTTAACCCGGGGACCGCCTGCATATTTGGCATAAAAACTCCTTCTGTGACCCTCAACATATTTATATCCATATATATTTTGCTTAAAAACTGTACATACTTCAGCAAGGCTGCTGGTGTGTTTCCCTTCTTATGTTAAGGCGTCATACATTTCTCCTGCTTTTAATATAAATACTAACTTTATACAGTTCTGCGGCTCATCACCGCATTCTTCCACATAACTAAAATAACACGCAAACACAAACATGTGTAAAAAATGCACTTTTTCGCGTTTTATGAACTATGTTGTATCCATGGATGAAATTTCAAGCTTAAAAATATTTACTTAGCATATGATGAATAAATTAACTTTTAGCGGCTGCTCATTTATATTTAAAACGCACGGTGCCATTAGGACTATGCCACGCTGTAAAACGTCTGCTTTGTAGGGTAACAGACGCGAATTATACACCAGCAGTCTTCCAAACTTCAAGGAGCTAAATAACAATACTACTACTAATAATAATAATAATAATCTATAGAATTTATCATTTTGAAAATGTACTGGGGTCAATTCGACCCCCAAAATAACACAGGCGTTAAATGGTAAAATTGATAGATTAGCATATAACAACGACGCCTGCTGGATGATGACGATTATTCACACAATGATTGACCTATTTAAACTCCATAATTAAAAAGTCCACTTTACCTGATTAAAATGCAGCGTTAAATCCTATTTTGGCTTTGCTCTCTGCCAAGGGACTGGGTGACTGTGTCCCGGACTCCGAGGCGCGTCCGCCCGCCTGCCAAGCGCTCATGACTAACCGCCTATCGCTTAAATCGCCGCAAACGTTTTCTAACAGAAACGTTACAGATTTTTCCCTCCTGTCCTAGTGCCCCTCATTTACAAAAAGGCAAGATATTAAGAGAAAGGTAACGGGGGGGGGTGGAATATCCTTCCTATTTTCAGATAGATTTTCCACTCCGCCCACCAACTCAAACAAACCTTTTTTTGCAAGATGTTAGGGGTTTACTAAAGTCCTTTGCTTTCACAAGAGAACTTTGCCTCTGACCATAAAAAAATCGTGTATCACATTGCCTGAGCTATCTGGAGGAATCCCACCAAGACAGACAGAACTTGAACCCACAGCCCCACAGTTGAGGTCACGTTACCACACTCTGAGCCACTAATTGGAAAAAAAAACTGAAATAACCAAATAACTTCAAGAAAAAAAATCCTCCCACTTCCCAAATGTCCACATGAGATGTCAAGTATACAGATACGTAACTGATACCATGCATGAGTGTTCCTCCCCACGTCGTAAACTGCTGCAGGGCCCATATCAACGGCCTGGTAAACTTATACAATGAAGAATGCAGGGTGGGGCACTGTGTCAACAGCCGAGAGCTCAAAAGACAGGCAGAGCAATAACATACTCATGGTCGTGTCCCAAACCAGGACAAGCAATCCATCCTCAGGGCCACTGACCACCCACATGCTCGGGAAGGCCGGGCTGAAGCAGCCAGAGAAATACTGGAGATGACGAGGCCATCGTGGATGGCCTGGAGCTCTGAGAGCACGTTCGCTAAGCCTGGGAAAGCAGCGTGCTGGCCTGAGGGCCGCAGTCTCATATCACACAGAATCACAAGAGAGTACATGGAAAACTTCCAAGCGGGGCAAACAGTCTCAATCCATGTTTTTGAAGAAACCAGCTGACACTAAAAGGTAGAGCATCATTCACACAGCCGATGTGATACTGCTGGTGACCTTTGATGATTCATTTGGTAGATGCTTGGGACGACACGGTGCTTGACACTGTCGCCTAACACCTCTGGAATCAAGGTTTGTGTCTCCTTCAGGGCTCTGTGTGTGAAGTTTGCATGTCCTCCTCATGGGGTTTCCTCCAGGTACTCTGGCTTTCCCCCCACAGTCCAAATACATGTGAATGGAGGTGAATCAGAGTTAACAAATTTCTCATAGATGTGTGTGTCCTGAGATAGATTGGCACCCCACCCTGGATTATTCCCTGCCACGTGCCTGCAGCTTCCAGGTTAGCCTCCGGGATAGGTTCTGGTCCTTGCTGACCGTGAATAGGACAAGCGTGTACAGAAGATGGATGGATGGCAGGCATATGATTTAATCCAGGAGTGGCCAATTTTATCCGCAAAGGGCCAGTGTGTATGCAGGTTTTTGGCATAACCTTTAGGTCGGCTGTTCAAACCCAGGTGTGAGGACTCTTCAGCCAATCAATCAAGTAATCTAATTAAGGAGTGGCAGCAAACACCCACTTATACAGCAGCCCTTTTGGGATAAGACTGGCCACCCCTGCTTTAATCCAAAGCACCATATAGTTGACGCAGGGGCAGACAGTCCCTGGAGCAGGGGTCTCCAACTTCGGTCCTGGGGAGCTACCGTCCAATAGGTTTTCTATCCTACCTGGCGTCTGATGAGCCACACCTGTTCTCAGGTAAATACCAGGAACAGGTGTGATTTATCAGAAGCCAGGTAGGATACAAAACCTACTAGATGGTAGCTCCCCAGGACTGAAGTTGGAGACCCCTGTCCTGGAGCAATTGGGGTTGAGGGCCTTGCGCAGGAACTCGCTGATAAAATTACTCTACTGACTGCAAGATTTGAATTAGCAACCTTCTACTTACCAGCACAGCATCCAAACCCACTGAACCACACACAACACTGGAGGGAACATGTTATAGTGCAAGTGATTTAACTTGTGAAATACAACACAGAGCCCATCTGTTCTCCAAGCCTATCTGCAACTCTCCAGTTTGTTTTGGAAAAAGCTGCAGCTATTACAGGTGTAGTGACAGGATATATACAGAGCATGGATTCAGAAAGATCTCCCCAATAACAGCCCATTCTGTGACTATGCCTCCTGCCAGTGAGATGGCCTTTTGGAAGTATTTGTAGCTGATGACAGGTGAAATGGGGCCAAGGTGACCCCACTGCATGCCCAGACGCAAGACCTCCTCTCTTCTTGTTCCATGTGCCCCTGCAATCTACTTATGCCTTACAGGCTTCTTGACATTGCATCATTGCAGCTGGAGGTGGACAGATGACACCTCTTCATTTGGCACAGTCAGGGGAAGCAGTGAAGCATATCGGCTACGACTTGAGATGGAATTTTTTTATTAAAAAGGCTTTCCAAGAATTTTCTGTCCCTATGTTTCATTTGGAGTTTGAATTGGTAATTATAGGCCGGAAAAGCAGATGAATGTCCCACAAGAATGTTGCTGGAATCTGGTTTCCCCTCCCTGCCATTTCAGAGCACATGAGAGTGCTTGTTTCCTCACACGGTTCCTGGTTCCACTGGTAGCCAGAGGAGAACTCTAATCATGACACTTCAGTCATGCTAGACGTCAGCCACACCTACACAGACTCACCCCGTATTTTACTTCTTCCGTTCTAAATTGTAGAATCTATAGAATTTAACCTCATTTTGAAAATGGACTGGGGTCACTTCGACTCCCAAAATAACGCAGGGGTTAACAGCCGTCTCATTTGTTCTTCCTGCTGCTCACGTTCGATGCTGCACCCCAAATGCCACAGTAACACAGACTCAGAATGTAAGCTGTTAAGAACATTAACTTCCCTCAATCACTGCATAGTAGAGAGCTGACTAGGTACAGATCCCTCCTGCAACTTTGTTAATGAAATGTTTTATGTCCAATTAAAAGCACAAATTTGGGGAATGATAGAAAAATGTACACCTTACATCTGCCGTTAAGGGGTGTGATGAATCCTCAGGTGTCTACTCTTCCAGATGTCTCCCAGTTTTCTTTAATTAATGTTCTTTAATTTTTGGTTGGGTCCTGAAGCAGTTTAAGCCCCAAGGGCCAGTTTCTGATATTCATTGAGTTTTTTGGAATTCCAACCAAAGTTCAAGCCATTTAAGCCTTCTCAAGGCTGGGCAGCACAGCCCAGCACCAGCTACATTCTACCACAGACCATACATTTTCCGGAAGCATCTTACGATGACATTCTGTTATGAAATATCTAGACAGCTGTTTTTCCGTGACAGTAACCAACCCAACCAGGGATGTACCACAACCATTGTTAAGCAAGGCATTTCAGCAAAATGCTCACCTTCCATTCATGTTTCTAGAACATCCAAAGAATATCTCTAAAAAAAAAGTGTTTTTATCTCCTCTAGAGGTGATCAGCCAGTTCTGGATAAACATCTATCTTGTTTACATAACATGACCCAGATCCTCTTAAATGAGTATTCGTAAACTGTGTTCTGTTTAAATTGACCAAATATTAAAGCCTTTCATTAAATGCATTCTGAAAAGAAAGCCAGATGTTAGATTGTTATCAGTTTACCCTGAAGTGTTTTAGTAAAATCTAGAATTTCTGAATACATAACAGCCAAGGGAGGGGATAACTGTTTCTATCTGGAGAAGGTAACTGGTTCTAGCCGATGTGGATTTATGACTTACATGTGCTTTATGGAAAATACGCACGCAGTTCAGTTATATGTGTGTTTATGTGCATGAGGAAGACGTTTTTGGGAACCTAAACATTTTGAGAAGCCTAGAGATTTTATCAGTGATATTGCTTCCCATTCAGAGGCTACTGTGCACAGGGTCTCAGAGGGTAGGTCAGGATGAGGTCTGCATAGCATCGACGGGTACGATGAGCAGTTAATAGCATTCAGCACGAGACTCCTGGTGCCTCCGCACCCTGTGACTAAAGGGGGCAGCGGAAGGGCCGAGGAAGGTTGGAGCTCCAGCAGATATGTGGGTCATCAAGGACACTGGAGAGAGGGGAGGAAAGGACAGGACGGGGATAGTGCAGACACAAGGGGGCAGGAAAGGGGGGGGGGGTGGACAATTGGCAGAGATCGGCTGAGTCTGTGATTCTTGTGTGCATGTGCTTTTTGATGAATATTACAGTAAATAATGATGTACGAACAGGAAACACACTGGAGTGATTTTCAAATTTCAAACCTTTTGTTGGACGTTGATATTTAGTTGAGTGACTTCCTTCAGAATGTAACAGCAATGAAAAGAAGACAATAAGGATAACAATGAGAAACAGAAGGTGTTAGTTTGAAGTAGCACTGTTCTGTGCCTCAGCCAGGAAGGACGACAGGGCACAGGGACGGTGTAGGGTGACGTGTTCTTCACGATGCCACAGTGCTTAGACCTGATGAAGGTGAGGCTGGGTCCCACACTGCACTCTTAGCCGGTTAGCTGAGGGTGAGGCTGGGTCCCACGCTGCATCATTAGCCGGTTAGCTGACAGTGAGGCTGGGTCCCACGCTGCACTCTTAGCCGGTTAGCTGATGGTGAGGCTGGGTCCCACGCTGCATCATTAGCCGGTTAGCTGACAGTGAGGCTGGGTCCCACACTGCACTCTTAGCCGGTTAGCTGAGGGTGAGGCTGGGTCCCACGCTGCATCATTAGCCGGTTAGCTGACAGTGAGGCTGGGTCCCACGCTGCACTCTTAGCCGGTTAGCTGATGGTGAGGCTGGGTCCCACGCTGCATCATTAGCCGGTTAGCTGACGGTGAGGCTGGGTCCCACGCTGCATCATTAGCCGGTTAGCTGACGGTTAGGCTGGGTCTCACGCTGCACTCTTAGCCGGTTAGCTGACGGTGAGGCTGGATCCCACGCTGCATCATTAGCTGGTTAGCTGAGGGTGAGGCTAGGTCCCATGCTGCATCATTAGCTGGTTAGCTGCCTAGTTAGCTGGTTCGGTATCCGGGTCTCTCTTATGCATCTGAGTAAGTAAAGGCCCTGGTGCATCTTCTTCATAATTATTCAGTTTATTATCAAACTCCCCCCAGAATAGTCCCTAGTGTCGAAGGCAGGCAGAGCACCTCCTGCCGCCTGAAGGTAATGAGCAGCTTCTTAGTCTTGCTGACTTCTAGGATGAGGCTGTCCTCTTCGTTTTCCTCTGTAGTACTATGATATACGGAAGCCTCGCGGTGCAGGGAGGTGTGGAATGCTGGGATATGATGCCCTCTATTTCTGAGGATCATCTTCCCATAGCACTTCATTATGATGGGACTGTGGTATGGGGAGAAGTGAGCTAAGCAGCAAAGTCTCTCATTTAGGGATTAAAAGTCCTTCTCATGTCATCCCTATAAAATAGGTTCATGTTTAATGTTGCTGCGCCAGAAGGTCTGTGTCGGCAAGCACAATCCAGGTGCTCCCACTGTACAAAACCCTGAAGCTCCTGCTGCCCAGCTTAAATCCCCCACACCATGTAAACCTCTTCAGGGCATTGGCTTTGGTACAAATGAGCGCAGAATACAGACTTGACCCATCCATCCTATTATGGACCCAGTTCTGCCAGGGTCCCGTGAACCCAAACCCATGTGTTTGATTTTCGTCTTTTTGTTTCGTCTTTGCTCTCTTTGTGTGCGACCCAGGCCATTCACCTCAGACCGCACAAGCTCTTTGATTTTACGTTCCAGAACAGTCAGCCTGTGACGGTCACTATGGAAACTGGCCTCTCCCCAAGCACTGGTACCAGCATTGTTCAAATGCTAATGTGTGCACAGCACGATCTATGCCCCTGTTGTCACCTTCTTACGTACATGGAAGTTAAATTAAGGAGAAAGTAGAGTAGGAAGTAAATTAAGCAAGCAGGCACTAAGGGATATCTGAAGATTGAAACATTTAATCTATGATTCTGTAAGGAACCTCAGCTGTAAGCCTAAGTACACATATGTCCTCTTCCATTTAGAGGATGTAATTACCCCAGTCACAGGAAATAGGCAGGGCTAATAAACTGAGCCAGTCAAACACACATGCAAGCAAAACAGAGATCAGCCATATGGTGCTGATGACAGTATCTAAGTAGGAAATATGCCAAATATGCCTAAGATTCTGAGTCTCTATGAAGACCAGTGTCTCTCACATATGTTTGCTTTCTTTTCTGTCACCATCATTCATTCAGAGCTGGGTCTCGTGCCGCTCACCCTGCCTCTTACCCTGCCTCTTACCCTGCCTCTCACCCAGCCGCTCACCCAGCCGTCCCCCCCGCCGCTCACCCAGCCGTCCTCCCAGCCGCTCACCCATCTGTCCCCCCCAGCCGCTCACCCATCCGTCCCCCCCGCCGCTCACCCAGCCGTCCTCCCCGCCGCTCACCCTGCCTCTCACCCTGCCTCTTACCCTGCCTCTCACCCAGCCGCTCACCCAGCCATCCCCCCCGCCGCTCCCCCCCCCCCCCCCCCCCCCGCCCCCCCCCCCCCCCCCCCCCCCCCCCCCCCCCCCCCCCCCCCCGCCCCCCCTCCCCCCCACCCCCCCCCC
>JAAGVU020000316.1:0-14431 GCA_011763525.2 Mormyrus iriodes | reverse complement strand
GTACACCCCATTGAAAGTCTTAGGAGCAAAGCTAAATTTTAGACTACAAAATTCTAATTAACAAGATATCAACCACACATGAGTATAATTATTCATTAGACAGGCATTTTGATTGTAATAGGGCATTACTTAAAAAAGAAACCCCTTCCCATTCCATGCTGTCAGCAATGCCACCACGTGGAAGATAAAAGTCACAAGACCTGAGAAAAGAAATCATTTCTTTACACAAAAAAGGTGAAGACTACAAGCAGATCAGCAAAGTTTTACTTATCAGTCAAAATACTGTAGCAAAAGTGATACAAAAAAGTTTAAGAAAGATGCAACAGCAACCATCTCACAGAGACGTCCAGGCCATCCACGGAAATTAACACCTCGACAGGGGTGACTTCTGATGAGGAGGGTTGAAGAAAACTGCAATGCAAGATCACTGCTGTGAGCTAAAGAAGTAGAAAGCCAAACTGGGGTGACTGTTTCCTGTAACACAATACGGCGTACAATGCAGAGGAATGGTATGCACAGGTGTTATCCATGAAGGAAGCCTCTCCTAAAGCCCATGCACAAAAAAGCCTGTCTAGAATTTGCCAGGGCCCATGCTGAAAAAGATGAAGACTACTGGGACTCTATACTCTGGAGTGATGAGACCAAGATAAATGTTTTTGGAATTGATGGCTTCAAAACTGTATGGCATCGCAAAGGTGAGGAGTATAAAGAAAAATGCATGGTGCCTACAGTGAAACATGCTGGTTGTCATGACTGCGGGCTGGACGGCGAGGCATGATGCCAGTATGAGGGACTCAGCGGCAGACTGAACTGGTGAACCCCGTGAGGGGACTTTATTTGCAAGGGAGGCAGCACAAAAAAGGATAGGATACACTGCTACAAGCAACGACAATGACCAACAAGGTAAAGCAGGACGCGGGAACTCTTTATACAGAGGAACACCAGGGAAGAAACGAGAGGCACCTGTGGCTGATTAACATGGGGCAAGTACACGAGGTAACCATGACGAGCAACAGGCGCGACTAATTAGCAGCCCCGCCTGTGGGAAACATCGGGAAAAGACCAGTAGGGCAGGGCTGGACGTGACACTGGTGGCAGTGTCCTTATGTGGGGCTGCATGAGTGCTGCTGGTGTCAGGGAGCTGCATTTCATTGATGGTATCGTGAATTCACAGATGTACTGCTGTATATTGAAAGAGAAGATGCTACCATCATTTGGTGCCCTTGGCCGTCATGCACTTTTCCAACATGACAATGATCCAAAACACACATCTAAGGCCACTGTTGCATTTCTGAAGAAGAAAAGGGTGAAAGTAAATCAGTGGCTAAGTATGTCTCCTGATTTGAACCCAATTGAACACCTATGGGAAATTCTGAAGAGACAAGCTGAGCATCACTCTCCATCCAGAATCCAGGCTCTAAAAGAGGTCATTCTTGAAGAATGAAAAAGATAGATGTTGCAATATGTCACCAACTTGTTCATTCCATGCCTAGAAAACTTGGTGCTGTCCTTAAAAATCATGGAGGTCATACAAAATACTAGATGTAGTAGTTTTTGTTGTGGGGTGTATTCATTTTTGTATCACCTGATTTGAGTAAAACTAAAGATTTTGTTATTTAAGTGTCTCACACACCACAGCTGAGAGTTCTAAGACACTTTCCTTTATTTAGGGCAAGACATGGAAGTCTGTAGCGTGAGAAGGGTCCAAGCCGGTATCCATCCGTACAGGTTGCCAGAAGCCTAATTGTAGTCCAAAGCCGTAGTCCAGGAAACGAGAGCTGAGGGTTGAAGAGCCAGGGAGTCAGTCAGAGGACGCGGACAAACGGAGAAGGGCCAACCACCAGGGAAGTCAAGGAGAGGGTGGACGGGAGGGAGGAAGGGCAGGAGGCACAGGGAGCTCGGGCCAGGACAGGTGAACAGCATGTAACTGGAGAGAGAGAAAATTTAAGAAGCGCTCAGTAAGGGCACATCCACAATACCTTGCCCCGACAGCCGTCGGGACAAGGCTTAAGACTGTTTGCGGTAATCAGATGAGATGGGACCCAGCCAAGAGCGTTGCTCTGGCGGGGTGGGCATGACAGGACCCCCCTCCTGGTGGCCACCTCCGGGAGGCTGAGGATGGTGACGGGGCCGTCCCCTAGGTGCAGGGCGACCCAGGTGGTCCCGGTGGAACTGGGAGAGCAGCGCTGGATCTAGGATGTCCGTCGCGGGTACCAAACATTGTTCCTCCGGTCCATAGCCCTCCCAGTCCACCAGGTATTGGAGCTGCCCCCAGCAACTTCGGGAGTCCAGGAGTCGGTTCACCACATACATCTCCTCCCCTGACAGCGAGATGGGGGAAGGAGGATCAGAGGAATCTGTCAGGGGATGTGTCAGGCTGTAACGCACGGGTTTAAGGAGGAAGACATGAAACACAGGGTGGATTCTGTATACTTGGGGTAGCTGCAGTTGGTATGACACTGGTTAAGTATCCGGAAAGGCCTGATGTACTTAGGCCCTAGTTTGCGCCTGGCGGGGAGACATAGATTCTGGGTGGACAGCCAAACTCTTTCACCCGGACGGAATCGGGTCGGCGGTGCCGGTCCACAAACTTCTTAGTCCGGAGTGCTTGACATTCCCAAACTTGCTGGGCCCGTCTCCAGACTTGCTGGCAGTGACCGAATCAGTCGTCCAGGGCTGGCACGTCGGTGGTAGAAGTGTCCCATGGAAAGAGAGGAGGCTGAAACCCCAGTACACATTGAAAGGAAGAGAGATGAGTATCAGGGTTAACCACCATGTTACAGGCATATTCAGCCCACGGGAGGAGACAGGACCATTTCATCGGCTGGGCCTGGCAGAGGACCCTCAGGAGCTTGTCAACCCATGGTTAGTTCTCTCCACCAACCCGTTGGACTGTGGGTGATAAGCGGAGGTTAGGCTGAGCGAGATCCCCAACCTGGTGCAAAAGGCCTGGAAGATCTGGGAGGTGAACTGGGGCCTTCGATCCAAGACGATGTCTTCAGGGAGTCCATAGTATTGGAACACCTATTGCAGGAGTACCTCCGCTAGCTCCCACGCAGACGGGAGCTTAGGGAGAGGGATTTTGCAGCACATTTTCGAAAACCTGTCTACCACGGTCAGGATAGTGGTGTGCTCCCGGGAAGAGGGGAGGTCAGTAATGAAATCCATGACTATGTGTGACCAAGGGTGTGCCGGGACTGGTATTAGCTGGAGCAGACCGGAGGGAGCTGAAGAAGTCGCTTTTGCCTGGGCGTAGATGGACCTGCAGGACCTGGCTATGGATGGGGGACAGGACGAACATCCAACCTTGAGGGCATTCCTCCGGTGGAGGATGCCGATCATTGTGGTCCCGGAGCAGCTGTTCCAAGTCCCAAGTGATGGGACTAACGAAGCAGGAATCCGGGAGGATGAACGCAGGTCACTCAACCTCTCCGGAGCAAATTAGGCATCCGCCTTCACGTTCTTAGTTCCAGGAATGTAGGTCTCCTGGAAGTCAAACCGCGTAAAATAGAGAGCCCATCTAGCCTGACGTGTGTTTAATCTTTTGGCCTCCCGTAAGTACTGCAAGTTGCGGTGATCCGTCAGAACCTGAAACGGGTGGAGAGCCTCTTCAAGCCAGTGTCACCATTCTTTCAGGGCCACCTTGATAGACAGCAGCTCTCGATTACCCACGTCGTAGGCCCTCTCTGCAGGCGTGAGCTTCTTAGAAAGGTACACATCGGTATGTGTGATGCCAGTGGAAGGGTCGGTCTGTGACAGCACGACTCCCACACCCACCTCAGAGGCGTCAACCTCTACCAGGGAAGGACATTCAGGGTTGGGTTGTCGGAGGATGGGAGCGGTACTGAAACGGTGCTTTAGGGTCTGAGGCACCCTGGGCTTCTGTTGTCCAGTGCAGATTCTCTGCTTGCCGCAGGAGGTCAGTGAGAGGGGAGGCCACTGTACTGAAACCTCAAATAAAATGACGGTAAAAGTTGGCAAATCCGAGGAACCATTGGAGATCCTTGACTGTGCGAGGCCGAGGCCAGCCACGGACCGCCGAAACCTTGTCCTCATCCATGGCGACCGCTCCGGGTTAGATCTGATAACCTTGAAACTTCATAGAAGACTCTTTTCCCCTTTCACGTATAGGTGATGCTTAGCTAACCTCAGGACCTATGTGGTGGAAAAACAGCCAAAGACAGGATATGAAAGCAGCAAAGTTATTTTATTTTGGGTTATTTGATGCATCAAGTAAGCCGAGACACTGTGTCTGCATACACCAGTGCCCAAAATTATTTTCTTGTACAGCTCCTTTATACTTCTCCTTCATGGTTATCAGTCTGTGTGATAAGAGAAGTTTATGCCATAGTTACTGTCTTTTCAGAACTGGCCAGAACCAGCTCTGTGATTGTTAGTGTGACCTTGGACTTGCCCAGCTGCTGGACAAGTCCCGCTTTCCACACAGACAGACAGTCCTTTGTAACAGTTCTCATACCTTGTGATCATAGCAATAATTTCTAAGTACAAAAGTTTAAACTACATCTAAATGTATAATTTCCACTATACCTGTTTCACATGACGAATGTGTTGCTCCACAGTGTTGGTATAAACCAGAATGTCATCAATATAAACGATGACAAAGCAGTTCAGCATGTCTCAAAACACTTCGTTCATGAATGCCTGGAACACTGAGGGACTGTTAGCCAGCCCGTAAGGCATGACCAGGTACTCATACTGACCTGTGGTGGTGAGGAAAGACGTCTTCCATTCATCCCCTTCCCTAATCCGGACCAGGTTGTAGGTGCTGCAGAGGTCCAATTTCAAGAAGACCAAGAGCAAAGCTGTTCCAAAGCTGAAGGGATCAACGGGAGGAGGTCTTGCCGCCTCACGGTCATGGCATTCAGTGCGCGGTAGTCGATACAGGGTCAGAGTCCACCATCCTTCTTCCAGACAAAGAAGAACCCAGGTCTCGCTCAGGGGAGGTGGATGGGCGGATAATACCTTGTTGGAGAGATTTGGTGATGTAGGATCGCATGGCTTCCTCCTCCAGCCGAGAGAGGGAGAACAACCTCCCATGGGGTAAGGGAGCTCCTTCACGTAGGTCGATAGCAAAATCAGATGGTTGATGGGGTGGCAGACCGTATGCCTTGGCTTTACTGAAGACGTCCCGGAAGTCTTGATAGGCCGAATCATGGAGAGATCCTCTGCTCGGGGGCTTTCTAGGGAGGACACACGACATGGAACCAAAAGACAGGTAGAGAAACACTCGGTGGACCAGGCTTGGATCTTGCCTATCCTCCAATCGATCCGGGGGTTATGGAGCCATAACCAAGGGTGTCCTAAAATAATCTGGCCCTTCTGGGGATTACCAGGAGTTGAATGGATTCCTCGTGGAGGATTTCCACGGTCAGGGCCAGGGGCACGGTTTGATGCGTGCCGCGCCCCACCTGCAGGGGGACTCCATCGATGCCTAGAACCATCAGCGGCTGGGCAAGTTCTTCCATCGGGACTTGCCATTGCCACGCGGAGTCAGAGTCGATGAAGTTCCCGGCCGCTCCTGAATCTATTAATCCCCGGTAGCTCACCCGGTTACCACCCTAACAGAAAGTGAGAGGGACAGTTAACTGGGTTCTGGAAATGGCAGGCGACGATGCAATGGTGTGGGGGGATCAAGTCAGTCAGCTGCGCTGAAGATAGCCGGTCTCCCCGCAGTACAGGCACAACCCCTGCTGCGGACGACGTGCGCATTCTTTAGGGTTCAGTGGGGTGCGTCCGACTTGCATGGGTTCCGGCGATGAGTGGCGGAGGGAAAGGGGTGGATACTCTGGTCAGTTGGGAATCAGTTCTACGTTGCTCCTGAACAATCTGATCCAGCGTTATGGAAAGCTGCACATACTCGTCAAATGTCCACGTAGCCCCGCGGCAAGCTAGTTCGGCGCAGAGCTCGGGTCGGAGAGCACGGCGGTAAAGTTGCTGGACAGTCAGCCGGCCAGTTCAATCCGGCCGCCAAAGTGTGAAACTCTAACACAAAGTCTGTGGCCGATCGGTTTCCCTGGCGGAGATCCAGCAGCTGGCTCCCCGAGATGCCGGATGGTCAAACACCGCCTTAGTTTGGAAGTCCCAGGATGACAGGAGGAGGGGGCTTTGCTCAGCCCAGAGCGCGGTTGCCCAGGTAAGTGCCTGCCCGGTCAGCAGTGACATGACGAAGTGCACCCTATCCTCATCCAAGGGGAACTGCTCGTGGTGATGGCCAATGTATAGTCCACACTTCATCAGGAAGGATCAGCAGTGATCGGGGTTGCCATCGTACTTGCACGGTAGCGTAACTCACTTTTCATTTGCGCATGTGCCTGCACATTATGTTAATGAAAATAAAAATTGAATTGAATTGAATTAAACTGAATTGAATTGAATCGAATCGAATCTGGAGGTGGGGAAACCTTTCAGGACAGTAGCTCCAGCTATGGAAGTGGACCTTGAGATGAAGGAGAACCCTGTGTGAGCCAAGATCTCAGCCTTCAAGGCCTAATAATCCTTAGAGGCCACCCAGGGCAGTAAGTGGTCTGGCAGCTGTACCTCTCCTATGAGATAGGAGGCCAGGACTTGGGGCCAGTCCTGGCATGGCCACTGTTATCTTTCCACCTTTTGCTTAAAAATGTGAGGTAGGCTTCAAGGTCACCATCAGCAGTAAGCTGGTGGACGACAGACCATCATTACACTCCTCGCGCTGAGATGGCATGAAGGTGTTAGAAGATTGCATCTATACTGGACAGTACCTGCCCCAGCTCGGGCATCCCATTAACCATCCTGAGCTATTTTGACTTCTGGATGAAGTCCTGCAGACCAGCGGCACCACCTCCAGAGGCCTGCATTCTTTAACACTGTCACGGGCAATAAGACGCAAGAGATTGAGATCCAGGAAGATCTGCACCAAGTTTTATAAGCACAAAAACAGGGTGAAATATATATCAACACTATTTGCAGGCCCCCTCTTCCTCTGCTTTTTCCCTGCATAAGCTTTAAGCCTCGCTAAAGAGGACTACTCCACTCCCTGGTTGGGGTAATCATGGGTCACCAGCCATGCCCTGTTTCACCCCTTAATACACACACATACACGCTATTATCATAATACCCGCCAAGCACTGGCCAGCACCCCCACCTTCCCGGATGCCCCTCCTCTGGCTTCTAAATCAGTATCCCTAAGGTAAGATGTCTGAAATAGAAACTACAATTAACTGTGGGAAACCTTGCTTATAAAACAGTATTAGGAAGTGATTTCTGTTTCCATGCTCTACAGGTCTTCTCATCTCCTCTGATGTATGATGACTATATAGTGACTGCTCTGCCAAGCATATATATATACATATGGATCTTTTTGGAGCATGTGATCCTACTTCAGGAGGGATATTTCCATGTAACTGTACACCATATACTTCTTCAATGAGTAATAGTCAATAAAAAATGAGATATTATAATATTAGCCCAGAACATCCGATCACAGCTAGACCACCATAGAAAATATTCAGGGATACATTTCTAGTTTCTTTAACATGGATAAATTGTATTGCGGAAAACACTCCCACATTTCCCAAATCAATGTACAAACTCTTAATTAATAATTAACTGTCATTAATAAAATGATTTACACTACTTGCATTAAGCCATGTCCCCGTTAGACAAGAAAGAGCACAATATATAAAAAAAGACTGCCAGGTTTGATAAATAGAAATGATATGAATAAATATTACAGAACTATGCAATGCAGTCCTGCTGAATGGTGACTTTCCGATGCAGTGTCAATACCCAATCCCAATTTTGTCTTAATTTAAGAAAATGCATTATAGCATTAGATGGTGAAGTAAAGTGACATAAAACAGCAGCACAATCTGGCCGTGGGTGAAGGGCTGATGGTGAATAACAGCGCCCACCGTACAGAGATCTACGATCACAATTTGAGAAAAAGGTGTAAATTTTACAGCAATGTACATGCTGCCATAGGCTTCCCATTTCTATACTTGGCACTGCTTCTGATACTATATATAGTATGTATGAAAATTATAAAAAAAAGAAAAAGACTCACCTCTCAGGCTGAGGGCTGTGCAGCAGTAGTTTGGACATGACAGCTGCCTCTGTGCCTGAGTTGCAGGGAGGAAAACTTTGACTGTGTGTTCGTGCGAATGCACCAAGTAGCAGTTTGCAGTAGCTTATGTTAGGAAACAAAAGCATAGTAAATGAGCTAAAACCAAAAACAGACTACAAAACACTACAGCCTGGCCAGGTCTCCTGCTCTAGTTTATTGTCTGATGACAATAAACTAGAGCAGATGGTGAGATTAGGGTCTGCTCTGGTTTTATTAGGGCTCTCAAAATTAACTCATTAACGCCTGCGATTAATTTAAAAATAATAACACGTTATTTTTAAATTGTGCTAACGCACAATCGCATGGTTTGCCATAGAGCCTGTTTGGGGTCAGGACAATACATTTGTTGGGCTTTCTGTACCACATCTGCTCCTATCATGGTTTTTGGGCTTCTGGGGTTTCCATAATAACTTCCGTGTATTTCTGACTGGAAGCCCGATTTGGAAAACAACAAATCCTTTACATGACACATTACAAATGTATCTTTTAAATGGATGAGAATAGCAAACACGTAAAACTCACACTGGAATCTTCAAAATTCGTCATTAAAGGTATTCATAAGTAGATTAAATAAAACAAGCATACACTGAAACAGTCATGTCTCTCCCATGGCTCCTTTCATTCATTTTTAAAATGTAAATTACACAGAGATCTTGATATAAAATCCATTTATAGATTACAAAGTCTCATTGACAATTATTCTGGCCAGGTACTTTATCCACAGATTCAAATCTATAGAATACAATGCTGCTTGACTGTATTAAAATTAACTGTAAGGATTGTTCAACTTCTTGAAGTATAAGATGGGAAGAAATTCAGAAGCGACTCTCTGTTGCTGTCAATGTAATGTAACCTCTACCTATAATTTTCCCCTTGCTATTTTCCCCGTATTATTTCTTTTTTTTAACTTTGTACTATAACTTGCTCAGCCATTTTCACTTCTTTCCCGTAAACATATAGTTATAGTATTTACATACTTGAATGTAAATACAATGTAATTAATGTGTGTATGTAAATACAATGTATGTAATTTACTTACAGTTTTGTGTTGTTAAACTTTGGCATTATTTATTAATGGCATATACAGAGTCAGGCCTGTTTTCTACCAGGGAAAATGCTGTTATCCTCTTTAATGTTTTTCAACATGAACAATTATTTTAACAATAGTAGGCTGCCATCATATTTATTTGATAATGTAACATATCTGACCAGCAATACATTTTCTTCCTGTATGTTAACATAATTACAGTGTATTTTAACAAATTAAAACATGATTGAATATGTGAATAATCGCATGATTAATCACTCATTTGTGATTGCGATTAAGAATATTAATTGACTGCGATTAAGAATATTAATTGACTGGCAGTCATCATTTTTACATTTACAGCAATGTGGCTTCACCTCAACACCTCCAAATGGCTATTCAGCTACATGGACTGATCACCTTCTACAAGGCAGAGTACTCCAGGATCTGGTAGGGCTCATGATTTCTATATCTGTATCAACAGTGAATAGTTTGTAAATGCTAAAGTGGTCACTAATGGTCAGTGTTAAAATGCTGTCGTTTCTAACTGCTAATCCTGAATTTACAGCTGTTATTATTGTGGTTGTTCACATCCCTCCTAGCAGCAATGCTAAGGAAGTCCTGAACTGAGTAAGATATCTGTAGCAAAATGTGAAGAATTTGCAGCATTTTTTAAAGCTAAAATTATAGATATTTGCACCTCCATCACATTACTTTTTGTCACAAACATCCCTGAGACTAGGTCTGAAACAACAAGAAGCAGATTTGAAGCGATAGGCATAGATTGTTTAAACAATGTAGTCACATGGTTAAAATTGTCAACATGCTTCTTCGACCAAATCCCTACTACCGTATTCAAGCAAACATACTGTATACTGATTGGGTTCTTGACATCATAAATACATCATTTAAATCAGATATTTTTCCAGATCCTTTTAAATGTGCAGAAGCCATTTATCTATTTCTTAAGAAGCCTACCGTAGAAAACACCATTCTTAATAATTTTAGGCCAGTTTCCAATCTTCCTTTTATGAGTAAAATTTTAGAAAAAATTGTCTGTTCTCAGGTTGCTGAATTCCTTGAATCTTTGAAAAGTTCCAGTCAGGATTTAGAGCCCTCCATAGTACAGAGACAGCATTATTAAAGATCTTAGGCTAAACACTTATGCAATCAGGATATCAATTCTAGTCCTATTGGATCTAAGAACTGCCTTTGACACTGTCGAAGTAATCACATTTTACTACATCGATTAGAAGCAATTGGCTTCTCTGGTATGGTCTTAATCTGTTTTAAAAGATATATAACAGACAGAAGCTTCCAGATTAAATCAGGCAACTACATATCGTCCCCTGTTAGGACTGATCATGGGATCCCGCAGGGCAGCATTTTTGGCCCACTACTCTTTTCCCTCTATATGCTACGGAGCCCCGGAAGGGACATGGAGGAAGAAAAAAAATCGGTGGGTGAAAAAAAAACATGTACTTTTGCGAGATCTCTTTTCCATTACCATTAATAACTGCGCTGTGTCCGTTTAAAGTACAAAAGATGGAATTTATTTATGTACTAATAAGTATAAATCTGAGTGATACATACATGTCCTGTAAAGTGTGCTTTAAGTATTAAACTATGGGGGACAATGCATGTTATTGTAACTTTCATATTATGATAGTATAATAGCATTTTTATACACATTTCTTCATTAATAATTGCACTGTGTCCATTCACCGCCAGTGACTTTAAGCAAGACAGGGCTATTGAACGTAAAATGTGTACACAAACACCGAAATATATTAAAGATATAAATGTTTTTTTCCACCCACCGATTTTTTTTTCCTCCATGTCCTTTCCGGGCTCCGTAATATGCTACCTGTAGGTAAAATTATAAGAATTTTTCTATACATTATCATTTTTATGCTGATGACATCCAACTCTATAAGTCAGTTGATCCAAGTACGGTAGATGTTACAGACAAGTTACAACAATGCCCAACCACAGTAAATGAATGGATATCCAATAATTTTCTAAAGCTAAAAGAAGAAAACACAGGTAATTGTTTTGCAAAATTATGGAAAAGTTGAAACTAAGGGCAATGACACAAACAAAATCCGAAGTCAGAAATCGTGGTGTAATTTTAAATTACGAACTGAGTTTTAAAAGCCACATTGAGCATATCACTAAGACTGCCTTTATCACCTTAGGAACATAGCAAAGATCAGATCGCTTTTATCATCTAAAGATGCTGAAACTTTGATTCATGCCTTCATTACCAGTCACCTTGACTACTGCAGCTCTCTTTTTATTAGCTTCCCAAAAACTAGTATTAATAAGTTACAGATGATTCAGAATGGTACTGCCAGACTGTTATCAAGAACAAAGAAATCACATCACATTACTCCAATCCTCTGTCAACTCCACTGGCTACCTGAATCTTACAGAATTGATTTTAAAGTTCTGTTACTTACCTACAAAGCACTTTATGGATTAGCACCATCATACATTTCTGAATTATTTACCGTTTATACATCTGGTAGAACTTTGTAATCCCGCATTGAAAGACTCTTATGCATACCAAGAGTTAATCATATGCAGCTTTCAGATACTATGCCTCAAAATTATGGAACATGCTACCAAACACTATCGGCGTAGTGGAGTCGATTACTGCCTGTAAAAGGTTATTAAAAACACATTGTTTTACTTCAGCTTTTTAATACTTCAATTTTTTTGGTTCATAAGTTCCTGTATGTCTGCTTTGCTTTTCCCTACCGTGAACAGTCTTATCCCCCTTTTATCTGCTGCAAGTTATTATGCATTCATTTATCATACTGGACTTCTTATCTACTGCAACTTATTACACATTTACTGGATCCTATCGTACATCTGTTTTTGTTTTAATCTTATTTAACCGTATTATCTTTTATGTCTATATTTTCTTCATAATTATTTTGCACTATCTTCTGTTTTATTTTCTCTGATGAATATTCATTAATTAATTTTTTTGTTCTAGGTATTCCTCATTTCACTTTGTCACTTTTTGTCACTTTTAATCTTAAACTGATTTTATCATTTCTGTAAAGCACTTTGGGATACATATATGTATGAAAGGTGCTATACAAATAAAATTATTATTATTATTACTACTACTATTATTATTATTATTAGTAGTAGTAGTAGTAGTAGTAGTAGTAAGACCACACCATAGGCCTTTGACAGTGACTCCTCCCTTCAGTCACGTGCTGAATGACATTTAAACACAGTTTAATGCAATAAATAAAATGTCTGCAAAGACCATCCCCTTGCGGAGGAAAAGATACTGTGCCTGCCCACGGCTCATACGAGGAGAACTCTGTCAAAAGTAAATCCAAATAAACCCGCTGTGCTGAATAACATGCCTGGCCACTTTCTGAGGGAGCCAGGCAGTCATCCTCAGGTGCTTCAAGGCCTCCACTATCATAGCTGTGCCGAAGAAGCCAACAGTCTCTTGTCTTAATGACTATTGGCCTGTTGCACTCACACCCAGAGGTGGAAAGTTATTCAGAAAGTACAAATCCCGACCAAGATTTTGTTTCAACCAACAAATTGAGTATAATGAGTCACATTCACAGAGTACTCAACTGGTTGGTTGAAACAATATCTTGGACTGGATTTGTACTTTCTGAACAACTTTCCATCTCTGTTCACAGATGTCATTATGGATTACTCCAAGGGACTAGTAATGAGACAAATAAAAACTGGACTCCCGACCTCACACAACACTCTCCAATTCGTTTATTGTCCCAACTGCTTTACTGATGATGCCATATCCTCAGCTGGATACCTGGCTCTGTCCCACTTGGATGGGAATGATTCCTGTGGTAGAATGCTGTTCATTTACTTCAGTTCATCATTCAACAGCCTAGCCCCTCAGAACCTGATCAGGAAGCTGAGGCTGCTGGGTTTTAACACCCTTCTGTGCTACTGGATCTTGAACTTTCTGACTGAGGAACCTTTGCAGGAGCAAACATCCCCAGCAGGAATCCCCCCACCACCCACACACACACACACACACACACACACACTTCTGTTCTCTCTGCTGTTACAACTTTAGTGGGTCTCACCAGCAAAAATGCTCAGTCAGCATACAGCCTGGGGTGGAGAGGCTCACAGACTGATACAAGTGCAACAATCTGTCTCTTAATGTGGAAAAAACAGAAGAAATAAATGTCCAAGAAGGCCCATGTTGTCCGTTCCCCACCGCATTTTGAGCAGTCTGTGGTGGCTCAGGTTTTGGAACTGCAAGTCACAGACAATAAGTCCCTGCAGAGGATAGTAAATACAGCACACAAAATCATTGGGACCTCTCTCGCCTCCTGTATTCCTCAGACGCTGCACCTGCTAAGCCTCCTGCATTGTGGAGGGCCCCTCCCACCCATCCCATGGACTCTCTGTCCAGCAGCATCCAAGCCAAATCCATCAGGTTAAGCAACAGCAGTACAGCAGTTAAAATTCCCAGGGATCTTGTTTATGAGTGATGGTGAGAGGGAAGATGAGATTTGGGATAATTTATAGAACAATGATCAATGAAAACAGACAATGCTAACTTTGAGGATCAGGTTGATGTTGTTCTGATGCAGACCAACCACAGGAAGCTGTTCTTCATCTCCCAGCCACATTACTTCCCTTTTGTGGGTTCCACAACCTGACCTGCCTGAATAATCTCTTTGTTCACTGATTAGTGCACTGTTTGTACATGCTAAGGATTGCATCTATTGTAAGTGTTAACTGCATATTTCAATGTTTGTAGTTGTTACTTATCAGCCCATATTAACCTCACAGGAAAAGACGAGATGCGACAGAACTTTAATGATCCCCGTGAGGGCAAATGTCTTTGTCCAGTAGCATAGAAAGGGACAAATACAACAACGATAATTTAAATATAAATAAATAAAACCAAGCATAACATGTAAAATTAGATAATAAATATGGAAAAAATCATGTACTTATTACTGTATTGAATTTCCTCAGGTTTGTCTAGCTAAAACTGCCCCCTGGAATAAATAAAAGTAAATCTTCAAAAGGTGCAATTTATATTTGCCCAAAGCCTTTGAACCTTCCAGACGTTTCCTTGCCGTATTGCTTTTGGCCGCTTTAGCTGTGAGTATGGAGTGGTGCTGGTGATCTACATTCCCTTCTAGGATGCTGCCTGAGTTACATCACCTGATGAAACGCAGTACTTCATCTCAGTGTGACTCAGCTATGGCATAATGAAACCTTCAGTTAGATTTTCTTATTTATTTGGAGCTTGT
>JAAGVU020000315.1:0-14464 GCA_011763525.2 Mormyrus iriodes | reverse complement strand
ACAATATTATATATATATATATATTTATTTTTTTATTTTTTTTATTTTTTTTTTGGGTTATTAAATAAAAGTTAATGCCATGACCCAAAGAGTTCTTGGTATACTTTTTTCATGCACATATTTTTTTTCACATAGTCATGATTGCCAGCAGAAGGCACTGAGGTAATATTTCTTAGAAATAAATAGTAAATGTGCCAATGAGCAAAATCTAGTCAAGTTAACCTTAAGGTTGAACTTGGAAGTATTGATACTCTTTATTTTTATATTCACTTAACATTTTGATTGATTACTCCTTAAGATCACAAACTGACACTCTGATACGGATAGTGCTACATAATTTGACTAGCTTTTGCCAGCAAGTATTTTGCGGGGGCAATTTGTATTTGACAAGGTGTGAGATATGTTAATTGTTGTTCCTTGTAGGTGAACATGGTGTTTTTTTCTGGGAATAAGTGGATATAAGCAGGTGTTTTGGTTTAGTTATGCAAGTTGCCACAATGGAATAAGACTTCTTTACTGAAGCGTACTGGTGCCACATTAAATGCCTGTGACGACTCTCTACTTTAATTGAGAATATGGTAGGCACAGTTGGGAACTGATCTATCCAGTGAGCTCAGCGTATCACCTACTGCCAGCACAGTCAACCAGCAGTTAATGAGCCATGTCATTGTGTAAAATGAAGCGTGAAAAATATACCTTTGTGTGACACAGACAACAAATACAGCTAACGGGACATGTGGCGGCCTGCCTGAGCACATTCACGAAACCCCAGTGGGCTCCCTGATCATTTGCACCATTATTTTATTTTATTACTCACTCACACAGTCAATTTGAAGTCTTTATTATAGCTAAATATGTCTCTTCCTCTCAATGTCTGTTGGGTTCCCCTGTTGAGGTGTTTCAACGGTGTTCAACTCAGGTAACATCCAGACAATCCATCTCCATCAGGACAGAGGTATATATATGAACTTACACGCTATTGCAAAGTTTGTTAGCAGGAGAAGTCCATCCTGCATAAAATAATCTAAGGATAAAACAGTTGTTCAGTTCCCAGTCTGATTTTGCCTAAATCCACACTGTAACGATACATCTCTTTGAATTCTTAGGAATGAGGTGTGATGGATGTATGGGTGATATAGTCATAGCAGGGGGATCAAAGGTTGAAAAGGGGGATTGCATTCTTGGTGGGATTGTTATGTGAAAGGCGAACACACAGCTTGAGGCAGAGAAAAACAAAGATGCAAAAGCGGAGGCTGTAAAACTCAGTTACTGCGGACAAGTATGGTTTCACTGAGAGCAATTACTTCAATAATCCGCTTTAGGGAGATTTCACATAGATGAATAGTACTGGGGTACGTGTAACATGGTTGGAGAATGTAAGCTGTTTGTTAAATAAACCAGAATGAGACACTTAGTGTGAATTAAAAATGCAGGCTGATTATATTATATTAAAGAAGAACTTTTAGCAATAAAATTACTTTTCACTAAGTGCCAGATTGCTGATGATGTACTGCGCGATAGGGTGGTAGTTAATCATTGCAGAGCACATGAGAACTGTACAGGCTGGTGTTAAAATAGGCATTTGTCGCTCACCCAGGTGTGTTTTAACTCTGCTGTCAGCACAAGGCCAGCGTTTGTGGGAATAAGTCGCACTGCTACCTTTGGCCGCCCAATCATAAACCTGACGCTTGTAATGCTGTGCATCACACAGAAAGGGTTTAAGCGATCCCTTCATTGCTGTAACATGTTTGACCTGTTTGGGGCTTTATTTGTTCATTTTTTTCTCAATAATGCAGAGTAACTAAGAAAGGAATTGCTTGGTAATATTGCAGATTTAAAAACTTGCAGACATTACACCACAGATTGAATTGCCTGCGATAAATATGTTGCTGATGTTGTGAAAACTGGACTATTGTGGCTGTAGCTATTTATTCCCATTGGCAGACCTTTTCACATGTGGATTGTTTTTTTAATTTTTTTTTCAGTGTTTGCTAGTCGGGAGCATTTCTTAGCACCCGCTGGTTTAGTTGCAGCAGAATGACTCAGGGAGTGGCTGTCCTTTGGTGTTTTGATGGCAGTGTGTGGCTGTCTGGGGTGCCACCTCTCATCCAAAGGCCTAGGGACACTCTTCAAGAAGCAGTGTAAACCCAGATAACCGACATTCTTGACATTCCTTTTAACTAGCTTTCCGCCTCCTCATTATCTCTTCTAATAAAGCCGGAAAGACACCTGGCACTGATATTTGTTTCCAAGAACAAGATACAGTAAATACTATTGTAAATATTGTGACACTCATAGGAATTTGACATAGCAAGCTTTCGAATATGTACCATACTTGTTAGTTAGTGATGTCATAAAATTAATGAGGTTTTTTAGAATTTAGCCATCTTATTTGCCCTCTAGTGGTAGAAATATATAACCGTAACATTAGTAAGACACTGTACACATGTACTTCCTTCTGCTTTGCAGTGTAACCATCATTTATTTATACTTATTAATGACCTAATTGTGGTAATAATGTTATATATGAATTGTCATTTTTAACTCATATAAATTCTCTCCATTTCTTTAAATCCCAGTTGATACGTCTTGGAAGTAATGCTCTGGCTTCCCCTGGTTGCCATGGTGTTCACCTCGGCCCTCCCCTTCCCTGCAAGTCTGTCTCCAAGGCTCATTACTGCAGCAGCAGAGCCTGGAAGAAGCTCTCTTAGCCACAGGAGTAATGTCAGCAGTGGCAACTGGCTACAAAATGCAAGCATGAGTGCAGGACTGAAAAGTTTGAACAAAAAACAGGTTTACAACAATAAAACTTTTGAGGACTACAGCTCTCAGAGTAACCAAAACCTGAGAAATTATGGACATTTATACAGTCCCTCACGGAAGGAGTATAATATGACTGTTGTTAGTGACAACAGTAGGAAACTAAATATAAGTAATGTAAAAATGGATATAAAATTGCAGAATAATCACAGCCAAATGGCATACAACATATCTTCCTTATTTAATCAGGGTGACTATAAATCTCACAGTAATCAATCACAAAACAGCACATTCAGTGTAATTCAGAGGCAGAAAAATGTCCAAAAGAGTGGCTCACAGAAAGACATGATTTCTCAATATTCACACGTTAATGGAAGCAATTTGGGAACCAGTGATTTTCAGATCATTAAAGGGAAACACTGGCCGGAAGATTATGTTTCTCTGAGTAACCAGGCACCGGAGGATTACAAATCTCAGAAAAGCCCTGCACAAGAAGACATTCAGAACAAGGGGCGCTATTTGTTTAATACGACAGCTGAAAAATACAACACGCTGACAGAGGATATCAGCAGACATCGAGATGCTTCAATAAAAAATCAAATATCCCAAGACGCCACCAGTCAAGCACAACAAGTACCAGTCAGACACAACGATGAACCCAAAAGAATAGCAGAGAAACAGAGAACCCAGGCCAGCTTGGGTGAAGTGATTGAGATGGATGGGCTAGGGGAGGGAGGGAAATTGGTGGGTGAAGAAGATCTCCTGTTCTTGGACACACACCCTCGGGTCCTGTTCTCCCCCTCCTCCTCACCTCCGAACCATCCCCCTCGTCTGCTCATGCTGGAGGCAGGACTACTGGCTGATGGGGAGCGAGCGGAAGAGGATGAGGAGGAAGAGCAGGATAGAGATAATGAGAACAGGACCGAATCTGAGCAGGTGGGAGAGGTGGATCAGTGGATGGATGCCATTTATCATAAACATATGGACATGAGCAATAATGTAGAAAAACACCAAGGTAGCCATACTAAAACCAGCCTGCAGAGGCAGCAGCCTGGGCCGTCCCCAGGTGACGGCCAGGGAGACCTAGAGAGTCAGCAGGACCCTCGGCCAAAAGCCAGACACAGACGTTCTGGGGTCTCCACCCCCAGGAGAGGGGAAATGTCCGTGTGCGAGGCAGCCAGTGAGTGGGTCATTGACAAAAAGACTGCCATCGATTCCTACGGGAAGAATGTCACAGTGCTACCGGAGATCCAGACCCTGACGGGCCCCCTGAAGCAGTACTTTTACGAGACACGGTGCAAGGAGGAAGAAAGGCATGGGATGAGCCGCACGGGAGTCAGCGGGAGCCTGGGGATGGCCGGAGGCAGCTGCCGCGGGGTCGACAGGCGCCAGTGGGTCAGTGAGTGTAAGGCTAAGCAGTCTTATGTCAGGGCTTTAACCATGGACGTCAACAAGAGAGTGGGCTGGAGGTGGATCAGGATTGACTCATCCTGCGTTTGTGTGCTGGTATCCCGGGTCAGCAGGAACTAACGGGACGAGGAGCACATCTGCCAGCAGACAGAGAGGAGTAGGGAGAGAACAGGGGAGTAATGACTCCTAAACATTGACATGTGGCTAATGTGGATAAGAAGTGCTGTGTCCCACTCCTTGCTGTTAACTCAGCTGCTGCAGAGAGTCTGGCACTTCCTGCGGGCCACCGTGGCTGAAAGGGGCCTACTGTCTGCCCGCCGTTTCAGGGAGGTTGTGTTTTCAGTCATGTGTCAATCATATTCATTTTTCATGAAAAGCACACGTCTTCTCCTCATCCTTTCGAGCTGTGATGCAGGGCTTCCCCAAATGTCATCTGCAAGGTGGTCCTAGAATCTGTTGCCAAACTGACTTCTTGGAGAGTCTTGTGTATGCTAGTGTTCATTCCAATCTGTTCCGCCAAAGTACAGTACTCTCTGTACAGTACTCTCCGTGTTAATTATGCCTACAGTCTCTATATATTTTGCCAAGAATATGGTTACGAAACAGTATTTTCTAACTGTAGGGCAAAAAAAAATTGTAAGCATCAATGATATTTTTGGTATTTTGAAACAGAAGAACCAAATGGAATTTGAATTTGACAGGATGCTCAAGCATACAGAAAACATATTAGCCTTTACTGAAGCAGTGTGACTTGCTTGGTTTGAGAAAATGTCCTTAGGGCTGCCTAGAAGCGGCTAGTACCCGAGGTGCAATTAAAAGGGGCAGTAAAACTGCTTATTCTCTCTGGGCTAGCAGACTAAATGAATGCATAAGTCTGAGAGAAGCACTGTGGCCCATCAATGACCAGAGAAAGATGTGTTTCCACATGGTTTCCGTTCTGTATCTCCCCCACATCTTTATAGGCCCGTCACATGCCACCCTCTCTTTGTCCCATTTGACTCCCCATCTTTTATATTTATACACTTCCATCTGATTGGTTCTCCTATGTCTCGACTTGTGAATCGTCTTTTTTTTCTGCTCAGCTCCCCCTTTCCCTTCATAAGTCCTTTAAATGTTTCTATGCCAGTTTTTATGTGTTTGTGTAACATGAAAAACCTCATTATATGATTTGTGAAGCATGCTGGTGTAAGTAATCTTATATGCATTTAAAATGTAATTTTATAAAATTATTGTTTTCGTTTGTGATTTGTCATTGTTTTTAGTTTTTTCAATCATGATACGTTACATTTAACCCCCTTAAAGCATGCTGTATTATTAATATATTTCTTGATATGCATATGCTACATACTATGCATACAGTATATATGTATAGATGGAATAAGTACGTAGGTAGAAACCTAGGTAGAAGAATTTGAAGGCAAAGTTTATGCCTTTAGCATGAGAAATCAGACTTGTACTACTGAACTGGTCATTTTATATTGTGCAATGCAGTACATTGGAAAAATTCACTGAAGTTTGGTGACTCGGAGTCTGTATGTTCAGTCATTTCTCAGCCCTGGCCCATAAGGCACTTCATGTATGCTCATTTCTAGGCCAAATCAGCTGTTAATGAACTGGACTTCATTGAGATAATACTTGACATGATATATAGCTTTAGAAGTTGCTATACATTATAAATGAGTTACCCAAACTCAAAAAACACGTACACGTCGCCTTATTCAGCAATTTATTTTATACGAAGTAGTCATTTACTTTATTGTTAAAGTTAGAAGTCAGTTGGTTTAAACGTGATTTTTGATAAAGGTTACGTTTTAAATGTGTGTAATTAATCTATGGCTCAATCAAGCCTAATTAATTGACAGCTCATTTTGCATGAGCGTGTATTAGTATGTTTGTATTTATGTATGATTTCATGTAGAGGGCTGCATGTATGCGCATACTTCTTCAAGAGCCCGTTGTCCCAAAGATTATGGAAGATAATAAAAGCTTTAGGGCCCAATGCATAAACAAATAAACACATGTATGACAAGCTATTTTTAAGGGATGTTTTTGAGGATATTTAAGGAATAAAGGCACATTCTTTGTGTAACTGAAATTTTTATATACTTTCTAGATAAAATATGACATTTAATTCCAAAAATGCCATAATACATTTAATCTATAGATGGGATACATGCATTAGATGATTTCATAGACGTGTGTAACCTGCCTCCAATAACACATTAATTCCTAACTCTCACTAAAATCTGGCATGTATGAGTTTCTCCATGCACTGGTGCATGTGTCAGACTGAACTTAATTATTTATTTATTCCAGCTGGTTAAATATGTAGTTCCGAAAGGTTAACAAGCTATTTAACGGTTGTTGATTATTTCCCTATAACCGAAAGGCAACGTTGTACCATGACGGCTTGAACTTGGTCTTACTTGGGTAGGTCACCCTGGCATAGATAACCCATAGTGAGATAAACCATGATCGGGTGTGTGGTTTCAGAAAAACAAATGTTTTGGGATGCTAACAGCATCTCTAGCACAGCACCATTTTTGCACTGTTTATTTCCCTATATTCGCGCATCCCATTGTGGTGTCTTACTTATGTCACACTTCAATATCTTTGCTCATCGTTGCCTGACACCTCCACGTGTAGTGTTCGGATCCCACCTGCACTCTGTGTGTGGGTTCTCCCTGTGTGGGTTGGGTTTCCTTCAGGAACTCCAGTATCTTCCCGCAGTCCAAAGGCATGCAGTTAAACAAATGCTCTACAGTCACTCAATTGCTGGTAATGTGTGATTATGTGCGATACGATAGACTGGCTCCCCGTCCAGGGTGCACCAGGTCCCCCATGACCCTGTCCAGGATATATGGTCCAAAGAAAATAATGCTGTTTATAGTTAATAACTGCCTTATTTACACAAACGTCACATGTCATATACAAATGTTGATGACGTTTTGGTCCTAGTTCTACCAAAATTGCTGATACTTTTGCCAGCTTCATATGCCCATATACATGCATATGCAGTGTTAGCATTTTATGTTTGATAATATGGACAGTTCTACAGGACTAAATAAAATACACACAACATGATTTGGACAATGTTTTTACATCATTACGTGTAATTCACTGAATTATCAGTGCTATAGGGTAGGAAATACAGAATATGCAGTTAAATATGCAGTTAAAACTGGCACTTGATTTGTCCTCTGCTAACCTGTTTCACCTGCTTGCTTGGCTGAGGTTTATCCACCTATGAAAATGGGCAGAAGAGTTACATTCAATCAATGTGAATAAAAGAAAACAAGCAGCTAAATTCCAAAACGAATGGATTCAAAATTTAAAATCAGTTTGCTGTTCGTGATATTTCAGGGGAAAGTAGCTTTGGCTGTAATTTTTTTAAATGAACAAAAAACATCAGTCTTTCTTAGAAATGGACATTGAAACTTCATAGTGCCAGTATAATTGTACAATTGTTTCTCTGTTCCTGTTCCATTCTACTACAGTGACCAAGCATTCCAAGAATACTATGGTGATTGATTTACAGACTGACATATTAAACAAATGTATATACAGTGTATTCTGTCTTTTTCTGTTGTTTCTTGTCCCCCCCCCAGTCAAGGACCATTCAATTACACCACACATCATGTAATAATGTACAATTTGTGTTTTTATTTTTTCTCATTACCATAATCATTTTAATTTAATCATCTTCTCATAATTTCAGTTATAGCTGTTCATTTTTTCTGTTTTTAAATCATAACACAATATGTTCTCAAAATTTACACATACAAGTAGCATATTTTTACTGTCCATTTTTCAAATGTATTTACTTTTTAAACTAAATAAAGTTACAATCAATCAAAATGAAGTAATAAATTAACATTTACATACAGGTATTCAATACATAAATACATACAGATAAGTAGTCATCATAAAAATAAAAAACACACATTTTACAAACTCCTTACCCTAGCTTTAATCTCATGTAATTATTGTTTATTTTGTCTTCTCTCTTTAAAGTTGAATTCTTTGTGTTTTGTCATGCATTTTAACACAGATGTTACACATGTTTGTTATGCTGTTCACTCTACTCCTACTGAACTTGTTCCTTGTTCCTCCATTATCCCACTCACTGCAATTTCTCGTTGCTTCTTACGTGCAGCTATTCTCGGTACCTGTACACCTTTCTTACTTGGTTCATGATTCTGCAGACAAATCATCATCGATTACTAGATGCTTTGTCTCGCCATCTGTTTACTAGGGTTCGCACCTCTCTCATTCATACCCAGACCCTCTGCTTATCGAGAGTCTGTGTCTGGGAAGACAGGTGGCATCCCAGTGTCTAACTGCATTCCCTGACATAACCAGAGAGAGTGGGCAATCACTTATACTTTTCAATGAACTGTGCTCATACAGGTGAACCAAATGTGCACTTTGCACGTTTGTAGGAGAACAGGATAAACTAACCTCATTAACAAAAGCACACCACAGTACACTTGCATACACACTTACTGTAAACACCATACCATCCCTGTTGTGACACACAAACACTGCTGTTTATGTCTATGGGCAACCTCTGGCCCGAAAACAGAAGCACTTGTTGGTTCCAGCTTATGGCTGAATAACAAAAAAACAAAATCAAGAATCATGGTCACCCAAAAATGGGCTTGCATCATGATATTCTACACTGACTTCTAGAGCAATAGTGCCTGTTCTTTCTGGCCTACACATGAGCAAGCCTCCCTCTGTTGACAGCTAAGCAAAGATGAAGTCACTTAGCCAACATGATATCAGTCTCTAAACCGACATACAGCATCACAGTACAATGGTAGATCCAGACGACGAGAAAAACAGACCAAACTGAAATGCCAAAATGCTGAAATCCATCCACCCATTCAATGAAATTGCCTCCTTTGTCATCTTCAGTATCTTCAAGACATTTACTCGAAATTATCGTGCTTGCTTCCAGGAGCTCTCTTAAATTTTCTCTCTGTGTCTCTATTATTGCAGAACTGTCCACGTTTATCTTGTTTTTTTTTTCTTATTTTTCTCTTGCTTGTGTTTTTTTTCTGAAATGAATCAAATCCAAAATCCATTGGCCCCGTGAAACATAATAAGGAAGTTACTCCTTTCAGAACAATCTATCAATTTTTAGCATTTAGTCAGTGTTAATGTTGTTTTGGGCAATTACCGAACAATGTTTACTAGAAAAAAAAACACTTAACGACAAAATGATGTCGATTTTACACACAGAAATTGGGCACGCTAATGATGACAGTGATGAATGGGGCAATGTGTGACACATGTGATGTATCCTCACCCGGATGGCGCTCCTCAGCAGGAGTATGTCCGCACTGATCCCGACTCCCCTCTGGACCCAGAATTTACTGAGAGACAGGGGAAATAGATTTAAAAGGTACTCTGCTGTAATGACACACTGCAATACTAGACAAAGCACTAAAATCCTGTAATAACTGCCCTTTTCCCCTCAGGATTTGCATTATGGTTGACAATCCACTGAAGTGGCAGTTCCCAACTGGCATACATTGTATAAAAATTTCACCAACCGATGAAACTTATTTCAAAGTGGGGGGGGGGGGGGGGTTGACTGGAGGGATCGATTAGCTGTTTCCATTAATTTTTTCCAGATCAGGGGCTGCAAGAGACAGCATGGCTTGAAAAAATGTTGCTTATTTTTAGAACTTAACCAACACCTCCCACAAACCGGCAGGGTCTCACGGCCCGGTGGAATACTGCCTGAGGACTGCTGGGGGGTGGGAACCTCTGAAGTAGAAGACTGAGTGCTCACAAACACACTGGTCAGAACGGGGAATGCTGGGAATGTGCCAAGTGCCTGTCCGGGGCGGGGGGGTAGCGAAATACGAGATCCTGCGGGCCTTCAGCTACTGATAATCGAGACAGCCCCCCTGTCCCCTCTGGGGCTCACCCTCGCTCTGGACTTTCCTTAGGGTCACCGATGGCGTAGAGATGGCAGAGGCACGGAAGTTGGGTGGCAGTGTCTCGGAGGAGTCAGATGTGACGCCCCTGAGGTCCTTCTCCCTGAACATCTTCCTCCATGAGGGTGAGCGTGTGAACGTCTTTGTGCCGTCCTGAGGAAGATGAAGATGGGGGCTATGTTGGTAGGCCCTCACTGGACACCCAAAAAGCTCATCTCTGACTGTTTCTGTATAGCGGAGACCCAGTACGGGTGCGTGTAATGCAGGCTTCATGTGTATTTTACCTCATCTGGCCTCCTCTCCGTTCCCACGGAAATGAGTGCATTGTACTCCTTCTCCAAGAGCTGCCGGGCCTGGGAGTTGGAGGACGGGGGAGGAAATGAAAGTGATGAGACTGACATTTCAGAACGACGATGAAAGAGCCCCAGGTGGCGGGGCGGCATGCTGGTGCCAGAGAAGTCCACACACCTGTGTGTTCTGGTTGGGAATCTGCAGCAAGAGGGCCAGGTCCGTGTAGTCGAAGGTATCGTCCAGGGCTAGCAGCGACCCATGCACCCCGCTCTCCCTCAGGTTGTCGGCGAACTCTTTCAGACCCACGGACTGCACCCAGCACATGACCCTCTCATTTGACCACACCATCACATCTGGGGAAGGTTAGAGAAACCATCAGGTCTGCATTATAACCCACAGTGGAACGAACTGGACCATCTACAGGATGTAAATCTAACCCCTACATCACTTTAACTTTTATTGTTATTAAAATATAGTCCATCCATCTGCTTATCCAGCACAGGAATACAGTGAGACTGGATTCTATCCCAGAAAGCATCAGGCAGGGCACGCCCTGGTTGGGATGCCAGTCCATTATAATGTAAATGCATAGACACTACAGCCAATTTAGAGGTGTGAGTTAACCTAACTGTAGGACTACCTAGAAGAAACCTGGGAAAACATAGGGAGAATTTGCACATATAGAACCAGGGGTGGGAACTGATCCCACAGCCCTGTTAGTGTGAAGCAACAATAGCAACTGAGCCACCATGCTACCCTCAAATACAGTCTATATTATTACTATTTTTATTGATTTATTTTTATCCTTGGACACCTGCATGGCATATAAATCAATAATTGGTATTGGATGGGCTCTTATGAGGTGATTATCGAAGTCTCGCTACGAGGCCCTGTCTTGCTTCTGTCTCTGTCTTCTTTGGTCACGGGAAAAATCACCTTTGTTCTGATGCTGGCTCTCCTCCCTCCTTCTCTCCAGCTCCTTCCTGTCATAGTTTAAACGCTTCAGGCACATAATGCCGTAATGTAGGCTGACCCTAAGAAGAATACGCACACGGAAGAGTCAGCAAGCCCTGTGCACAAGAGCTAGCCAGGCCCACTTTAGCTCTGCATACAAATCTTACATTAATGATCAACCAAGCACGTAATGCGTGGCATGGCAACCAGGATGAAAACACACAAAAACAGGTCATTTACAGATTTGTAAAACATATTGTGACAGCTGACAAAGTCAAAAGCTGGATTTTTTGGGCAATGCACATATGCTAACTGATTTAAGTGCACAGCTCATTATAAAGCTGTGAATGATGCAGACATGCTCATGTGGGACTGGGAACTCGCAGAGGCCCACCTGTGGAAGCTGTCCACCATCTTTAACTGGCCCCTCAGCTCCTTCTTGGTCAGGTGGTCCAGCATGCGGGCGTCCACCAGGGACTCCATGAAGTAGCTGCGGTACTGGGGCAGGCCCAGGCTGGGGAGCCACTCGTTTCCCACCCACTCGTGGTTCATGTCCCCATAGGCCAGAATCTGGGCCAGGGTGAAGAGAGATCCAGTCAGTATCACAGTGTGTCGAATAATCAGCCGAGTTAGGAGTATAAATAAGCACAACCGTGACGGGGAAGGAAAGACAGCGGTGAGAATAATGTATAAGACAGAGGTGAAGTAAGAAAAGCAGAAATATAGGAAGGCAGAAGAAAGGGATATACAGGAAGAGGAATGCAAGTGTTTGAAGGGAATAGAAGGTGAATATGTAAGGGAGGACTTCTTGCAGTTAATTATGGGAAAGATCTGGGAGCTAAATAGTAGGATTAACTGTTGTTTATTTGTGTATTTGCATCTATGTGGATTTATCTGCACTTTTTTACACCATGACTTCATCTATCTCACAAGATGCAAAACAGAAGAGGGTCCTGGCAGAATGAAGCTGGTACCTATGACTGCATGGGGAATGAAGAGGGGCAGAGGCAGGGCGCAGGCAGCAGCAATCTAGGCTAAGTGTAACACGAAATCAGACTGAGTGCTATGATGAGACGGGCACGCACCTGATCCCAGCTTATCTCCTTCAGCTCCTTGGAGGTGGAGGGAGGTGAAAGCGAGAGCAAGACAGAGAATTGAGAAACAGATTTGGCAGGAGGGGATTGAAGGCACATCAAGTGGGGCGGAACGGGGCGGGGCGGACGGGGTGGGGAATGCAAAGGTAGGATTTGTTTGTTAGTAGTCAGAAATTAGTTGGAAGAAAAGGTACTTTAATAAAAGCTGAGGGCATAAAGGCAAGACCGACTTTAACATTCAATCAGACGAACAAAGAGAAAGAGAAAGAGATTCATTATTGTTGATTAATGCAAGTTACACCTTAAAGAGAACTGTAAAATATATATGTGTATACTTTCCCAGGCATTACATTACTGTTCCACCTTCATTGGCCGTGTGCTTTGGTAACATCACATCATCAAAATCTGAGGCTGTACTTTATTAATTTCTAGACTAACACCACTAACCCAGCAGTGAACAGTACTGGGCTTTTTTCCCAGAAGGGTCCATCTGTTTCAGAGAACCACACACAAAGTTATCATGTGGTCAGCAGAACACAAGGGGCGACAAGCCTTAGTGGTGGCAGAGGAGGGAGGAAATCACTTACAGGTTTCGTGGCAGCGGTGAGAGACTCCATTTCCGCATGCGTCATCCACACGTTACTGGTCGACTGCGGCCGCATGCCGAGGGACAGAAACAACAAGAATGTGATGATTTAATTAAACTGTACTATAATAATAATGATTATAATCCAGATATGATGATATATATGATGATAATAATAATAATAATAATAATAATAATAATAATAATAATAATAATAATAATCAACAACAACGACAATAATAATGAATATATACATAATATAATAGAATAATATAGAATGTATAACAAAATGTATACTATATATAATAATACAAACAATGCTGCATTTTTCTGCTGGATATATAAACATAAATGTATAAATAAAAGCTGGCAAAGCCGAGGACGGCCCTGCTCTCATTTGCATCATGATGATTTATAAATAGATGTGTAATAAAGGGGAGGTCTGCGTGTCCACTGACAGATCGCGTGCTGGCGGGGGCCGAGGGGCTGGTGAGGGACACCATCTCCTGGATGGCCAGCCGCAGCTTGAGCCGGTGCAGAGGGTTGCTGATGCCGATTTCCCGCTGGATCTCCGTGTCTGACAGGTTGGCCATTATGGCGCCACTCCTCACGTTTGCCCTACACGCCGCCACATACCACGCAGGCATGCCCACCCACAGCTAGGCGGTGGTCCCGGGGTGGGGGTGAGGGAGAGGGAGAACAGAAGGCAGAGAGGGGAAAGATGAGAGGAAGGAACATAAATGACAGGGCTAGTTCAAGGGTAAAGAAGATGGACACCTAAGGAAAGACAGATATTTGCATTCATCAAAGTGACAATTCACAGTAAACTGAATCACTTGACCCTGCTTGAGTGGGGGACCCCCAGAAAGTAATTTTTACTCCCTCCCAGCTTCCATCACACCTGTACCATGTATTTTCTGTTCTTGATTGACTGGGAACTGGGAGGAAGCAAAAATGTGGACTGCATGGGGCTCCCAGAGGACTGAGACGAAATGGTACATTCCACAAACCCTTCTTTTCTAGGCTGAGATTAACCCTTTCACACAATGACTGCAAAGTGATGGGACGATATGGGATATACCTCTAGCCAGGACACCACAGTCGGCCCATCCCAGGAAGCGAAGGGGAGACCCTGGCGGCAGGCCTCCTCCAGTAACTCATGTCTGAGGGAGCAAGGGACACCAAAAGAGATCATGGCAATATAGACGGCATATGGGAGAAACATGTTCAACAAACAAACTGGAAAGGAATGTTAAGGCATTAGAAACAACCACAAGGCCTTAACATGAGAACCACTTTCTAATGTACTTATCTGATTCTGCCACATCACTGTTTTATTTCTCCTTAACCCTCACATCCACTTGGGGTTCTTTAGGACCCCACTAGGGGTAAAATGGGGTGCAGAAATGTGAAAAAAC
>JAAGVU020000314.1:0-14474 GCA_011763525.2 Mormyrus iriodes | reverse complement strand
CTATACTTTTACAACATAAGCAATTAAGAAATAACATGTATTGTCCAGGAACAAAATTTGTGTTACATAGTGTTATACAATAGCCCATCCTGAAAGAAAAACTTAGATGGGGTTTGTCGTCAAAGGCAGAACCTGGACAAATCAATTCTATGATTCTAATGATACTGAAATCAAACTCCTGGAGCCTCAGGCACCGTCTTGCCAAGCGGTCAGTGGGTTCAGGCTGGGACATCAGCCACTGAAGGCTGTTGTGGTCAGAAAACACTATGATGTGAGACCCGTCCACATAAGTTCAATAGTGCTCCATTGCCCACACGATAACCAGGAATTTTTTGTTGGCAGTCGAATCCTTCTGTTCTGCCTTGTCTAGTGTGTGGCTTGTGAAAGCAACTGCCATCTCCCTACCATTACTGTCATGTTGCATAAGGGCCAGTCCAAGACCAGTTTCACATACATCAGCAAGGAGGAAGAAAGGTTTGCTGAAGTTACGTAAGGCCAGAACGGGAGATGTGGTAAGTTGAGCCTTCCATTCCTTCATCACTCCCTGGCAGGACTTGATCCATGTTATCTCAGGTCCGCGTGATTAAAGGGTCTACTATGCTTGAGAACTTGTTTATAAACCTCCTATATTAGCCAGCTAGGCCTAGAAACTGACAGACATGAGAAGCAAAAATTCACTATGGCTGTGACCTTTCCAGGGTTTGGGCACAACCCATCTTGGGACACCATGTAGCCTAGGAAAATCAACTAGCACTTCTCAGATTTGAGTTGGAGTCCAGCTTCATGCCAGCGAATAAACACAGCTCTAATTATGGCGAGACTACCACAATGTTATCCAGGTGGACTGCACAGATTTTATACAACAGATCAACCAAGACAGACAGCATCAGCCTCGGAAAAGTGGCTGGTGCATTACAAAGGCTAAAGGAGAGAACTTTAAACTGATACAGTATGCAGTGTGAAACAAAAACCGTCTTGGGGCAGAATTCAGAAGCCATTGCTACCTCTTGCCAGATCAAGGGGTGAAAGGAAATTTCCCCTCACCAGACAGTCAAGTCTCGTAAGTCCGTAGAAGTGGGAAAGACTCTCTGATTATAACAGTGTTCAACATCCGCTTATACACGCGAAAGCATACTTTACCATCAGGCTTCTTCAAAATCACAACTGGTGAAACCCAGGGGTTAGAACAGGGTACAATGACATTGTCCTTGAGTATTTTTTCAATCTGCTCCTTGATGATCATCCGTTTAGCTGGTGAGGTACAGTAAGGAGGAACATTGACTCAATGGCATGCTCCACTAAGTCAATACAACCAAGCTATCCTGAGAGCAGGTCTGCAAATTCCTGAACCAGGTACAATATCTCACTCCCACCAGCATAAGGAAGGTTAGCACCTCCCACCCTTGAGGGAAAGGAAGGAGGTGACAGGGCAGCTATGACCAGACCTTCTAATGCATCAGCACAATTTAGATCTTCTACACCAGCCACTGATGCCTCTTTGTCCGTGCAGGGTAAGTGTGCACCACCCTCAAATATGACAGATCATGAAGCTTAGTGAATGCTCATTGACACTCTTATCATTAAATACAAGCGAAGTATGAACAGAGATGTCAATCCAGGGATGACACAAAACAATAAAGAGTTTTATCCCTGAATCAGAATGAGATCCAGAGAACCCCACTGGGAGAGCAAGGTGCTGAATCAGCCAGAGTCAAGGATGGCGCTGTCTATGGCTGTAGCTTTTGAGCCAGACCACAGTTGTTGAGGACACTGGGATGAACTGCAGAGACAGACGCCCCTGTGTCCAATGCTGCCTGCAGCCAGCAACCTTTTACATTTACCACCATCAATAATGGAACATTCCATGACACTGTTGAGTAGTTGTCTGCGATTTCAGGGAGCAATACATAGTTAACGGACGCTTCTGTCTTGGAGGGGGATTTGACATAATACCTATGATCATGGTCACCCTGATGACTAGCAGTCTTTGGCGCAGCATTGCCTGATGGCCGAGTGTCTGCCATAGCTAGGCCCACAGGGGGAGAAGCTTTTGTACTGGAAGGGTTCAGTGCTGGGGAGGGGAGCAAGCAGCTGAAACAGTGAACAGGGCTGTCCAATACACCATGACTTCCTCTAGGCATTCTTGTTGTGATGGGATCCAAAGCTGCGTGGAGCACATGTGCCCTAAGGAGAGGTTCAGAAACAGAAGACACCTGTGCACCACAGAGTGCCAACCTATATTAGTCAGAGGCATGTCTCCTAATGATTTCCACTTGTTCTGATGCAGGAGGGAGGGAACATTCCCTTCTAAAATCCCCCACCAATCAGGCCACAAAGGTAGACAGGAGCTCACTAGGAGGCTGAACTCTGCCTAGAGCACCACTCAGAATAAGTTCCTGGTTATCAGCAGGCAAGAATGTAATTCTAAACATTTCTCTACAATGTGCCCATAACACTCCAGTGGGGTGCCATAACAAGGAACCATGCCTTAGCTTCTTTAACAAGGTACCTAGGCAGTTCCACAAAAATCCTGTCATCTGATAAATGCAATGCATCCTTGTATACTGACACATCCGCAGCAGAAATAAATCTCTAGTGCCAAAGGAGAGCCATGCAGTAGGGATGACAGCATCCTTGTCACACTAACTGTGGCGTGGGCAGAGTCTGAAGGATGACCTCTAGCTAGTGTGGCTGTTGCTCCAGTAGGCATGTGTGGGGGAGATGGCGGCACACCAAGTGATGCAGGTGGGGGTATGGGGGGGGGGTCATGGTGTCTCAGAGTGTGTTGGGAATGGAGTTGACCTGCAGATCAATCGAGTCATTTAAACAGCCCGGAAATATGGAAACTTCTAATTGCAGTGCCCGTAGTCTTACCTCTATATCATCATCGGTCCAGGTCTTGGGACATGGCCCAACATTCACTGAAGGGTCACAAAACCAGTCCATAATGGTCTTATATACTGTAGATCTTTTGACCAAGGGTCACAAAACAGACAGAGCAGTAAAATATTGTATAAACACTGCCCCCACTAACAAGTAACTTCAGGGTAATAAAACTTTGCTGTTCAACCAGAATACTCCCCATACAGCAGCAGTAAATATGCCAAAAGAAAAAGAACAATCACCGGACAGATGTAACACAACTCATATACAAAGTCAAAAACAGGTTATCTAAACCATTAAATATAACTAGCACTGAAAGCCACTCCCTCACAGTGTTTCTTTGTCCTCAGAAAGAGAAAAGAAACTGTGGAAAAGAAATATTCTTTTCGCACTTGTACAAAAAAACAGTCCAGTCCTGATATCTGCTGCAGGAGGAAAAGAAATTTGCCAGTTCTGAGCTACGTGTACTAAAAAAAATAATGGATAATATCTGTGGTGCCTGGTCTAATCCAAAGTCACATACAACTGTGGGGAATCCACCTGTATGCCGCATGGAAAACTCAAATGTGTAAGTAAACCAGCACGCACAGCTGCCTCGAAACACCAGCTTCGTAATATAAAACTATGCTATGTCCCTAAGAAAACATAGGGTTTACAGTTCTGGATTTTACAGAAGACAGTGGAGAAGATACATGCAACTCAGCCTACATTATTTTATTTTACATCTACCATTTCTTTGGGTCACAGTAGCACTGTTGTCCGTATAATGTTGACACAGAAAAAAAAATACAAGGAAAGCTGTGCAAATATCTCGGTAAAGACAAAAAAGAATACCATGTTAAGAGTCCTTTAGTTAACCATCTCTGTCCACCGGGCCCTGTTTGGGCGCCACTGTGATGAGCCTAGGGGACTTCCCGCATCTTCCTGCCAGGGGTTATACACCTAATGGCAGGGCAACCGCGTCTAACTCACCTGCTTCCCATCTGACTCGACTCATAGACTAGTGCATCCACACTTTATATTAAAAATGGCAGTCTTGGGGTTTGGGACATGGACTGAGTTTCATTTCACTCGCTGGAGTGAGTTATCACCCTTGTTTTTCCCACACCGTGCCCATGCATCACGTGGCCAGCAATGTCGTCATACTCATTACAGAAAAGAAAAAGGGGAAAAAAATCGGTTATAATGATCATCTATAGATTACTCAAGCTTCTCAGTCATTAAAACATTGTAAAGAAACAAACGCAGTGAAACACATTTAATTAAATAATAGGTAATGATATACATTAAGTGCCTTCGTAATTTATACTGCATTCTTAGAACACAGAACAGGCAGCATGTCAGTAGACCTAATAATTCCTTCATAGAACATTGTGTGCCTTCATAATGCATTCACAGTGCATTCACAGAACATTAAAAATAGCATGTAAGTATACCTTAACATGTTTTAAAATATCGCTGTCATAATTCTTTCAATGAACAAGACTTGACAGCGATAATATACATTGATAAACTTCTAATCATATAATGTATATGTACTTACTGCTTATTAATGTTCTATGAATGCATTATGAAGGTGCACTTAATATAAATCGTTACCAAATAATAATGGTGATTTTCTGTTGGAACCTTTTGATATTAGTGACTATGAAGATGTAAGTCCATAACCACTTACCTGGTAGAGGGTCACCCAACATGCTCTTATTAATAGAATAATAAACTACTCAAGATGATATTTTCAAACCACTTTGAGCACTATTTTGTTATATTCCCCGCCTGGTAGGAAAAAAGCTGCTTCACAATTTTACTGAGACAGCTGGATAACTTGGATAATGTGTGTTTCCAAGCAGAACCATCTCACAGGAGTTCCATGAATACTTGAATTAATTTGTGATTATGAGCAAGACAAAGTGGTTCTTCACACTTTCAGAGCTCATAACACTACAGAGCAATCTCTTCTATTTCATTTCTGAGGAGCAATCATGACTGAATTTCTGGACGATGTGACAACTCAGATGTACAGGGCTCAGAGCGGTCTTAAAAAAATGAGAAAGTGTGAAAAAACACACACAGGCACACACACAGAACAGATTCACAACACTCATACGGCATTCACACACACAGACACACACACATACTCGTAAATCTTACGTAAGCAGGACACAAGTTCCTACTGTCATTTATGGGGACACCATCTTCCAGCGATCTTACAGGTATGAAAAAAATTGAGCAAGCAGATTTTTAATAGGAATGCATTGCTCACTTCAGATTTAGGCTATCATAACTAAGCATAACTAAGAATTTACTTTAAGTGACTGAAAAGTTTATTAATCAATGTTGCTTTTCACAAAAGACTGCAGTGAGGCACCTTTCATCTTCAACACACATGCCTCATGGAAATGTCTATCCAAATAAAATAAAAAAAGATGCAGTTTTGATGCTCACTTCTAATTGACAACACCATCCACAGAATAATACAGTTTTGGCTGATTACCTGGTGAGCATAAGTATATACACACAGATTTGCCCTGGGACTTCACAAAAGTAACTATAAAGAGGTACTGAAATGCAATGACCGCTCAAAGCTTCTGAACATTATTTTGACTTTTTCCATTTGAAAATAAAAATGCAAACATTTTCCCCCTAATCATGTAAATTATCACCAAAATAAGGTGAGTAAAAAACTAAAAACATTATACCAAGTTTCTTTTAACAACCAAAAATTTTTTGTAGCTACTTGCAAAACTAAAATTTTACCCTATGAAGTCAACTTAAAAATGTGGGGGAAAATAATGCAGCTAATATAGGTGCATTTTATCTGTATAAAACAAAGTAGTCACTTCACCTGAAAGCCTGCAGCTACTGACTGAAGTTGAGTGTCGTTTTCTTTTGCTAGAAACAATACGGTTATGAACATAATACTTGATACTCTGCCAGTCTCTGTCTTTAAGAGCTTCGGGGTCGTTCTTCAGACATTTATCACAGTCTGCTTTTGCTGGTACCCGACCGGCTTGGAGGAATGTTATCAGATGTCTCTCAACAGCCTGGATTTCTGTCCGACTCCATTTTTTCCTTGCCCGTATTCTTGGTATGGTATTTGTTCCTATACAAACAATAAAACCATTTTAATGTGTAATCTACGGCATTCCGTAAGAACTCACTATGGATAAGTGAGCAATATCTGTCACCTTTAGAGTATGATTTACCAGTGGTCACTGAGGTCTTCTGGCTCTTTTGAATGTTCATTTCTCTCTGTACAGAATGAATTGCTCCAGACGTTGTTCCTGATGAATTAATGACAAACCAGAAATTAATTTACCAAAACAGACCAAAATGGGGAAAAAAATTAACTCAATGACCAATTGATACCATTAAAATACCACTCAAATAAATTTTGGCAACAGAGTTCCATGATGCAAATTAAAATCGCATTGCAATGCTTTGTGGTTGAGTGGCATAATACTCTTTGAAATACCTTCATTCAGCAGCTCAGAATCTACTTCACCTTCACTCATGAATTCCTCCTCAGTAAGCTCATCAATCCTCTCTGTCAAAATGGAAAAAGCAAAAACTGAAGTTATCGTTCAAATATTACACTACATGGATTTGTACAGTAAGAAGTGTGCACTTTGTTACTTATATCTAAAACCTCGTGACCTTACAGCTAACAAGCATTAAAAAAACATGTATAGATATAAAAACATAAGTAAAATAAACATCCCAGTTGCATAAATGTGCACATCTCTGCCCAAATTGTCAGTGTAAACCTGTACTAGTTTATAACAATAAGATAGTATACATCCATCAGCTTTGCATGTTTAACAAACCCATCTTTGTTCAAGTTTAAGCTCCTTAAATTTGCCATTTACAGTATGACCCCTTTTCTAATCATTCAATAATTGTAAAGGGATAGTGGTGTGGGCCCTGCATAATGAAATTCAAAACAGCAATTTCCTTATTCACCCAAAAAGTGTTACTTAGACTATAAACTCCACAATTTCATTTAAACATATTGGAATCCTTGTTTTTGAATGGATCGTCATGTTAAGGATAGTTAAATGTCTAACAATTAATAAATAACTGTTAGATAATAAAGACTGTTAAATACTACACTGCTAAATCTTGCAATTAAAATGCATAGACCAACAAAACCACTAAATATCTAGCTTTATAATAGAATAATGTAATGTACTATGTACATTACTATGTAATATTAGCATTTGAGCATAATGAGTGAATAAGGCATACCGTTTTGGTCAATGTTAATTTGGTCCAAATTCTTTCCCTGAAAATCAGCAATCTTTCCTTGTTCAAGTGCCATCAGAACTTTGCTTACTTTAGCCAGCTGCAGTGTTTTTTCTGGCAGTCTGTAAAACTCACGGTGGATCCTTATGTCATGTCCTAGAAAATTGGCAAGCTGATCCATTTCAGTGTTGCTCATGTTTAGGACAGTTGACAGTGTTGCAGCATGCTTTCGTAGCTTCGTTGATGTCAGTGCCTTAGGACAGGAAGCATTGCAAGCAAGAGAAAATCTCCTTAAACAATCAGACCCTCTGATGTGGGTCATGGCTAATGGTCGAGCAAACATATAGCCATTCTCTTTCATCACACCACAAGACTCCCTATTTTTCACTAGTAACTCCAATGCTTGCAACATTTTAAGTGTGAGCAAAACAGGAATAGGTCGGCTCCTTTTCCCTCTGATGACAATCCTGGAGTCGTGTTTGCACAAGTCTTTCTCAAGTTCTGAAAGAGTCCAGTCTAAGTCATCATGATGGTCAGAGGTGTCCCTAGAGAGAAATGCCGACAAGAGCATTCTTGAAACTTCTCCTCCCCTACGCCTGTTGAATAATATTATTTCAGCCAAGCACACTTTAGCAAGCGCAGACCGATTCTCAGCCGAAGCCTCAGATGACAGCTGGCAGACACTCTCATCCAGCATTTTGTCCAAATAAGCATGGAGTTTTTCTACATCTTGTGTAAATGGTAATAGCGAAGGTGCATGCCACTTTATTTCTGCAGCATTCCGTCCAGCAGTTGCAGGCACCAGCTCATTCCACTTCTCTTTGTGGACTTCTTGAAAGTCTGTGGCTTTCTTCTCCAGTACTTTATCTCCTGTAATTAATGCTTGAGCTTTAACAAGTTTACTCAGCTTCACTAAGCTGTTTCCAAGTTCATGGGCAAGAGAAGGGATTTTGTATTTCTCAGTTTCCCTTTGGTATCCACATGTGATCTGAGCTGCTTTGATAACTTCCAAATATTTTGAGGGATTAATAAAATCTTCCATTTTTTTGTGATGTAAATTTTCTGGCTGCTACCAACGGTCTTCCAAGTTCTCGCAAAGTCTGTCTAGTCCTGGTTTGTGCTGCATCAGTCGATCCTTTTTTATTAAGTAAATGCTCCCCAATTTTAATTATATGACTGTCGTTTTTCAGGGCTTTTGTGACTTCATCAGCTTGCATGCTACTAAGTGTCTTCCATAATTGTTTGCTGACTTCAGAAGGTGAAAGCTCTGCAAAAGCACACAGTGCTTGCACTCTTTTTTTCCCTGAATTGACTTTGTGCCTTTAGGACAAAATTTACACACTTTCACATGTCGCCATAAAACCTTTCAAAGAAATAATCCTTGGCAATACGCACAGTGCAAGTAGTCATCTCCCCTACTTTCATTGTGTGGCTCTCCTTTACCTGTCTTAATCACAGCTGCATTATGGGCAAAGTTCCCTTTATTCCTGAAAAAATCTAAATGCATTCTCCTCTTTTTTGAGCCCTTTGCAAAACTACAGGTCTCTGCTATGTGTCTCTCATTGTCATGTTTTTGTTCAAGCTGTCTTGCAATTTTGCTGTATGGTTGCATCCAATACAACCAGTAGTGTCTTACTGTATGCTCTGCCTCCACTGCACTTCTTTACAGCAGAAACCAGGACGGCATGTTTCTCACCTTCACCAATCTTACTTGTGAAATCAGCCATATTGCCATCATCCTCCATCTCCTCAGAACCACAGCTGTAACTGACTTCTTTATCCACTGTAGTACTATCAGGTTCTTTCCAATTAAACTCAGGAGAGACACTGGCTTGAGATTTATGTTTTGATTTGGGAATTGACAGACTTGAGATACTGCTTTCACTGTCCTCGCTTGAGTTAGGAATATAGTCCTCACCACTGCCTGACGAAGAATCAAAGAGCTCCTCTGAACCCTCAGGAACATACTCTTTCATCTACAAAAAGCAATATTTAGATGCGAAAATGTCAGGCCAAATTTGCAATACAAAAACCACCGTTTCAACATACAGATCTTCCCCCTAAACATCAAGACCAAAAACAAGCCACTAAACTATCATCACTGAAACATTTTACTTCTATACTCCGTGTTCTTCTGAGTCTGGGTACACATTCATCAGCACCAGCGTTATTATCTGAGTACTGGGACAGAATGAAATAAACAATAACATTCAAAAACATGACATCTACTTAGCATGAATTACGCATTCACAGCAACTGAATTTACTTCAATGGAATTCAAATTTTCCTTAACGCACTGAGGAAACACGCTACGTTTCTAAAGCATTATTGTGCAGACAGCTCTGTTCCATCACACCTGCAGGCTCCCGGTACTGTGTGTGTATAAATGTTCTCCCCATTACTGTGTGGGTTTTTGCCCATGGAGAGATGCACGTTAAGTAAACTTGGGTGTCCTAATTGCCTAATTATGGGTACACAATAGACAGACTGGCATCTGGTCATCCATTGTTCCCTGCATTGAACTCAATGATGCTGGGATGGCTCGTAGCCTCCCACTACCCTGTACTCGATTAGCAGCTGAATGATAAATTAATTATTCTACGATACAGTGAGACTTCCATTTAATCTACTTTGAAATAATAAAGTACTCAAGCTTCTATGGGGAGCCAAGTGTCAAGCGCTCATTTTCGTGCACAAAATACATTCTGTGTCACAAAATGCATTATTTAATGACGAAATCAAGTAATGCCTTGCCGCATTTTGTCCACGGAAGCGTAAACACTTCACTTTTTTTCATGCACAGAAATCAAAAGTAATGTTTCATTTTGTGCACGGAATTAATATCAGCACTTTGCATTTCGTGAACAGAAGAAAGTCATTTTGTGGTCGAAATGCTTTGCGTGAATTAAAGAAAGTCATTTCATGGACAAAATGCATTTCGTGAATAAAAGAAAGTCATTTCGTGGACGAAATGCTTTGCGTGAATTAAAGAAAGTCATTTCGTGGACGAAATGCATTTTGCGGATAATACAGTAATTTTGTGGACGAAACTGAATCAGAAAATGCATTTTGTCTTTTGCTGAGTCACGAAAAGCACCACGAAATGTATTCTGTCTTTTACTGTGTCACGAAATGCATTGTGTCTTTTTTTGAGTCAGGAGAGGTACGTAGTAGGCGGGAGTAGTACCTTCTAATGACCAAAAGGTGGAGCGCCACTTTGATTTTGCAGACTCGTGTAATTACGTTGAACTTGTTTTTAAATACACTAAAAATAAAAAACCTCCTGTGCTCATACGTTTACTGTTGTATGTATTCATTAGTGTCACAATTTTTTAAATTACATTTTTAATAGGTTTAAGCAAATCCAATGAAAGATCTTGGCGCTGATTCCATCCAACTGTATGATATGTTACCATGCCATTTCCCCCTGAATAACACTGTCTCCAATAGTTAAGATCAGACACGCTGGGTAGCCTACGTGTATAACGCAACAATAAAATGGTGAATATGAATGGATTAACACAAGGAGTCACAGACGGTCTGCGGATCCTTGCAGAATCGCCGGTGTCGTGAACTGCTGATGGAGCTGCAGTTACTGGACCCGGTCCACAGAGTGTTCAGGGGAACATTTGATAGACCTAGATGTGAACCACAGCCTTACAATGGCTTTAAATATTCAGTTTTTTTAGCTGCAGCACTTTTTTTGCTAATTGCCAACTAGTAAATATTTGTCAGCTTACCACCATGCCCGATTATTCCATTTAAAGTCAAACATAAAGACTGAACAGGACTTGTGATAGACTTCCCGTCTTCTGTTTGACTCAGCAAAATCAATCAATTCACCTTGATATTCAACAACAAAGTCCACGTGCAAGAACGGAGCAAGTGTGAACAGTCCACGTCCTGTTAAAAAACAAAAATAAAAAATAAAAAAAATATGTAACAGGAAACAGGTTTTTCTTGTGATGCCAAACGTATACAACTAAAAGCCAGTAATTAACCAATATGCTACAAGAACATTACATGGTTAGTTTTTTTATAATGTTGCTATGTCCTTTACTCAATGATGGAAGAAGGAAAATTCTAAAAAAATTAATGGATTCTAGAACCTTTGGTGCTTGGATGCCTAATTATTATTATATATTATTTTATCAATCTATGGAGCTATATTGTACAACAAAAAAAGTTTGTGTAAACCTTACCTTTCAATGGACAGATGTACTTGATCTCTAATTTTGTACTCGTCTGTCTTTGAGACGACATGTGAAATAGCATCATTTAGAGAACTGATTTGTCGAGACATTTTGAGCTCTGCAAATACAAAAGCAAATTAATTTTAAACTATCTAGCTAAAATCATTACACCTCATAAGGTGAATTGAAAACATCGCATACTATTAGTCATAACAGCTAGTTAACAGAACAAATAAAAACGAAAAATATTAATACTGACTATCCTCGCGATGTAATAGCTTAATCCCCCTTTTTATTTTCCCAGTTTGCTATATCACTATAACGTCTGGTCATCTAAACAAATCTAAACAATCATCTAAACAATGACTATCATAGTTGCAAAAAGGCTACTTGATGTCCTGTTTTCCATTTATATAATCGCAGTAGGTGCATGTGAAACAAAAAGATATTTTAGTTAAACTGAACACTTCGCAAAATAATTTTAGAATAAAGAATAAATTAAAATAACAGGAATATAATTTGCAGACTATTTTAAGCCTATGGGCAAAACACATTTGCGTGCTGGCAATGTAAACCCAACGTTACGGTAGCAGTTAAGACACTAAGCACTCGTAAGCATAATGTCAATCAAACTACACAAAAAACTACCGCCATTACAATATTCTAACTAGTCACACTTTTACTTTGACTTGTTATAAAGGGAAGAAGTAAAATAACTGCAAAACTGTTGAAATTATTCATCTTTGGCTACACGACTACTCATGAGGCCTGCACGTATATACCACAAAATACCAAGTATAATTCTTTCTACTATTTTTAACATTAAATGTAGACTAAAGTTTACATTTCCTAAAAAAACGTATTGCATTGAAGGGCTTATACAATGTTTGCATTTATTTGCATGCAAATATAAAATAAGAAACTGAAATAAATTCTGTCTCCAACTCATCTGTTACTTTCCCAGCATCGTCTTCACTCCAGAAGGTTTCCTGCACCGTATGCAAATTAATTTATGTCACTGAGCTATGAAAATTTTCGGCGTGTGTGCGTCTGAATCCTTGCCTGCTATAGCAGGGTCCTAGCGGTGAGTGTCGCTGTAGAGCATCTCCCACACACACACTCCAGGTAAAAATCATGACTTATGGGCCATCACTGATATTCACTCCAGACCTTATATAGGTTCTCCACTGCTCATTTAGCAAGGTTTCCTTTGTGGGGACCATGATTTTGGCCCCCACTAAGATTTTGGTCCCCGTACCGTGACTGTGTAAACACACTGAAGTCCCTATGATGATAGAATTATAAACCCACACACACACAGACCTGTACTCATATCTTTGTGGGAACTGTCCATTCATTTCTATGGGCAAAACCCTAATCCCAACTATGAAAACCTTATCCCCTACCCAGCCCTAACGTTAACCATAAGTAACCAAACAAAATACGTCTAATGCCTTTTGGCATTTTTAGTTTTTTGATTGCAGTGACCAGTTATATAAAATTGAATTTCTCCTTGTGGGGACTGAAAAAAGTGGTCCCCACAACATCAAAATAACAGGCTTTTATCACATTGTAGGGACATTTGCTCCTAATAGATATCCACCCCCTTTGCTTTGAAGCCCCTAAGTAAGAGCTGGTTCAACCAAATAACTTTATAAGCCACAATTAGTTGATTAAGATCCACCTGTGAGCAATCAAAGTAACCTATTCTTAAAGGACACTGACTCCGCAACACTACTAAGCAAGCAACATGAAGACCCTGGAGCACTCCAAATAAGTCAGAAGCAAAGCTGTGGAGAAGTATATATAGATCAAGGTTTGGTTATAAAAAAATAACCCAAACATTTAATATCCCATGGAGCACCATTAAATTCATTATACCATAACAGAAAGAATATGGCACCACCACAAACATGACTGTGAAGGCCGCCCACCAAAACTCTCAGCCCAGGCAAGGAGGGCATTAATCAGAGATGCAACAAAGACACCACAGATAACACTGAAGGATTCCACAGCAGAGATGGGAGTATCTGTCCACAGGATCACTTTAAGCTGTACACTTCACAGAGCGGGTCTTTATGAAAGAGTGGCCAGAAAAAAGGCATTACTAAAAATAAGAAAACACATTTGTAGTTCGCCGACAGCATGTAGCAGACTCCCCAAACACATGGAATCGATTCTTTGCTTAGATAAGACTAAAACTGAACTTTTTGGCTGTCATGGGAAACCCCATGTGGCGCAAACCCAACATTTCCCATGACCCAGAGAACACCATCTCCACAGTGAAGCATGGTGGTGGCAGCATCATGCTGTGGGGATGTTTATCATCTGCAGGGGCAGGAAAGCTGATCAGGATTGAAGGAAAGATGGATGGCACTGAATAAAGGGCAATTCTTGAGGAAAACCTGTATGAGCTGGCCAGAGATTTGAGACTGGGACGAAGGTTCACATTCCAGCAGGATAATGACCCTAAATACTGCTAAAGCTACACTGGAGTGGTTTAAAGAGAAACACTTAAATGCCTTGGAATGGCCTAGTCAAAGCCCAGACCTCAATCCAACTGAGAATCTGTGGCATGACTTGAAGATGCTGTACACTAGCGCAACCCATCTAACTCAAAGGAGTTGGAGCAGTTTTGCCTTGAGGAATGGGCAAACATCCCAGTGGCCAGATAGGCCAGCTAATAGAGACATACCCCAAGAGACATGTGGCTGTAATGGTAGCAAATAGTGGCTCTACAAAGTATTGAATTTGGAGGGTGAATACCTATGTATACTCAAGAATTCTCTTTGCTCATTTTAATTATTTATGTCACACTAAAAAATATTTTGTATGTTTAAAGTGGTAGGCATGTTGTGCAAATCAAATGGTGCTAACCCCCCAAAAATCCATTTCAATTCCAGCTTGTAATGTGACAAAACAGGACAAACACCAAAGGGGGATGAATACTGTTACAAGGCACTGTATCCTACAAATTAATTATTATTTATCTTTAGATTTGTACATTTATAGGCATATAATCAAATGCAATGCTTTAATCCTCTGGTGTATATCTGTTAGCTACTTGCTCTGTTTTTCTACAAAGATTAATAAAACAATAAACAATGAAAGTCGTTTTATAAAAGCCAGTATAATTGTCTACGTTTTAAATTA
>JAAGVU020000313.1:0-14483 GCA_011763525.2 Mormyrus iriodes | reverse complement strand
GGCCCTAGGTGGGGTGGGTGGGTTGCGAGAGCTGTGGGTGTGGCGTGGGGGGGGGGGGGGAGGGAGGGGGGGGGGGAGGAGAGGAATTTTGTCATCAGATCAGAATTTATACTTCAGCAGTTGCATAATGCAGGATGTCAGTTGCAAATCAAGCATTCATTCGGCTGTTTTATACAATTTAGTATTATAGTTTCACAATAAAATAGATTCAAAATTGGTTTAAGTAAAAATGTGGTTGGCAGGACACACCATAGTCTTAACAAAACATTATATAGAATGCCTAAGGTGATATTTTATAAATTGCTCCAGTAAAACGCTCAGCTATATATACAGGAAAAAAAATTAGTTAATTTGACAAACTTCAGGATGACGAAGGGCCTCATACATTAAACAGTGCTTCTAATGAAGAAGTTTTTGTATGGAGTTTATATACTTTACGACTAGGCTACCTGCTGCAGATATTGCTGAGTTTTTTGTCAGGGATTGGAATTGTTGTATAATTGAGATGGATATACTCATTATTAATAATTTATGTCAATATATATTTCACTGAATAACATGATCATGTCTCTATTGTCAGTTGTGTTGTATCTCCAGAGTAAAATAAGAAGGCATAAAAACAATGAAATACGAGTTCCTCAGTATTGTAGAGTATATTGCTCAGGGGTGCGTTTCCTGAAGAATTCTTAATGCTATGTCCTTCATAAGCTCTACTTTAACAGGCAGAACTTATGAATGACATAGCATTACGAAGGTTTCGGAAAACGCACCCCAGACCATTCTGCAACCCAATATTGGATGAGCGGTATTGAAGATGTGTACAGTCGGCTCTCAGTATTGGTGGGGGATTGGTTCCAGTACCACCCGCAGATACCGAAATCCCCAGCTGATCAAGTCGCTTGTGTAAAATAGCATATGAATTACATATAATCTACACACATCCTCCTGTACAATCTCTTGATTACTTAAAATGCATAATACAATGTAAATGCTATATAAATCGTTGTTATACTGTATTGTTTAGGAAAATTTGACAAGAAAAGTCTGTGCATGTTCAGTATAGATGCAATCATTTTAGGCCTAATTACATAGTACACATCAGCATCATCATATTTTCTTTCTTTCAAAACTTACAGACTGCGAAAGCTATAGCAAACTATGCCTACACTTCACTTCATTCGAGGGGATTCAGCGTAATGCTCAGCACGTGGCAAATTCAAGTTTTACTTTTTGGAACATTTTGGATTTCTTTTTATTTTTGCAAATGTTTTCTGTGGTTGATTGAATTAATGGATGCGGAACCCATCTATACAGAGGGCCAACTGTATTTCGTGAAATTTTCAATTTCTCTTTGTTAACATGTAACATCACTACAGCAATGCCATTTTCCAGTTTGTTCCAACAGAATTTGTGTGTAGTAATTATTGCAACAATGACTTTGACTGTGTACTTTCTAAGCAGTTTTATGGAGATTCATATAAGGGGGACCATTCCTGACCATTTGGCTGGAAGGCTGTAGATGCAGATTGCGCATCAAACGATCCAGCTCGTCAAACCTCTTCAGCACCGCTTGCACCTCTGCATGCAACTCCTTGTATTCTGCATGCTGGTCTTTGAAGACAGCTTTGTAGCGATCTCGCTCAACATCAGTGTGGATGGTGGGATACTTCCTACAAGCACGTAAAAATCTTATGTCAAAATCCCATTACTCTTCGGCAATAAAAGGCAGGTATCAGTAAAACAATTAAATAAAGCCTCTGATAAGTTTATGACGTTTATAACATTAGAAGGCAGTAATGCGTCTATAATGACTAGATACACATCATACTACAGTGATGTTAAATACCTGTGTACATAAATCTATCACAGATACAAGTAGCCTGTACAATCATTTAGTTGGGGACACTATATGTTGTGCAGTTCACTATATAATGCTCAGTGCTTTAAAATATCTTTAAAATTCCTTTGTTCTGGTTCTAAACCAGTGATTGTTCACAGGAAGCCATTGAGTAGCAATAGGATCAATTATGTTAATTAATTTTTATGGGTGCCCTACAAGTAATTCCATTTTGTTGCAGATGACAAGCACCATACTGTCACAGCGTGGTGCAGGGTGGACGTTAAAGGGGAATTATACCCACCCACCCCCTGTTGATATATTCTTGAATCAGACAATAAGAAATAGTTAATAGCAATTAACCCAATAATAAACCAGGGGAACGGATGAGATAGGGATGCAAACCAAACGTGGTGATATTTGGGCTTCAGGAGCTGTTTTCTGTGGGAGATTCTGATGCTTTCTCAAAGAAGCAGTAAAATTGGGTTTGCATGCAGGATCTTAATGCTTGCCAGATAGATCTGATGCAGACTATATCATATGTGGTCAGAGGACTCACTCAATGTAATCTGGCAGAATCACAGGTTTCGGTAAGTGTGCAGAGGGCATGTGGCCAGCTTTGATCTGTGGCTCCATTCTAGTGGCTTTAATCTGTTTTGGTGGCAGAGCTCCTGAGTCAAGCAAAATAGGTTTCTAAAAAAGATAGGGAACATTGTTGTGCACATGCAGAAATAATACAGTTTACAAATACTAAATATTCACCAAACATCCAACTTTTAATACTGATAAAATTATAAGGGTCAATGTATGCATTATTTCAAAATCCATTCATTATAAAACAATTTTAAGATTTCACCTTTGTTATAATAGCGGTACTTTAAGTTTTTAAAACTACAGACAGAAAAATTGTATTCAATATTTACCAGTGGTCTTGGACCGGAATATGCAGCCATCTGGGGGGGAAAAACAAGTTAAAACACAGAAACAAAGAGAGAGCCACTCATCTGCAAGTTGTGTAAATTGATAAATTGAACTATAAAGTGAGAACATATATGAAACTGCTGAACACCATCCAACAGGCAAGAAATGAAATAAAGAAGAATAAAATCAGTGACTCTACATTAGCATTAAATTACATTTTTAAAAGACATAACCTTTAATGACTCTCCATAAGGCAATAAGAGAGTCAAATAGAATTACAATTGAAGCATCTCTAAAACAGAACCGTTTCATTTATTACTCCCAGTCTATTTAACAAAATAATTCAGTGTTTAACATTAAAATCTGAACATGATGCCATCTGTGACAGATCCAAATTAAAGTCATTTAATTATTGCATTCACTAGAATCTCAAACTCACCTCACGCTCGTAGTACTCGCGGCGCATTCGGGCCGCCTCATGCCTCTGTAGCTTAATGCACACAATGGCGCTGACCAAATAAACCAGCGTGTTCAGAAAGAGAAAGATGATGGCAGCAGTCTGGCCTGCTTCAGTGCGGCAGAAGCCTCCAGTCATGTCATTGTTAAAATAGGGGTAATAACACAGGCCCCCTCGCAGCGTGTCCCTCACGTATACGATAGCCGCGGCCAGGTAAAGCACAGCAAGGATCAGGTTGATGAAGAATTCGGTGAGCGGCCAGAAGTTGGAGTCCAGCAGTACGGTGCGATAGTACATGGTCATGCCCAGCACTAGCAAGATCACCGTGACCAGCCAAGCTAGACCCGCCACCACCAGCACGAACGGAGTCTGGGGTCCCGTGTAGTACACACCGCCGATACCAGCACCACTCATGCCCGAAATGCTGCCCATGCTCCCACCAGCCATCCCCAGGCCCATGTTCCCACTGTACGACTGAGAGTATCCAAACATGTTGTACCACTCATTATCTTTGTATATGTATGCACACGCACAGGCGAAGACCGCGGCACCAAGCAGCAGCTCTATGGAGCCCAGGATACGGAGCAAGCCAGCCCAGGTTTTCATGTAGCCGTGGATTTGTCGATACTGTGCCAGCCTCTCCTCGTACGTCAAGCCTGTGCGTACTGTATGGTCATCAAAGGTGCTTATTGGGTCCATGGCGCCTCCTTTCTTCTCTTGAGAAGTACAGCTTCCACCTGACAAACCGTGCTGACCTTGGTTTGACCCAGGGGTAGATAAGTTGCTTCTGGAATTGTTTTTTGATTCAAAAACAGATCCCTTACTGCCACGGAATAAGTCTTTCACGGAACTAGGAATGAGGGACTTAACAGGTCTGACATTTGTGGCATCAAGGCTGTCATCACTGTCACTGGGGTAAAATTCAGCGGCCAGTGGGAAGTGTACTGGAGAAGGAGCCAGGGGCAGTGTAGGTGTCCCAAATGCCCGCTCAGCACCTCTCACCTCTTCTAGAGACTGAGGACCAGCTCTGCAAAACAGGGCACCAGACTCCCCATTGAAAGGTTTAACTTCTCTAATACGGTCAAAGTGGGCAGATGATCCACTGCTGGCAGACATGAGGATTGATTTCAACCTTTCAAGCAGAGAGAGAGAGAGGGAGAGAGAGAATGTAAATTGCAAGAAAATTGGGAAATAAAACATGCATTGTAATGTCGTCCATAACGGCGACTCCCGTTCTATGGTGTACACTACACAAAGTTTACAGAGAATGACAGCAATATTTTCCCGCTATCATCTTAAATACTTTGCTTTGTCTATTGTTCGTATATATGCCGTGGTTACTAATGCTTGTGTTCTCTATCATTCCCTCAACTTCCCTCCGGAAAAGCGGCATAAGATGCATTATTATTAAAAAGCGGATCACACCCATGTTTCGTAATATCGACGACTGAGTAAAAACAAATACAGAGGCATAACTGCCCTAGAACCAAATCTATTGTTATTACAGAACACAAATATTCAACTATACGTTACTGAGAATGAATATTTTGCTAAAAAATATATTGTTTTCTTTATCAGAACTCTTAATCCAATTAAACAGTTAAGTACTAAATGTTTAACATCTAAATTCCAGCATTGTACATCTTAATAAATCACACAAGTATCACATAAACCCGTTAAAGTAAACACCGCGTAACAAAAAGCGCTCACAAAATCAGTGTATACATTTCGCTGAAATATACAATTAAGACAAATAAACTTCTTTAAACTTACTTTTAGGCTGGAAAATGCTATTCTTTTGGCGATTACAATAATGCATGAGAAGTTTTATTTTTGGCTACACCTGTGGCCACAAAGTAACCTGTCTTCCTCATACCCTCTCCGCAGAAGAGGATCCGTGACCATGTGACACTGCCTCGAGTTACGTCATCGCAATGGAAACTCGCTACGCCGGAAAGAGCGGACGGCACAACAACAGGGTTACGGGTTAGAACGATACCTTGTTATGCATGGGGTGGCGTCTACAGAGATCTGTAAAACTGTGGTGACTATCAGAGACGGTGGGGGCATGCTGACGAAAAAAACTTACAGATTTGGGAGGCAGGAGTACGGCTTTAAGTTCTGTCGTCTGAATAATGGAGACAAGTAGGATACTATTTAGCAGTTGCACTTGTTTACCGAGTGTTGAGGACTTGAACAGGAAGCCGACATATAAAAAAAAAAGTTTTATTTATATCAAATTATGTAAATAAAAAACCAAATATTCAGTCATACTAATATGTTATTAACGTTTTGTTTGTGTCTAGATTTGAAAAATCTAAATAATTATAACTAAAACACATTTTCATGATTAACGGTAGATGTCACTTTTGCAGAATTTACTGTGATACCTACGACTACCAGGAAATGTGCAAAGTATGTTCGCAAGACTCTCCCCATCGCATATACATATGTTCCACCCTGTAAAACGCCTTCCTAATTAATATCTTTATTATTGCTGTCACCTGAATCAAGGGGCCAACAAAACAATCACACAAAACACAAGTTATAGCAAGCATTCTATTTGCAATTGGTACAGTATTTTTACATACTATAAATTAACAAAACTCCTTGCTTTCTCAAACTAACATAAGGCATTCTTAAAAAGAAACCAATTCTCTTGCATCCATCAATATTGTGACTAAAAAGATTTTTATAAGCCATCTATATTCAAGCCCATGTACAGACAAAATATGCATTTCATTTTCTATATAAAAAGTATGAAAATGAATATTATTTTGCAGTATATGGATAGTTCATCCCATCGAGTTTATTTTAATGCAATAATATATATGATATTCATGTCAATACCATGTTAAGACAATTTGTGGAGATCTTAAGCATTTGACAAACTAAATCCTCATGTTACCTCATATAAACCAATGACAAAAAAGGAATAAAACCAAGTCAGAATTCAACACTTGGTACAGAAATTATTAGGGGAAATATTAATTTGGGGCCTATACTGTTTGTCTATCTCCAGTCTACCATAATCAGTGCCAAAGAGGTCAACTGCCTTCTATCTCAATTACTATCGCCCTGTAGTACCAACACCTCATATCATTAAATATTTTGAGATGCTAATTACAAAACACTGACCTCGAAACCATCAATACTTCACTTCCCCCTGTCCCCAGCCAGGTTCTGTAGCCACCCCTTACTGGTACGTTACTTGTATTGCATTCCTTTGGTACTGAACCATTGTATGTGTGGTTTACAGTAAGATTGCGAATTCATTCTTTTTTCTGTCATCCACCCAATGGAAATATTAGTTTCACGGTATACATGGCAAAAGCAGGAAGTGAAACATCTTTTGAATTCGAGCTATCATATAAAGTGGATAAAACTTTCCACTGAGAATAAGTATAGCACATAATAGTGTATATGTTCACAATGAGAAAAAAGACACTTTCTCCATGCATCCTTGGTGTCATGACATATTTCATAATTGATAATATCAATAACTTAACAATGCATTTCCAGCTGAGGGAATGTAATAAGCTACTGTGCACATGCATAGGTCTTTAGTTGTTATCCTTTATCCATTGATCTATCCACTGAACAATCTGTTCTAGATTGTTTTCCAGGTCTTCTGGCTTGTTGCTAGGCAGTTGGTGGACAATCTCTTGTCTATAAGCCTCCATGGCTTCCTCATAAATGGTCTGGAAGATCTCACACTGGATGTTGTCTTGAAGCTTCTTCCCTGAGTAACCCCTGCAAGACAGAAATACAACAGATTACACTACAGAATGTACAAGACTGAAGCATAAAGCATAACATCGCAGACATTCCAATGTTAAAAACAAAGCATGGTTTTTCCTTTTTTAAATGGAATTGGTGGGCATTTAATATGGATGGATGGACAGGTGATCAATCAACAAATAGATTGATTACCTGTTCTCTAGGCGGGTGTACAGCTGAGAGTTGTCTGTGCGCAATACAAAGACTATATGGAACCACCGCTCAGGGAAAAAATCACATCCATGGTAGTCCACAATCACCCCTCCTTCATTCATCCTGTCCTCCAGCTCGTCAACCACCTACAGGAGGTGAGAAAAGCCACAATCGGTATACAAAGATTTTCTGTAATGAAATAATAAGCACATTTTGGTGATTAAATTCTTGAATACTGAGTTGAGCTTCAAACTCACCCTATCCTCATCCAACACAGGACACTGGTATTCATCATCAAAACCATCATATAATTCTCCTAAGTACAGAAAATGGCCAAATTATTAGATTATTAACGATGCATTTAAAATATACCTTAATTAAAAAAAAACAGGAGACACTGTGTAAAAAAAAAACGCGTCTGAAGATTACAAGAACCCATTGAAATGAATCAACTGAAACGCATAACATCGTTTGAGAGATGTTTTACCTTCCTGTGCCAGATCACCCACGTTGATGTACGTCAGTCCCGTTTTCTGTGCTAGTTCCTTCCCTAGAGTAGTTTTTCCTACGCCGGGGGTTCCTGCCAACAGCATGGTTCAACGTTAATGGTACAGCTGGTTCACATTTTGGAATGGCTGCTCAGTTAATCAATATAATGTTAAACCCAGTGATCCAGTAACGTTTTTAGGAACCATATTCATTTCCCCCCTCTTAAAATATTCAGTAAGTAATTCACGGCGCTTGTAACTGCATAGATTTTTATTCTGCCTCAACCGTAATATATGAAGTATCTTTAGTTTTTAATGAAAATGGATTATCACAAGCCGCAAAAATACGATAGTCAATAATTTGTGTTATGCCAATGGAACACACACATATATATAGACTGAAATACATACACAGTACAGATAAAAAGCGTATAAAATGTTCTACGTACAAATACATAATAAACGCAACACGAATAAATCGCACATGGAGGGGAAAAACAAATTAAGTGAACCGAAGCCGTTGCAGCAAACAAAATCCGTTAATACGTAAAATCCTATTTTACAGTATTATATTTTCATCTAGATAAGACTCAAACCTGTTAGAAGAATATTTGGTCGCTTCATGATTTTCATTACTCCACGTGTAACGGTAGTGGACAAATTACGAAGCGTCTGAGGTAGACTAACAATGTTGGTTGCTGCGCCAGATTAATTTTAGATATCATAAAATTTGTTAGCAGCTAAATTATGTCATTCGTAAAAGAAAAGCAAAACAAAATGTATTAATGAAAGAGCTAGCCGAAACCATACGTCCCTTAAAAACCAAATCTGTAAATAGGTCGAAAATAAACGTCATTATAATGCGACAGTCATCTTAAAGGGAGTTTCAGACTGCCGCTCACATTTTAAAGGGAAGTATATTGTCGGTCAAAATACTGAGCATAGCTGGTTATCGCCTACTCAATTATAATATAGAATTATATTATATTACAATATTAATGTAACATTTAATGATTATGTTTTGTTTTAAACAACTCGACTAATTCACGTAGCTGAAAACGTTTCTAGAAATACACAAGGATGGGGATATATGACTGAACATAATAGGGCATAAATGATTTATGTTGCATGTTCCAACATCAAGACAAAAAAGTCATTTTCACAGATATTTCTGTTTAATTGCGACTGCATAGAGCAAGTCATGATGTTCTCATATATAAATGGCCGTTTAAAAATCTTACTTGAAAAGTACTTAATGTGTTGTGGATACTTTCTTTTCTTTGGTACTCCATATGTTCTTATTTTTTTCTGGAAATAATATGCCCCGTATCTTGTTTCGGTAATAATAAAGAGAGAGAACAAAAAATAAAAACAACAGTATTTATAGCTCGTTCGTGAGTAGGTCAGGTGATGCTCCCTGTTCCCATTAATTCGCCCCACCTGTTCAGTTGTCCGATGTTTGTTTATGTGGGTGTGTGCGTGTGCACTTTTGTTCTAGCAGTAAAAACGTAGACTCCATATTCTCGCTAGTCAATTGAAGATTTCACGTTGGCCAATATATCTGCCCGCCTGCTGCCGAAACGGTATATTTTTGTACTGTACCTGAAGCCTGTAGGTGTTTCATTGTTCTGCACCTTTAACCCGGTAGCCATGGATCCACCAAGCCTGTGTATATTTCTTGAGAAAAAATATTAATGCTAATGCGCTGGTTTCAGTGGTTTCTTTGAACCTTATTTTTAAGAGCACTGCTAACTACCAATGTTTGTAAAGCAGTTGTGATTTTAGCATATATACAGCAGGCCAAGGACCATTGTTCCTTGCTGATATTTACAGATTCCATTTAATTTCATGCATTTACGGTTTAATATAACTAGTAAAAGGTGAAATTGAAAAAATTGAAAATATTTCAGTTGGAAGTACACTGTGTTGCTTTAACACAATGAGAATGCAAGAATGTAATAGTACATTGGGGTATGTGGATTAAATGTTTACATGCTTCTTGGTTTGTGTTCTTCAGTCTATAGAGCTATGTCATCTGTGGCCTGAGGTCCTGGTAGAGCCTCTCACAGCAAACAAGTCTGTCCAGAGAGGCCAGATAAACTGCAACAACAAAGAAGGTACCAAGAAAAAGTCTACTGTACTTGTCATTAGGTTAGTAGGATCCACCCCTGGTACCAGACCTGAGGTGGTATTCACCATCATAACCTTAGTGGTCAGCCCAAAATGACCACGTGGATCAGTGTTGTGGTTGGGTGCGGTGCCATTTATGCAGCAAGTATGAGCAGAAAGGATGGATCAGACCAGGAAATGTGTACTGGCTATGGGGAAAGTAGGATGTTATCTATCTGGTGAGGAAGGAGCCTGAGCTAGTGTAGGACATGGAAAGGTATTGTTTAGTCAGTCGGTCTTACTGCCCCACAAAGTGTGGGTTCTGGAACCAGACATTTGGTTGGATGGAGTCTTTTACTCTTGAGGTCCCCATAGTGAAAGGCATCAGGCGAGTGTTGGGATACTCACAAGTCACTAGCTGAAGGCTGTGCAGCTGGAGTATTTCGTAGTGGATGAGAAGGTTGTCACCTAGAAAGGCCTCCCAGATCTGAACTGGAGTGGTGAGCTGTTGTTGGACTTTTCTGTAAGCCATGAATTGTTCATAAAAACCATGTTAGATGCTCATACACATGATACCTGAGCACTGTAGGCCTAGGTCAGTGATCAAGTAAACTTTGTAGTTGTCATTTGACTTGAGGATGTCTATTTTGGACACTTGGGTGAATAGAAAGGCAGAGCTAGCAACTGTTGGCCATTTGGCTGTGAATTGGTTTTGGCACATGGGTAGAAGATTGGATGGTTCAGGATGAACCAGACAAGAAGTCAGGGTTTGTCAGGATTGTCTGGCTGAAGCTTCTGTGCAGGATTCCACTCCACCTGTTGGAAAACGTATCCTGCATACTGAGTGAAATTGGGGAAACTGAGTCTGAAAGGACCATGTCAAAGGCCTCAGTCTTCACAGTGGTGGCAGTTGATTTATGTTCCAAACCTCACTTATGGTCATGAGCTATGGGTGAGGACTAAAAGAACAAGGTCTTCAATTCAGTTTTCTTCATGGAGTTAGGTCACTGTCTATGATTGGGTAAGGAGTTTAGAGATATGCAGGGACCTTAAAATAGTTATTTTTCTTTTGGATTCAGAGAATTTAGCAGAGTTGGTTAGAGCGTCTTACAAGGATGCCACCTGGTTGATTCCACAATGGATGCCATTTGTACAGAGGCCTTGGGACTTACCCAGAGCTCGCTGGTGTATTTAAATATGTAATTATAAATTTATATTAGTATGTTTTATTTGTACCTTTATTTTTTTGGCTATTCTGTCCATTTTCCTATGTCTTTTTCTGTTTTGCCATCAGAATATGAGCTGCTGTAACATTGTAGTTTCCTTCATAGGAACAATAAACTGCTACCTCTGTATCTCTAACCTAGCTTGGGAACATCCAGTGACATTTACACAATGAATTAGAGCCTGTGACTAAAGAGAGATTTGGTATAACATGTTCAGTATGCTAATACCACAGCCCCCACCAGGAAAAGTAGTATGAAGATGAAGATACCTGTGTGCTGATGAAAGCTGCTGTAGCTGGTAAAAACATATTCCGCATTACTTATTTGTATACATTTTATCACCATCTACATATTAAAGCTACCTACTCAGGTCTGTAAATTAAGCTTGCCCACTTACCTGAGGGGATTAATATAGTCGAAGGGTGAGTACAAAAAATCAGAATAGTTTGCCCGCTAGCTACTAAAAAGATATTCCATGTTGGACGTTTTTTACCATCTGGATAGTACCAAAAATTGTCCTTGTATCCATCCCTTCATCTTCTAGCCACTGATTCTCATCAGAGAAGTGAATCCCAGTCAGCATGGGGCACATCCCTGATGTGTTGCCATTCAATTACAGGGCACGCACACTATCGGGCAGTGTTTCTCAACCTGGTTATTGGAGACCCCCCTGTCAGTCCATGTGTTTTGGAACTGGGAGGGAGCAAAAACATGAACTGTTAGGGGGTCCCCAAGGACTGGGTTTCAAAACACTGCTATAGACAACTTACAGATGCCAATTAGCCTAACTTTGGATAATAGGACTGAGGGAGGAAACCCAACCAATACAGGTATGTTGCAAAGTATGCAACTATGCAAAGTTCATGTACACACAGAAACTGGATTCAAACTCCAACAGAGGCAATGTGTGTCAAAGGTGCTACCCAGTCAGCCACCATGCCAACCTAAAACTAACCACCTACCCTTAATTTTGTCTTTTTGTTATATCGTAGTGAGGGAGGCCAGGAAAGGTCAGATTGTTTTAATCATTATAATTATATGGGACTTCATTCATTACGTCTTGTTTCTGGTATGTTTTATATGGACGAACTATTGTTAACGACATAAAGTTAATTAGATATTCATGTTTCAAGAACATTACAATGTACATGGCTTAATATCATTTTGTAGCTTATGAAATACATACAAAGCATGAAACGTTAGGGAAACAAATCTTTGAATACGTTTAGACGTATACAAGGACAGTACATTTTTACAATCTATTTTAATATAATGAAATAACGTACCAATTTCAACAATTGCATAGTAAGACTAGTATCTATCAAATTGTAATACATCGCATCTGAAATGGTTGTGAAAGCGAATCGCCTCCCTATGTCGAAAGTGACGACGAAACGACATTTTTTTAAAAAAACCTATATTCTCGAAGATTCACTTAAAAGGTTTTTTTTTGTTAATGTTAAAAATTTAAGTTAATGTATTCGTAAGTCGAATAATATAGAATTTTACATTTGTGATTTGCTTATAACGTGTATACAAATACACTGGCTTGCTTATAATAGTGCTTTTTTAAGCTAATATATTGTTCCACGCCACTTGGTTAGAATTCGCCTTGATATACAAGCTCGGTTTAGGTTGTAAATTTCTTTGGGAATATTCACATATAGTCACTCATGAAAAAAGGCGACATGGTGAATTGGGCAATAGTATCTCTAGATCACGCCTATAATTTTTTTTCCTTCCCGTCTTTTCCTGCCGCCCGAGGCGTATTATTGCCACGTCTGACCGTGAGTGAACCTCTAGGTATTGTGGTGAAACTTCAGAGAGACAGTGCCTCTTTGGCGTCTTTATAGAATTTACTTGGTTATACCATTTTTATTTTTAAAGGAGAAAGTATTTTATATGTAATCAATATGCTGCGTTCGGATGACTTTTAAGGTAAGCAGATCGCACCTGATGCCACGTAGCTGTGTTACAACTCAGGCTCCAAAAGTCACATTGTTTTACAGTTGTTATTAAGTGTGTTTTTGAATTAAGCTTGAATTGTGAAATATTACTTAAGTTGCTTGTTTGTTCATTTCCTCACTGCATAAAATGACGGCTGGAATCAATGCATTATCAAGCACGTTAAATATATCGTATGTGGTTTGGTGACATCATGTTGCAATACCTGAAGACTTTTAAATTTATATGCAAATAAAACAATTTAACACTATAACTATGTTTTTAATGAAATTCAGCCTGGTGATATATTAGTCTTATGTAGATAACTCCAGTAAATTAAATTCAAGTTCAGTTAAGTCAGTCTGAATAAATTAAGATATGCTAGAAACCTCATTTTACATTCCAGCACAGGAGTAACCCACAGGAACTGGCATCCTGAAAGTCAGCGTCCTCGCACCTGCTTCAGCACTAGCGCTGAGGCTCAGGCACTGTTATTTTTCATGTAAACTGGAAACGAAAGATTCGATGGAGGCTGGTGGGGAATGGGCCAAGGACACCCCGAGGCAACCGTCCAAGGATGACATGATGGAGGGGGACCTTGGGGATGGCCTGGGCATGAAACCAGGAGGACTGTATACCAGGAATGAGGACAGGCGAGATACACTGGACCAGGAGTCTCCAGCAGTGCCATCGAATCGGCCTGGTGACACTGGCACCGTAGCCTTCACCTGGACATCCTGTGCAGCATTGCAGCAGGAGGGGGAGACTGAGTGGCCCTGCTCTCAAAGGAGACTTACAGGTACTGGTAAGGGGCCTGGTAAACAATTAGTAATCAATATTACGTAAGTGGCATTATGTAGTAGCGATAGCAGATTATGGCATTATGCATGGTGATATTTTCTAAGTTTTTTTTGTCCATTAATTTTGGATTTTTGTTTCCAGTTCTTTCGAACTGAGTGTTCGAAGTGTAGTGCAACCTTGTATTAATTTTCTATTTTCTTTGCATTTTTACATTTACATAACTTCAGTGTATCATCATGCCAGACCCTCACCTTGTGGCTAACATGTTGTAGTGAGTGAAACTGACCTGCTTACTTGGTGACTGTGGAAGCAGGTATATGCACTCATACTGCATTACACTGAGTATTTTTGCCATGCAACAAATGTGTTCTTGCTTTTTTGAAAAATATTATGTGCATCTTTTCTATTATGATATTGAGCAAGACCACAAGAATATCTTTGAGTGCTACTGCAATTATTTTTTCACATTAATTCCTTATATAATAGGGAATGCTTTAACCTGTTGGGTTTAAGCATTTTTTTTGCCTAGTGCTCCCATAAAACACATATATTTTCTTTATTAAATCTTTCATTGAATCATTAAAATATCAGTAACTTCAGTATTTTATTTTAAAGTGTTATATTTTTCATATTTTTGTTTGTTGCGGGAGATAAGCGGGAGATGATGGATGGATGGATGGTTCTCATCTACAACATCAACACTGTTTATGGTGGGGATGGGGTGCTGCTGACCTCAGCTCGAGACGTTCTGGGTCGGTGGGGGGAGT
>JAAGVU020000312.1:1983-14556 GCA_011763525.2 Mormyrus iriodes | reverse complement strand
ACCCGGGCGGAGACATGAACCCTGATCCCAGAGGTGTGAGGCAACAGTGCTAACCACTGCACCACCGTGCCGCCCCTCCCACACAGAATCACACACATATTTCAAGATGCTAATTCATTTTTTTTGACTGCGAGAGGAGAGCAGGATGCCTATAGGAAATGCACACAGAGTGGAGGTTGGATCCAAACCCTTAACCATGAAGTTGTGACACTTTCTGCTGAGTCCTTTGTAAGTGAGCCGTGTGTGGCTCATGCGGGTCAGGGCTCTGTGCCCATGATTGGAAGGTTGCCGGTTTAAATCCTCTGTCAGGCAGTGTGATGTTACCATAAGGTCCTTATGTCAGGTCCCTAACACCACTTGCTCCTGGAAGACTGCCTGACCCTGCTGTGTGATCCTCATTTGTCTGTTTCTTTGGACAAAAGTGTCTGCCAAATAGTTAAATGTAATTACTTCTATCTGTCCAGTTTTAGAAAGCAGTGGTCCAGCATCTGCGGGTCAGTGGTAGAATTCTCACCTGTAATGTGAGAGGCCAGGGTTTGATTTCCAGCCTGTGTGATGTTCTTTTGGGGGGTGCTGCGTGACCTTGGGGGTTAGGCCTCTGTGCCTGTGATCAGATGGTCACTGGTTCAAGTCCTATGCTTGGCAGAATGGTTACATCTCCACTGGGCTCTGGAGCAAGGCCCTTAGCCCCCTGAAATACTCCAGGGCCACTGCATAAATGACCCGACTCTGTCCTCAGACTCTAAGCTTCCCTCTCAGCTCTGTGTCGTCACTGTCCAATGAAAACTGTCCAAATTTTGACGATTGTGATTATAGGTGGAATTACACCCAATCTACTGATAGCATTTAATATGTAATTGACTAATGGGATGTTTGATGAAGTCATCTATTTAACCAGTATTTGTGGTGTGTTCTAGTCAATAATTTGTATTCCTGGTGGTCGTTTGTGTGGATTACTTTATCCCGCTAATTTTAACAACTTAACATTAATAGTTAAACAGCTAGCTAATTAACATTACCGTTAATTGTAAATATATAGCGAGATTAGTGTGCATCTTGTTGACACTGACGTTTACCTCACTGACAACAATCCATGTAAGTCCGTTTAAATCATTAAACCGTTCAGAACAGCTGTGCAATGACAGGTTTCTTGCATTAAGTTTATTTTGTAAAATAGTTTCTGAGAGGATGCGATTTTCCGCCCTCCTGAAATAATGGATTATTGGAGATACAGTGATAGTATATTTGTATAGTATTTGCATGGTCGAAGCCCGTGTGATGCTTGAACAAACCTGAACAGCATATCATTAGATCAGTGTTTCCCAGTCCGGTGCCCTGTCAGGCTGGGAGCTGGCAGGGAATAAAAACCTGGACTGTCTGTGGGTCCCGGAGGACCAGATTGGGAAACCTTGGATTAGATGGTTCCGGGAAGACCCAAAACACCTAACCTTATTTAGAAACCTAAAATCTGACAGAGGGCAGGACACTCAGGGTTGCTCCGTCCTGGTTAACAGCCAGCCAGCTGTGTTACTGGGGGGGCTTTTCTGCATGTTGTCCGTAGCATCATTCTCACAGCAGCTAACTAAGGTACCAGCTTTGGGTTCCCATCGAAAACATGCAGCGTTAGGATGCGTCATGGCAACAAGCTGACCAGCAGACTCCGAGAACGTAGCCATTAGATTTGCGTCAACTAAGTTATGGGGCAGAAATTCTTCAGTTGAGGCAGCTGTTGAAATCAGTGCAGATATACCCCAGTAAACTTTTAGGCTCTTTTTCAGCTGTTTCCGACACTGTATGCCCGACTCTTTTTAATCGTTTAGCGACGGTCAGTTAAGTTTGTGGAGCTCCCTTGCTGTTATTATTTCCGAATGCTTCATTCCCTTTTCTGCTTGCAATTTTGTGTAAAAGGTATTTGATGATCTTAGTTGTGATGTAAAAACTGCACCTAGCCGTAATTTGTCTCAAATGTGTTTGTGTTATAATTGAGACACTGCTACACAGTGTTTATTAGGCTAAATGCTAATTGCAGTGGTCCCACAGGGAGTGCCTGTCCAGATTGGGGGTTATGATTGTGATGCAGATGAGCCTATAAGAACCACAGATGAATGTGGGCGGGTCAATGGGCGTGGCCCTGCCAATTACCCAGGCGGAGTTAGCTTACTACTTGGATTCTACTGTTACTATAATTTTCTTCTCCTAATGAACATGCAGTGTCACACAGAAATAAAAACCCATTACTGAAATAGCTCTCAGCATGCATACAGTTAGGGTCACAGGAAACATCTTACGATGAGGTCTTAAGACTACTTTACTCTGCAGCAAACATTATCCAGCCATGGGAGGAAAGATGGAGGCAGCCATTTATAGTTAAATACTTACATCACAACCCAATATGCGCAGGTTTTAAACACTATAGCTATGAGAAAATGTTTGTGAATCTTTTCAAATTATCTGCATTTCTGCAAGTATGGCTCTTAAAATGTGATCTTTTCGTAATCAACAAAAGTAAAGACAAGCCACAGTATTTTATATTGTCATGGATAGATGGATGAGTTTGTTGAACAAATGGCCTTTGATGCAAAAGCATGTGTTTTCTGGAATAACGGGAGGTCTTTGGAGTCATGCATTCCAGTAAAACCAGGTGTGGGTTTGACCTGCCCTTTTGTATAAAAAACAAACAATTTTGGTCATCTGCTCTTCACAACAGACTTCTGTTCAAGTACGATATGGCCCAGTCAATTTTTTGTTTGTAGACGCTCATCAGCCCTGACTTTGGACCCCAAACTTCACTGTCATGTTCATGTGTGTCCTAAAGGAGACCCAGATGAGATATGTGGAGAGAAGCATTCCAATGCACCTGTACTCATGCAGTTGCAAATGGCAAATACAGTATCATTTTGTTTCACATAAGGATTCACAAAGACTTGGGCCACCATTGGGCCACAGTCACATATACATTTTACAAATGGAATAAATTTGATGAAGATATGGAAATGAAAAATGTGGTGTCTGTTTGTTAAATGGGGCTGTCTTTATGTATTATAACTTAGATGAAGATTATCGTATTTTAGCTGGTACTAAAGTGGAAATCTCTGTAATGGTTCACTGACATTTTTCCATGGCTGTGCCTGTAAGACTGTAGCTGTTAGCTGTTGAAAAGGAAGTCTGGACCAGCACATGTCCTCCAGCCAGCGTCCGCGTATCTCTCCGACTTCAGCTTGAGCCACGTGGGGGCTGCTGAATCTTTAATCAGGCTTGGATGACCTGCCAGAGCCCGATAGCACTGTTCCATTCAGCCACCGGTATGTTTACTGCCGTTGCTATGGTTACATGCAATCACCAGCCCGTCATAAAATAATGACGGAAACAAATGCGGATCGATAGGCGACCTCTCTTTTGCCCGTCATTCATTGTCTGGGTGCAGTGCTGGGAGGGCAGAGATAATACCCATGTGCCAGGGCTCATTACGCGTCACAGAAATACGACTTCATCCATCACTCATTTGTTTGACGATATTAAAATCATCAGATGGGCAAACAGCCACTGCTGGTCTTCCCAGAGATTTTATGGTGGCTGTAGGTCAAGGTCTGTCAAGGGAGTTGAGGACATCTTGCATGTGTTTGGAGACAAAGGGGAGAGACGAGAGTTCAGGGGTCAGACATTCTAGCTGCTGGTGATGCAAAGGTTGAAAAGTAAAGAGCAGGGGAACATCTGTGAAGGATCCTTCCCTGAATGATGGCGTTTAGAGCCATAAAAAGCTAGCACCATTTCCATTCATTTAGAAACATCTATTTTTTTGTTTTCTATGAAATCACTTTTAGACTTTCAATGATTTTCTTTGTCACATGCCTGGTACACAGTCAGATTGTAACTTGCAGTGAACTGAAAGGTGGTCAACTTCACTATAATGAAAATGTTAATATCAAAGGAAGAATAAATAACTCAGGTGTCGGCTGATTAAGGAGCTCAGTCTTATAGCTTTATATTGCATATTCAAGCATAATAGACCTTATACTTCACACACAAACACAGACACTCACAGAGATGGACAGGTCGGCTCTGAAGCATTAGCAGTTACACGCTAAAGCCAGTCCTGCTTACGTCTATGGAGGGGTTGCATATCTGACATATGGAAGTTGACAGCTTTGCTGGAGCGTAATAGCTGTGCGGGTCATGGGTGGAGGTACCGTGCAGAGGATGGTTAGGTGGAGATGATGAGGCCTACTCATTATTATCGCCCAGACCGAGTACCAGCGCACCCCTAATGTGGGTCAGAAAATGTTACATTTTTATCCCCTGAAAATAGAAAACTTACATCTATGCATTTTATATGAGGTTTAAAGGAAATTGTATGTGCATAATTGGTTGTCAGTTTAGCCAATCACCAGGCAGAATTTGGGTGTCCTTCTATTTAAATTTAAGAAACTTGGTCAGCTTGGTCTTACCTAACCTAAACACAATGTAGGAAAAGTGAACAGGATGCCAAGAATCAGCTGCAGAGGTTTTTATGCCTTTCAAAACAACAGAGCAAAAGTTGAATATTGCCATTCATAAGAACATTTGTAGACTTCTCTTGCTACAGCTGATATCCATGTTTATATCTTATATAGCCCAATAAATATAAAATAGTAGCATCTGAGGGATTTTAATTGAGCAGCTTTTGGGGGCAGTGCATTGGGATGCTGTGCCTGTAACCAAGTGGTCGCTGGTTCAAATCTCTGGGACAGCAGAATAATTTCACCGTTGGGCCTCTGTGCAAGGCTCTTAACTCAGGTTGTACAGATGTTTCTCCAAAAAGAAAAATATGCTGCTTTGGATACGAGCATCTGCCACATAAATGAAACTCCAAAACTTGAGTGATGCTGGAAATTTTCCGAGAGGATATTTCTTGGTTTGATGAATCTAAAATTAGGTTTTGGTGGCATTCATTCTCCAACTCAATGATTCAATGATATTTGAGTATGTAATGTAGGCATGGATTACTGAATAAAAATGAAATTAATATTGTGCGTTAATCAGGACATCATCATAAAATCCTGCAGTTCAGATAAGACATAGAACATAAAATGATGTTTTTATTTGCTATTTGCAGAAGCATGAGTATTAGGTGCATTGAAAAGCGTCTTTTTACATATCGCATTTTGCTCTCCTTTGAGACAGACACACGCTTGAGAGAGGATATTGGGGTCCAAGTGCAGGGACATACATTTATCCAGCATCCCTTTAAAACTGGGAATGAATTCTAGTTAAAGATTAAGGTCCTTGCTTATGGGCCCAGCAGAGATGTAACTGTTCTGCTGAGAGCAGGGATTCGATCACAGACGCGGAGGCCAAACCTGCAGAGTTTGCATATTTTGAATAAAGACTGTTTGTTTCTTATAACCCCCCCACCCCCAACTGGACATCCCATCTATATGGGCTATTGTGATATGGAGCAGTTAGTTATCTGAGCAGAAAGAGTTCTGTTGGAATCATATCATTTTACTCACCTGAATGTAATTTCCAGAAGCTCAGTGCAGTGATGGTGTTATTAGTTTGATTTATTAAATATTAATATCCAAAACTTAACCATGGCTTGTAGTTGGCTATGTTTATCCAGACAATTTGCAAACTTTAGCTTTGAAGTATAAGAAAACTTTTGTTTGAGGGCTTACCAGTGCTTTGTTTCTGAAAATGAAACCTCCTTGTGAGGTAGGTAGTATTCTGCTTTTATTTTGACCATTCAGCTGCTCATAAATTTCTTGAGGGCTCTTGAATGCAAAACGTTTTATTCTGGCATTGAATTATTCAGACGGGAAGGGCGTCCGAGAAGCTGACCTCATTCTGGAAGGAAGCACTTACGCTTTCAGCGCCGTGCGCGGCTGGGGTTTCCCCGCGCTGCAGACGAATCTGCCAGTTTAAGCGGCAGTTTTTTTTTAGTACATCTAGCGCTAGAGTTACTGTCACTATCAATTTACCTTACGCAGGTTAAAATGAAGCATGGCTAATCATGTGAATTACTGTATATGGTTGGCCCTCTGGACAGATGTCCTGTGTGTGTGTGTGTATGTGTGTGTGTAAGGACCAAATGTCCCCACAATGTGATAAAAACCTGTTATTTTGACGTTGTGGGGACCATATTTTCGGTCCCCACAAGGGGAAACTCAATTTTATAAAAATCTAGCTGTGACTACAATCAAAAAACTAAAACTGCCAAACATCTTGTATTTTGTTTGGTTACTTATGGTTAAGGTTAGGGCTGGGTAGGAGGTAAAGGTTGTCATTGTTGGGATTAGGGTTCTGCCCATAGAAATGAATGGAGAGTCCCCGTAAAGATATGAGTGCAGGTCTGTGTGTGTGTGTGCGTGTGTGTGTGAGAGAGAGAGAGAGAGAGATGGACAAAGAACGAGTACTGATGCTTAACAGAGAATCTCGTTGTGTTTAAAATCTCTGTCCAGAGTTTCTACCTGCAGTGTCTCTAAAGGGGGCTTATGTGTGTCAAGCAGAGTTTCTCAGTTCTTCACAGGCATTAAGTTCCTCTGTGCGTTAACGTGAGCAGGCTGTCTTTGTGTGTATACTGCCGCGTTTTCATACTGCGATGTTTCACAATGCATTTCTTGTTTGCCTGAGTGTGTTTGCTGAGCCTTTGTCGCTGCCTGCCTTACCATGTGTTCTCGAGGGCTTGCCCAGTTCCATTACACTCATGAATAATGCATAGTCTTGTCTACTTCCTGACGACAGATTGCATGCCCTTCCTGTCTGAAATATTTACCACCTGTTTGTTTTGGTCTGCAGTTAGGTTAATTGGTGTATCTAAATTGCCTGTATTCATTGTGGGTGCCCTGCGATGGACTGGCTCCTGCCCAGGCGTGTGCCCTCTGCTGCCTGGGATGGGCTCCATGCCGCTCTGACCAGTGAGAAGCAGCTGGAATATGTACCAACAAATACACACATGCAGAGAAACGCCTGACGTCTCCCGTTTAAAGATTCATAAATACCCTGACATTTTTAGATTTGCAGCCTTTATGTGTTTAAGGATTGTGTAATTATTGGTGATGTCATCTCACTATTAAAGGTATTTTACAGCATATTTCAAGATATAAATCACAGTGTCCAAAACTGTACAGAACAATAAATAAATAGCTCATTTTGTCTGTGTGTGTGTCTTTGTGTATGTCTGTCTGTGTATGTCTCTGTGTGTTCGTGTGTGTATGTCTGTGTGTGTGTATGTCTGTCTGTCTGTTTGTGTGTGTCTGTGTTTTTGCTCGTCAGCCTGGTCAATGCCCAAACACAGAATGGTGCCACACCGCTTTACCTGGCCTGCCAGGAAGGCCGTCTGGAGGTGGTGCAGTACCTGGTAAGGGACTGTGCTGCCGACCCGTCCCTCCGAGCCGGCGATGGCATGTCACCGCTGCACGCTGCCGCCCAGATGGGACACTGCACCGTCATCGCCTGGCTGGTGAGCTTGGCTTTGCTACGCTAATCAGCCCGTTAGCATAACCTGCTAATTGCTAAGGGTTTCATTAGATAGGCATTCTGGTGGGGGTGGGGGGTGCGGGCTCATGGCTGACAGGTCTCATCCACACAGATGAGCTTCACATCGGTCAACCTGGCAGAGCGGGACGCCAATGGGGCCACTGCCATGCATTTCGCAGCCAGCCGGGGTCACACCAAGGTGCTGAGCTGGCTGCTTCTGCACGGGGGGGAGGCCGTTGCCGACAGCTTGGGGGGTACGCCCCTGCACGACGCCGCCGAAAATGGCGAGCTGGAGGTGGGTGCCCCATGGTTTGGGATCTGTGTCCGGTGGCATGGCAGGTGACCGGGGTTATGGCCTGGAGGTGCTGGCAGCACAGACAGTAAAATATTCTGTGGTCCATCTAAGCATGATCGAGAGAGTCAGGTAGCAAGATAATAACAATAAAGCTGCTTTTTTTCCATGTACACAGCTGGGTGTTTTAACAGAGCAATGGCGATTCTATTGTTTACTTTTAAAGCTCTTTGTGTATTGGCCCCTTCCTGTATAACCAGTCTGCTTTGCACATACACCACCTCGAGATTGATGAAGTCAACGGCAGCGTTTTGGCAGTTCCTAGGACAAGATTATAACCGAAGGGCGATGTGGCCGAGGGTAAAGCCGGAGGGGTACGGGGCTGAGGGTAGCGGCGGAGGGGTACGAGGCCGAGGGGCAACAGGGTGGAGGGTAACGGCGGAGGGCGATGTGGCCGAGGGTAAAGCCGGAGGGGTACGGGGCTGAGGGTAGCGGCGGAGGGGTACGGGGCCGAGGGTAACGCCGAGGGGCGACAGGGTGGAGGGTAACGGCGGAGGGCGATGGGGCCGAGGGTAACGCCGAGGGGCGACGGGTTGGAGGGTAACGGCGGAGGGCGACGGGGCCGAGGGTAACGGCGGAGGGTGACGGGGCCAAGGGTAACGGCGGAAGGCGACGGGGCGGAGGGCGACGGGATGGAGGGTAACGGCGGAGGGCGACGGGGCCGAGGGTAACGGCGGAAGGCGACGGGGGCGAGGGTAACGGCGGAAGGCGACGGGGCGGAGGGCGACGGGACGGAGGGTAACGGCGGAGGGCGACGGGACGGAGGGTAATGGCGCAGGGCGACGGGACTTTTTTCATCGCAGCTCACTGGCTGATTCCTCAAGTTCAGATTTAAAAAATAAACCGAAAACTCATTTTTATTCTTTAGCAGTTAAAGAAACTTGAGTATATTGTGAGTGGGCTGTGTTTTACGTGTCATTATGCGTATTCTGTTTTATCTTGTTCTTTTAAAATTTTGGTTAGTAAAGATTGTTTTTAAAGTGTTTTTTAAATAAAATTTACTTGCTCCACTTCCTTACTTACTATCATGAGTACTTTGGTCTGGTATAATCCGTAGCATTCATTCACATTAACCAGTATTCAGCTTCCCTTTCCTTTTTCATACTTTAATTTTAGATGTTTTAAATGTAATTTAAATTAATGTAATTAATTTATGCAATGTAATTAATTACATGCAATGTGCAGCTCAGCGGGTTCAGATGCTGTGCTTGTGATCAGAAGGTTGCTAGTTTAAATCCTAGGGTGGACTGAGTCATCTCATTAGTTCCTTGAGTGAGGCCCTTAATTAACCGGCAGTCATTCTGGGGACTCTCCAGACCTGCTTTCATGTTACATGTTTCATGTTTGGATAACAGTGTCTGCTGAATAGGTGTGATGTACATGCAGTGAGCAGAGTGCTTACGGAGATGAACTCATTGCCTGAAACGTCCTTCATTTTGAGCAAGGCCCACTTCTTGGGTTCTTCGTGTCTCACTAACCGCCAGCATCTTCATTCCTGTGACCCTGGGCTTCCAGTGCTGCCAGATCCTGGTGGTCAACGGGGCAGACCTGCGGATCCGGGAGCGAGACGGTTTCACCGCGGCCCAGCTGGCCGAATGTGGCGGACATACCCAGTGTGCCAAGTACCTGCGGACTGTTGAGAACTTGGTGAGGAACCCCCAGTGGGCCTGCCTTTCTGCTCTTCCTTCCTGCTAAGACACGCACACCAAACAGACTATGAACTGCCCCTTGAACGTTAGGCTTCTTGAGGGCCACCAGGGCCAGCTTCTGTAGAAGTTTCAGTTTGCATTTGATCTTCTCCGCACTAGTGCGCCTTAAAGGCAGATTCACAGGAAGATATGCCCCTCTCCCCCCAGCCAGTGTTGACTTAAAATGAAATTGTGACCCCTCCCGTTCTACGGCATATTAGAGAGTTTGATGTTGGGGGGGCATAATTATTTAAATGTAAATGTCTAGCCTATATTTTTTTCGGGGGGTGGGGGGCAATGAAGGCAAATTAAATAATGGGGGGAACACGCCCCCCTGCTTCTTACGTCCCTGCTCCCTGTACAGGTGCACCCCACATTGCTGGCAGCCTTGCTAACATGCAAATTTTTAATTACGCGACGGCTGCTCTGTTAGGCTCAGTTACCCATGAGGCCTCGAGCCCCAGTGACAGCAGCAAACATGTTGGTGAAGCTGAGGGTGGGGGAGGGAGGGGTGTGTGCGAGGGGAGGCGGGCTGTGGCATGTTGCTCCGCCCTCCACCTGGCAGCTGTGGGGCGTAGGCTTTCCGCCAGCCGGCCTCGCAAACAGGACTGCGACGGAGCACTAAATGGCGTGAACTGGTACGACCGCGGCCCCCCCATGTAGAGATGCTGTAAGTCTCAGTGTTCATGTGTGTTCTTTAAATCCTGTATTATATTCACCTTGAAAACGCCCTGAATAATTGGGCTTCTATAACTGGAGGAGTGTTTACTCAGCTGATCTAAGATAAAAAGGTTAAAGTGCCGTTGTGTAAGAGATGATCTTTTTGATTATACCTCACTGCTGAATACATTGAGGCAGGCGTGGGGGTGTGCAGTGTGCCTGCTGTATCGCTCCATTGTGAAACGGTATTGAAGCTGGAATGTTTTCAAGCTCGATGTCCTGTGAGAGTGAGATTTCAAGACAAACATTTCAGAGTGCGACCTTGCATGTCGCTCACTGTTTCCCAATAATGGAGCGTTTATCTCAGCGATATGCTGTAACGTCTGTGCTGATGGTTTTCAGTGTGATCTTTAGACATCTAATAATAATACTGATAACAGTTGAAGTGGATGAATGTTTCTCTAAAAAGTTCATATGAAAGTATCTCTTAATCTGCTCAATACTGTTCATTGAACAGGCTGTTATTTTTCATGGATATTTTTATGTCACATATAAAAGACTCAAACTGGCATTTAAACACCTAAAACATAACGTTATACACCAATAATACACCGGTAATATAATTAACTGCTGCTCTTTATTGCCATGATCTCATGTAGCTTGTTTTATTCAGTACCAATGAACGATAGTAGTTCAATATGGCTTCTCACATTAACATGCGACATTCGCGGTGCTGTATTGTCACGGGTGATTTTTGATGTGATTCGGACGTTGACACCATAGTGTGAAAGCCCCTCCTGTAACCTCGGCTCTGGCCCAGCCTGGTCTCCCCACACCATTTTCACGTCATTTTCATAACCCGCCTCGCTTTTTGTGTGTCTGTGTGTGTGCCCTTGTGATGGTAACCTGTATGTCAGCATGTGTGTGCATGACTGTGTTTGTGTGTGTGTGTGTGTGTGTGTCTGTCTGTCTGTCTGCCTGTCTGTCTGTGTGTGAGTGTCAGATTAGCCTGCATGTCTGCATGTATGTGTTTGTGTGCACATGAGATTAGTGTGTATGTATACACCCATTACCATGTGTGTGTGTGTGTGAGAACAGCCCATGACCGTGTGTGTGTGTGTGAGTATAGCCCATGACTGTGTGTGTGTGTGTGAGTATAGCCCATGATCGTGTGTGTGTGTGTGTGTGTGAGTATAGCCCATGACCGTGTGTGTGTGTGTGTGTGTGAGTAGAGCTCATGACCGTGTGTGTCTTCCAGAGTGTGCAGCATCGCGTGCTCTCCAGAGACCCCTCAGCTGACCTGGAGTATAAGCAGCCTGATTCTGGCCTCTCGTCCCCCAACGCCACATTCCGCTCCCCAGTGCAACCGGCCCGGATTGACATGGGCTCTCCCTCCAGCACCTTGTCCAACTATGACTCCTGCAGCTCCAGCCAATCTAGTACTGCGGAGAAGAGGACTGCACCCCCTGGAGCAGGTGGTCAGTGCACTCCTTTGAGACATAAATACATACATGCACGAAGATGCTGTTATACACATACACACATTGATTCAAATTGATTCGAAACTGTAGAAATGAATAGAAGAATGAAGTATAAAGAAGAAAAAACTGATATATATATATCAGGTTCTATAGGTTATGCTGATATGTAACTGATTGTAGCTGATTTCAGTGATAAGCAGCTGTTTTCAGCATTGTAGCTGATTCCGACCAATATGCCGTCAAAGGTATGTGGATAGAGGTGCAGAGGAGTGCCTGCAGAATTCTCGTTTATGGTACGCGCACCAGTAATGCACGGGATGATGGGTCTGTGGTTACAAGTCAAACAAAAATATTTTAATGATATTCAGGCAATTTGTGGACGAGTTGGTTAAAGTAAAACGTAGGCATATAAAGCAGGTCGGGCATCATTTTGTCTTTATTAATGTTAGCGTTTGAGTCCAGCTGAATTATAAATGTGCTTTCTTTCTATTTATAGATGTACAATGGCATTTTAGGGCATTGATAAAAATTAAATGATATGGTAATGGATATCGAGAATCCCCATGACCCTGAGTAAGATTAGCAGTTATAGAAGATGGATGGATGGATTTCGAGAATAACCCCGTAATACTTTGGTGTTAGCCTAATGTAGAAATATTTTGAGATTTAAACTCGAAACTTGAAATAAACTCAGAATTGTGCCATGGCTTGGCTATGTAGCGTGCGCGTTTGGTGTACAGGTGGGAGTGCTGCTGCTTGGCTATGTAGCATGCGCGTTTGGTGTACAGGTGGGAGTGCTGCTGCTTGGCTATGTAGCGTGCGCGTTTGGTGTACAGGTGGGGGTGCTGCTGCTTGGCTACGTAGCGTGCGCGTTTGGTGTACAGGTGGGGGTGCTGCTGCATGGCTATGTAGCGTGCGCGTTTGGTGTACAGGTGGG
>JAAGVU020000311.1:0-14590 GCA_011763525.2 Mormyrus iriodes | reverse complement strand
CCCCCCTGTAATGTGCTCCCCCGGTCCTTGGTTTTTTTTTCCCCCCCCCCCCCCCCCCCTTTGAAAAGATTTCATGGTGGCCTGGTGGAGTGGTTAGCACTCTTGCCTCACACCTCTGGGACCAGGGTGTGAGTCTCCATCATGGCCCCATGGGTGTGGAATTGCAAGTTATCCCTATGTTGTTGTGGGGTTACTGCATCATAGTCTAAAGACATGCTGAGGTTAAATGGAGCTACCAAACCTACCTGTCAGTGTGCCCTGCAATGGTTTGCTGCCCCATCCTGGGTTGTTCTCTGCCCAATGGTTCCATACCCTTAACCTTGAATAAACCAAGCGGTTACAGAAAATGGATGGATAAGTGGATTTCTATGTGTAACCATTTCTGCCTCTAACCCAAGAAATCTCATATACCATCACCTTACAAATGTCTGATCATGATAAGCTCTCATTAACATAGTCTCTCATCACTCATCACTGTGCCATGTTAACTTTTACCTCCCCTTTTTAGGGTTAGGGTAATGGGATATTCACAGAGACACATGAGAGTCACTAATAGAATACAATGTGGTGCTCTTTGGATAATTAAAGATCATAATGTAACCTCTTCAGTGCTTTCAAAGATCAAAGTACCAATACTATGCTATATTCAGCAGTGTCACAATGTTCATAAAATGTACCCGAGGGCCCTGACAATGCAAATCTCAGTGACTCAATAAGGAAGCCATCACCTTCTCTGCTGGGTAAATGCTCCTTTTTAAATGAACGTCTGCTTAAAGGCCTGCACCAGATTTCACTTGACGGATCATTCAGCTTGCAATGATTCAACTAATCTAATATTACTGATGTCATATAAAATGTCATTATTTCCTGATTTTGTTTAATTGCCTAATTATGATGAAATATATATCATTCAATAATTTAATGCATTTTGTGTACGTAACTTATATGTTTCCTGTTATTTAAATGTTTAATTATATTATTGGCATAATAGTCATTTAGTTTGAAAGACTTCTGTGACTAGTGGTATGTCAGAGACATTAGCCCAGGCAACATGGTACTGCTCACAGATGTCACACAGCACTGAATGGAAGAGCAACATGATTAATAGGATCTTACAAGCACATCTCCCAGGAGACATTTGATTGCTTTACCCAGACATATAGAAGATGAAAAAGAAAAAATATACTGAAATGTTGGGGGCTTGAAGCACATGATTATGAAAAGCCACGTTAGTATCTATCTATCTATCTATCTATCTATCTATCTATCTAATTACATTCAATATAGATATTTCACATTATAAGAAAGTACAGGTTATATGGCTTCCAAATGACAAACTGTATATAGCAGTAACATATAAACAGATTCTTTATGTTTATTGGATAGTATGTAAAATCAGTATACAATTTCTTTAATATGTTTGAGGTATTGTTTGTCATTGTAGAAAGTAAATATATGAAGTACAATATGGATTGTACAATGCTAGGATTGCTCCCCATTCCACCGGACATCTAGGGAAAGGGTAGGGGAAGAGTTTTTACGCATGCGGTATATCTTGGCTTAAACTACATTTGAATTGGCTTTCATACAAAGACAAGAAATTATTCAGAATTAGTTGAGTGTCTGCTATTGCATCGCTCCGTGACAATGTGCGGAGAGATTGTTTCCTACGTATTCGCATTCTGGGTCTTCCCCTGTTTCACAGGAGGTGGAATATTCCTGTCAACCACAGCCTGCACAGGCGAGTGCATCACAGTTTACAAGAAAGACTTGGAGCGGGTCGTGGTAATATTTCTGCCAAGAGAAGATATTTGGTTATTCCTGGGGAGATTATACCAGCATAGAAATGGATATTTTTACGGCTATTTTACCGGTTTTGCTCATAACGAAACCAGGTACGGGTCATGCTGTCAGATAACATCGACTGGTTTTAGGGACAGTTTGTGTCAATTACGGATGCCTTGTTTCCGCGTCTTCACTTTTTTATGACCTTCACACATGTCGATTTAGGTTACAGGTATGACTGTAGTATTAGTGTATCATGTTCTTCTAACTTAACTTGCGTAGAGAGAAGTTTAGCTTAATGGCCGAATCGGCATAATCTGATCAACGTTAACCATCGCGGAGTTCTTGCCCCATTTAAAGTCTGATTTAAAATAAACTGTACATATAATCGCGCATGTAAAAATGTATTAGGGTAAATCCACTGACATTAACGTGCTTTCACTTGATAGCTGAACGTTATTGTGCTGAACTCACCGCAATAATAGTACAGATTTTTGAGAAGGTTTCGCACACTTGATCTTACCCCCTGACATTTACGTAGCACGGTGGGCCCATATTAAAGACAAAATATTCTGATTTTTTTTAAGGGATCATACTTTGAAATATATTTTGAACGGGAATGGTGATAGGGCTGGAGTTTTCCCATGCGTTTAACCTTAGTTCTAACGATCTGCTTTTCGTCCAGTTTTAGGGTTTGGAGTAGATCCCGAATTGCAACTGGATATCATCAATGAACTGGATTTTGCAAACGCAACATCTGGAATAAGCCAAGTGTCCGGGCTCCACAACAGCAGCAAAGCCTTCTTATTTCGAGGTAATTCACTTTTACATCTAGCTCTGATTGCTCTTTATTATTATTATTATTATATTGTTGTTGTGTTTCTACCTTGAGTGAGATATTTATCTAAAACAAATTCGAAGAAATATCAAAGGATGCGACGCTGGTTAAGCATCTAATTGCTTCAGAAGTTGTTTAACTCGTTGAAAATACCTCCCGTCCCATTTATTCCGACGTGCAACCAGACGCGGAATCAGTATTGTCGGTGAAATACATAACATGGCTGAAGCGCGACAGTATCAAATATTAATACGTAAAAATGTATTAGGAATTACAGACAAACAATACGATGCTTTTGCAACACGTAGACAGTCTTGCTTGTTGTCAGGCTAAGTGGAACAGTTGAGTTTATATTGCAGACGCGCTTAAACGTTGTTTTAATATGATGCTTTATATTTTAATATGTTTACCTGGATTCATGCTAACCTTAATTCAACTACATATAAACAGAATAACGGAGATTTAGTGGAGGGACACCTGTCTTTTCGGGAAAGCCACTGATTTAGCTAAAAGCATGCGTTCATAATAATTGATCTTTAATTGCTTTTCCGTAGGTTTGTCAGATTCAATACTTACTACATAGATAAGTGATGAAAATAATGTGAACATTTAGTAAGATGTGTCTCAAGAAATTCTCTGAAGATTTGTAGGCGGATGGCTGATACGGTATCCTGAATCAAAAGGCATGGGGTTTTCGGCTGTACTTAGAATACCGCTGCTCGTGGTTAGTTTCAAATTTGTACTATCTCTCGCCATTCTTTTTCTTTCATTCATTCTTTCATTCTTTCTTTCTTTCTTTCTTTCTTTCTTTGTACTGTTACTCTACATCCTTGTATTTAGAATTAAATGTTATTTTAAAAGTTCTTCTTGTCTTTACGTCAGAAAGGCAAAATTATATTTTAAGAACCATTTGTCTTAGTATGTTAGGGTGTTATTAGAGTAAGGCAGCATTGTTGATTATAGTGTTTAGGGACTCATGTATAGTTGTTAAGCTCATTTTTTAATAAAAAAATATGTATTGTCATTACTTCGTTTACCATTCTTAACCCACATTCATTTACACATTTCACAACCTGCATGCCTAAACAAGGAATTCTTCAATGTAGAAGTAGCCTCAGTGGACGATGTGAGGGTGGGAAATTCTTTTGCCAGCGTTGTATTAACTGTCCCAAGCTTTGCTCTGCGTGGAATGTACAGTGTGGTATATTTCTCAGGGTGGATGTCCTAGCCTAGCTTCTGGGAACATCCAGTGCATAGTTGAAAGACATGCAGCCAGAGCTCCTGATCAGCTTTCATACTCATTTGCTTGCAGAGTTGTGTGTGATCTGCATCTGCATCGGGATTATTGCACTTACCAAATCTATGGAACATATTTTTAGAGCTGTAATTAAAATAAAAAACCAAAAAAAATTACAAAAGTCAAACCCTTCCTGCTACCATTTTTTGAAGGACTATTTTGCTAAAGTAATAATTTGTTTATCTTCAATGACCATAAGAATACCCGGAACATGCTTTGTCCTTTTGGGGACCCTAATACATGATGTGCACTGTGTGTTCATGTAGAAATCTGTAAATACCAGACATAAAATGCTGTGCAACTTTCAGTCCGTCCCTAGAAATAAAATTAGTAAAACTTAAACTGAAACAAAAATACATAAAAACTAAACAGAAATATATCTTTAAAATAAAAACAAATAAAACCACACTGAATTAATTAATCACTAAATTAAAAAGGTCAAAACTGTACTAACAGTAATCTGGACTCTTGGGATTAAAGTCTTGCTGCTTTAAGGCCGGTTCACACTTCTCTTCATGCGGACATGCACATATGCTCATGACACGATTTATATAAATGCTGTTCATCTGCTGAATTTCTGTCCATGCAGCCACCAACCACGCTGGTTTCTGTTTTTGAATTTTGTCCTTTTCTCCTCCCTGATATATTCTGCGCGCCCATTGTTTCTCACGCAATTAAAAAAATAAACTTGAATAGGGCTGTGCAATTCTGGGTAAAATATTGTGACAGGATTTGTGTAGTAGGTCATGTTTATTAACAATAAATACGAGGCAGTTCTTTATAAAAAGGAACCACATTTATTAGCAGTGCATGGCCAGAGACAACAAGGAGTGACACAGACAAGCGACGTTCACACTCTGGGTAGACGCTATCAAAAAGACACACACTCCACGGGAGATGCTACATGGGTATTACATGAGTAGAATGCTTTCTATTTACAGTATTAATACATGGTTACACACATTAAATAACACAATTACACATATAAGCTCCACAGCACAAAGCATGCCGGTAATCTGAATGATCACAATTTTTTTCACTCAAAATTGCGATTGCGATTTCCTCGCACGATTCTTGAGCAATGTATCACTATCTTTCTTCTTCTTCTTCTTCTTCTTCTTCTTCTTCCTCTTCTTCTTCTTCTTCTTCTTCTTATTATTATTATTATTTTGCCTTACATGTTGTCTTTTTAGAGATTGAACAAACAATATGTACAGATTCATGATATATTGGTTAACATTTTGAAATTGTCATTTGATATTTAAACTTTAAACTAATTTAAACTTTCAGTATTTAAAGCTGGCAGCACTGGAGCTACTACTGAAATAATGGTAATGCTTGCACTAGACACCATTTATCGTAGTGGTGGACATGGGGTTTTTTTCTGCTCATTCTCCACTTATACTAAGTCTAAAAGTAATGGCCAAAATGTGTCTACACCCCCTCCTCAGTTTATGATGGGAATACGTTCTGATGAACACATCATAAATTGAAAATATAATAATTAAATATAAATTTGATAAATCACACAGAAAGAAAAACACTAAAACACTGTACAATATGTTCTTAAACACTGTATGAGATGTTTACGCTCACACTTGCTACAGACTGGAAGCATGGTCATGTGGATGCTGTTATTGCTCGGCATTAGTATAAAGTATCGTATAACATATCGCTTGCTCGGGAACAGATAAGAATTCAGAACTTGATGACTACTAAGTGTGAATTGCTATTGCACCATCGTAAAGTTAAAATATCGTAAGTCGGCCCATCGTAAAGCAAGGAGCATCTGTAATTCATTATTAAATCTAGCCCATAGATGGATCTTTTTGTACCACAGAAGTATGAACAGTTCCATGTATGACCCATGTGGATAAGTGAAAGCGTATTCCGCATCTGGAGAAGTATATCCCGGCCTTTGCTATTAAGGGGACTGATGGTCATTCTTCCATATAGTCCCTCTACAAATTATCTTATTTTATTCAAGTTAAATTATCTTATTTTATGAGCACTTAAAACTGCAAGATGGTGTATTTGATCAGAAAAACAAGTCACCTACAAATGTATTATGCTTATTCTTTGTAAATTTAAGGTATTGCTAACTATAGCTTCATTGAGGTGAGTTAGTCAATTAACTGTTAATAAGCTCTGGATCTCTCTCAGCCTTGTTTAGTTTTAGGGTAGAGTATATTGTCTGTAATACTCTGTTTATGATTGAATTGGTGTGTAGTGTTACAATTTAACTCATTAAATATTGTGGAGCAATCTGAGGCCAGCTTCCCAGTCTCTCATGAACCTGGACACAATCGGCACTGTTCCTTTGTTTTGTAGATTAGCTTGTAATTTGGATATCAGTTTTTTTACCTTAAATAAAGCAATCGGTTAAACCATTTTGTAAATCAGGTGTTAGTTGGTGTGAACTATTTTGACATTGTTAATTGTTTTTTCCTTTCCATTTTTCACTGTCACTGTTTTTCTGACAACTTCAGATATCACGGCTTTGGTATTTTTTGTTCAAGATGGTGTTTATTATGGAATATTATCAAATGGAGTACTTGTTTATTCAATGGACCTCCGTATGAAGCTTGCATATAATCACTGCTTTGACCATATTTTATGAGTGGAGACTTTTTATGAAGAAATGAACTCCTGCCTATCTTATCATGTATTTGATTAAAATGTGCCGTTAATTGATTTGTAATAAAAAAGTCAGGGTTATGGTCGTTTGCCTGCTGGTAGTCTGCGCATTCTTGTATGTTCAAATCCATCATTCAATTTTAAGCTCACTAAGTTGACATTTTCTCCTTGTTTTTAGGCATATTTTCTCCGGATGCTTTGGTTTTATCCTGTAATTCAAATATTTGCATTCATTTTGATGTGTTTTAGGTAATCAGGTGAGACTTGGTTGGCTTTAGCTTGTGTCTGGCTGTCTGAATACAGGGTTTCTCAAAGTGGGGGTCGAGGTACCACCGGGGGTTTCCAGTCTATGCAAATAAAAATTTGAAAAAAATCCATTGTAATGGGTCAATTGTGATAATAATAATAATAATAATAATAATCTGCTGATGCGTCTATAGGTTACTGCACTAATTATATTGTGATTGCACAAGAGGATGTTCAAATTAGAAAGATAAAAGAACAGAAATTGACTTAGTAAGTCTCAAACCATTGAATAAATCCATAAAACAAAATTAATCAATTCCAGTTGTTTATTTTTTACTCAAGAAAGATCAGAAGAGGTATGCAACAACACTTTCATGAATTTGTTTAAACAGTCAATGCTTTTACCTAATGGATCATGACACGCACCAGGTTGCATCATTTAAACTGAGTTAAAAGTCAAACATATTTAGCTGCAAATCAGATGGCAGCTTAATCCCAACTAAATGATTTTTTGCTGTATTGTGAAATTTTATTCCCTGGCATTCAGAGAACACATATGGTTTTAGCACCGGTTCTCCATTGCTACTGCTGCGAACACTTTGGTATGTGAGCCAACAACTCAAAGACCTTTTGACAGGACTGATTAACTGATTGCCCCCAAAACTGAAACAGCACCACGTAGTGATAGAAAAGAGAAGGACAGTCTCAGACGCTTGCATGATAACTCAGAATTATTTGGCCGATCTTTTCCAAATTTTACAAATTGACACATTGTTTGTGTATATGTATATGTATGTGTGCCTGAGTATGTTGGAAAAGGAGAGCGATTAATGTTTAACCATTTAAAACATGAGTTCAGCCATCAGGCTGTCATGTTGGGGCATGGGTGCCAATGGTCCACGGTGCGGCATTTAAGCACAAGTAACTTTATTGCAGACTTAACTCCAAATTCGGAAGGGTTCTATGGGGAACACCTAATATCCAACACATTCACAATCAGATAACACGTGCAATGACAAGCAGAGGAACAGGGCATGGGCAAGCACATACAAGGAACAAACAGGAGTCATTAGCAATTACTCAAACACTAGGGACTAGGAGCTACGGGGAACACTTGGATGCAAGGATACAGGACATAACTACAGAACTGGACACAGGCAGAGATAACCCAGGGCAAATACACAAAAGGACCAACACTGAAGTACATAAACACAAGAAACATAAATAACATGGGGTTCTGGCACATAAAAACTGAAACTAATGACAATATGGGATGCATGGTTAGTAGTGACATGGTCAGCTAATTCTGACGTGTGCTGGCCTGGGGAACAAGGGAAACAGTGAGGACTAAGACTGGGGTTAAACCTAGAGAGTGACAGAGAACAGAACAAGATGACCAGTGACAGCCACTTGCCAAACAGGGAAACGTTGGATAGTGGCTGGACAGGGACAGATCCTGACACAGACAAGTTAATGAAGAAATGTCTGCTGGGGCTATTGATCGGAAAACTATTTAAAGCAAGCTAAATAATTGGAGATACACAAAGGCCTGGAAATCTATGAAAATTAGTTTAATATGTGTGATTGAATTAATATTTAATTACTTTTTACATTGACAGGTGTTCCACCCACTATAATAGATAGGGCTGAGAGTGACAGAGAACAGAACAAGATGACCAGTGACAGCCACTTGCCAAACAGGGAAACGTTGGATAGTGGCTGGACAGGGACAGATCCTGACACAGACAAGATAAGATGTTGTTTTGTGGGCAAAGAGCCAAGAGTTAAAAAACACTTTGATTTGTAAATACTGCTTTTGTTGATTGTAGCAAATCATGAGTATACTGTAAAAGAGAGTTTAAGTTTGTGTTCAGTTTTTTATTGTGCAAAAGGAGCATATCAATATAGTCGTGCAATTACGTGTTTTGGAAAATGTAAGGATTACAGTTTGCATCCGTCTCATTGATTGCAGATCGGTTTGTATTGAAAAATAAAATACTTTCTACAGTTGTTGCTGCATCTAGGGTTCAGCTGTACACAATGGTGTGGTTTTCGTATGCATGTTGGACGTGCGTGCGTACCACGCAGGGGCAATGGTGGGAAAAGGGGAAAAACGAGGCCACAGCATACATAAAAGGAACGGAACCGTGTATTTGTAGGTGATTTACAGTTTACCGGTGTTAGTGCTGTGTGCCAAAACAGCAAACAAAATACCTACAACTGACTGAGGTAGGGAAATTAATGTTGAAGACACACTCTCGAACAATTCACCTCTCATGTGTAGAGAAACATAATTAAATAACAATACAAAAAAACATAAAAGAAAAGTAGCAGTCAGTCCCTATGACTGGTGCACATACAAAAATATATACAAATGAGTAACCAAACCAAAAAGGCAAGAGAGACAATTGTCTAGTTAAGCAACCGAGAGTCGGAAGCCTGAGTCAAATATATGAACAGGCGACCAAAACCAAAGGGGCAAGGATAACAGTCGTAAACTATTAAACAATCAAAAGTTAAAATCTGGAGAGTCAGTAATAGGGGTGCTGAAATTAATCATTTCTAAGGTACATCGCAATGCAGACGTGGACAATTCTGTATCAATACAGTAACAGCACATGATCAATTATAGCCACATAACACTGTTTGTTGATGTTCTGGCTGAGGCTGGACAATAAAGTTCTACAACTCAAAGGCACTTCCTCATAGCAACCAATTTGGAACCGTAAGGTCAGCAAAAGTGGGATGGATTATTGTGTCCAAACCTTCCGCATGCCCAGAAAATTGGGAATACCCAGTTCAGCAGCTTATAAAAACTTAAAATCCGAAACAGATCAAAATGAATCCAAAAAATATAACGCATATGAACCTTTACCTTACTCTCACTTCCACCTATGTAGCATTTCTGTTCCATTCATTTTTGAAATTGGTGGAAATACGGGCAGGTTCTCAAAAGGCGAGAACCAGCATGCAGCCCCCCCAGCACCAGCACCAGTTCCGTGTTGGTGGAACAAGACAATTGTGATGTTTGCCACATTCAGGAAGTGCCCTGTAATAGAACAGAAAACGAAAAATTTACTAGAAGCTGCAGCTACAGTGGTGAAGCATTTGTTTTATTTTTGTACACAAAGTGGCCTTAACGTTCTATTTAAGTATGTAAATGGAGAGCTTATTGCACAGTAGTTTTAAAGTGCTCTAAATATCCTTGAGCAGGACTGGATCTGTGTCCTGAACCGATATTAAACTCAGAGATTCCAACTAAATATTTTTGAATTTCGTACTTAGAGACATAAGCTTACAACTGATCATCCCCAATCATTTTGTACTTTGAAATCAGCATGGACTGTTTAATATGTTCCTCAGTCCTGCTTTCAAAGGGACCTCTGTTTATCTGTATGGATGTCATAATTTGTCAGAAGAGAAGGGCTTTGTTTCTTTGTGTGATACAATAGATGGTAAATGTCATTAGCAGGACCTGTGCTGAAGGCAGTTGACAGTATTGTTTGCGAATGATTCATATACAACAGATGGCCTTAGTTGGCAAAACCACCAGGTTTTACGACCTCACATTAAGTTAATGAAGAAATGTCTGCTGGGGCTATTGATCGGAAAACTATTTAAAGCAAGCTAAATAATTGGAGATACACAAAGGCCTGGAAATCTATGAAAATTAGTTTAATATGTGTGATTGAATTAATATTTAATTACTTTTTACATTGACAGATTATTTCTGAGAGGACAGATTCCATTCCTTTTCTATATTTTTTCCAGGTGTTCCACCCACTATAATAGATAGGGCTGACCTGCTTTGAACAAATTGCATTTCATTTTTGTTTACCCAAAATGTTACTGTGTTTCAGATTAGGTTTGGTGCTTTACTATTTGTAGGAATAGATGTGAGTAAAAGCCATGCTGTTAATATGTGACAACGCTTTTCTGGAACATTATGTGGGGTACCGTGGGAGCAGTTGCCTGCCATCCAGGTAATATCTGCTTTACTATTGCTGACACGCTTTCACTTGGGACAGAGTAGAGGGGGAGTGCGGTAGAGAAGAGTGTTGCACTGTGCAATATCTTTCCTGGTACTGAGAACAGTTTAGTGGTACAAACAAACACATGTACATTATGCTAAAATGTCAATAGTGTGTGGATGCACTGATTAAAAAGGGTTGGCACTTCGGTGTGGTTTCTTCCTAGGATAGTTCAGTGCTTGATGAAACATTTAAATATGGTGTTTTTAAAAGGCTGGAGACTGCAGTGGTTGGGGCCGTGTGGTTCAGCATAAAAGCCGTGCCAGCTGTATTGTCTGGCAGCTTCAGGCGCCGAAAGGCTTAATGAATAGTATTGAAAGTGATCTCTGCCTGTTTGCGAGCTTTCTGCTGTCAATGAAGCTCAAGCAATGCCTACGTCAGACTTTCCCATCTCTTCTTGATTGCTCTAATTATGTAGAGATTGAGTCAGTTGTTTTCTTTTAAACTCCTCAGTCTAGTAAAGGGAAGCGTGATTGTCTTTTTTTTATCACTTCAGTTGGAAAGCAGGATGTTAATTAGCTGTCTTTCCAATAATGCACGCTCTTAATTTTCAGCCATTTGTGCTGTAATGCGTACAGTAAGGGAAGTAAATTCCCAACTTTTATTGCCTGTGACAGTTTCACACTAATACTCAACATGCCTTATATACATAATATTACAAGTCACCTTAAATCTTTGGCTCTGATTGTTTCATTTTTCATAAAGATATTGTGCAGCGCAAGGAAAAAGTCCAGCCAATATCATCGCAGGTCATGTGGGAGTGGGCTGAATTCTTGAGCGCTTGTCTTTTTTAATATGTTGGCTTGGACTCCTCTGCCTTCTGAGATTAGTATAATATTTATAAGGAGACAAACTGCTTTTGTTTCCTTCATCCTTTTCTGAATTCAGAGGGAAGAATGATAGCTTGAAGTTGATCACCGTTGGAGCTCTGTGTTAGACTTACCTGCCTTCATTAACTGGGTCTCCTCTGCTGTGCTCAGGCAGGTCAGCTCAGTGGTTAGTTGCGCCTCATGTTTCCACAGACACATTCGGCCCTGGGCTGTGCTAACAGCAGGCATTGTCTGTGTATGTGCTTCAAGGCCCCATTTCTGACTCACCGGATTTTCTTGCCCATTCAGGGGATTTAAGAGGCATGGGATTATTAACATAGTGGAAAGGTACAATAAGAACATATATTTAGGTATGCTTCTTTGTAGGTATTTTGTTTTTATTTGTGTTCATGTGTATAATTTCCATGTGCATCTCTCCAGCAGCACAGGCTGAGTGTGGCTGGTTGTTCCGAGTGGGTCCTGCGGAGTCCTGCACGGTTTGCAAGTCACTTTCTACTGAAATAATATTGTGTTCTAACTGAAAATAGAAAGAATTGGAAAAGGATGTTAAAAATGTGAATTATGATCCCTAGCCAAATAAGTAAATGTGTTTTGTAATACGTGAAGTTATTGACTTTCGTCTATTCAGGGACGCCAAAGCACTTAAGGGCTATTAGTTTAGGTTGATAGCTAGTGTGTGTTACAAAGGGTGCCATTGCATGTATAATGTTAAGAGCTTAACTCCATAGAAAGGATGCCCCACTACAATATAGGGCCCCATCCTGCAATGGGGAGTTTTCGCATATTTAAAATATGCTTAAAATATACTACTGAAATATGTATCTCTTGCCTTCAGTAGTCTGTGTTGATGCCCATGCAAGGAGACAATAGTTGAGTAAAAGCAGTGCTAATGCACACTGCAGCAATGAATGATAATATAAATAATATAAATAATACTCCGTGGTGTTTTATAATGCAGCTGATGCATCAGTGTTGTCAGCTCTGCTTTTTCACTATACCCAACAGGCTATGCTTCCTCCTGAGCTCCATGTGACGTTTTCGTGTTTAGCTGGGCTTCTGAAGGTCTGTGCTGAGAGGACTGAAAGCGCACTGCCCTCGTGTAGTGCCCTTGATAGCATGAGAGCAGCTTTCATGGTGGTGGGGGGTGGACTGTCGGTGTTTAGGCATATGCTGCTGAGCTTTAGCTGTATAACTAACCCTGATATTTGCCTCCATCTGTCTTGATCTGAGTCTTTGAGAATTGAGAATATTCTCTAGTTCATTATGACATTTTAACTGGTTTAACGAACTATATTTCCCTCTATACACTGATGCTATGTACAAACAAAGTGTAAATAATCCAAGTTAATACATGGTATGGTATTCTGCTACCTTTAGGAATTCTTAAAATGAATGTAATTATTTTGATGATTAAAAATTGTTTTTACCTTCCTACAAAATGAGGTAATTAATTATAGAGGTTATTTTTTCCCCTCTATGCTGAAAAATCAATTTCCATGATAAAACTAGACCCACCCTTCCATCTACAGCAATGCATTTTGATTACATATCACTGCATTTTTAAATCCTGGTCCCAGGGACTTACTTTGTATGCCAGTTTTAATACGAGCTGCTGTATAAAAATGAGGGCTTGGTTAGATTCTTAAGGAATGCAGATATGTTTATGATTTTAAAGTGATATAATATATAGTGTTCCCTATTTGTTTTGTATGAATATGTTAAGCCTAGTGCAGCCTATTGTTCTGTAATGTGGAGTTGGAGATCATGCTGCTGTGTACACACATGAACAAGCAGCCATGTTTGCATTTGGAAGATGTTGCTCTCTCAGTCTAACAGACATCAAAGAGAATCCTTTATGCATAGTCATGATCATCCACAGTCACCGAACACCAAAAGTGTGTCAGCCATGCGAAAGCTCTGTTTCCAGCCATAATCTCCAGGAAGACTGAGACAGACTGTGCCTTGATAGTATGGCTTTCCAGATTTCATGCATGATGAACAGTTGGTGTTGTCATTAAGGAGTTCTTGAGGACACTAGCACACTTTCAGTCGAACATTCAGATACATAAATGCTATTTGAAGATAGGCCAAATAAGTAAGTTTGGACAAATCTGATAAATTACTGAAAGAGAAGTTTGGGTGGGAGGATCCCTTGAAGAATGCTTTGCTTCCAGTAGTCAGCACGTATTTGTGGAAAATATTATAATTCCAAAATGATTCCCATGAATAAATAAGCGAACAAATGAATTGCATGGGACCCCGTACATAACAATGCACATTCATTGATTTTACTCATCTCACAATGATCATAGGTTTCATTAAATTGAAGCGCTTCTTGATGAAGACAAAGAAGTGTACAATTCAAGAACCATTTCACTTTGTAAACAATGGATACAAAAAAGATTTAAAGCAGTGATTTTTGTTTCCTTGTCTTCGCAGAGGATCACGAAAAGCCTTTTTCACAAAATCAGTGGATTGTCTCTTGAGTATGGCCTTTTGGTTTGCTGGGAGGATGGGCATTTGTATCGCTTTCTGAAGGTTTTTCTGTGAACAAGTCTGTCTGCTGCTGGTCATGCAGCAATGCGCTGAATAGTGATACTTAGTTAAAAGGCCCCTGTTCCCCTCTACTTCCCAACAAAAGCCCAGGCTCTGCTGTTAGATGGAAACAGCATGGAGTCCTCTGCAGTCTAATGCTAGGATCACTGTATAGCCGAGTCGAGATGCCCTAGTTCACTTCATCATGTGAACTACCTCTGTAGTTCTTACACATACAAAATTACTCATGTTAGTTCAGTGCAAGTTATGCCTTTTCATTTGACACAATAAGAAACTGCCCCCACGATCCCCGCCCCACCCCCCCCCCCCCCCCCCCCCACCACACCCACCGCTCACCACAAACAACCACAACCAAAAGTTTCACGTCAGC
>JAAGVU020000310.1:0-14593 GCA_011763525.2 Mormyrus iriodes | reverse complement strand
CAGTGTTTGGGAAGGCTGGTGCCCTGCCTGTTCTCTCATTGACATACACTGCCAGCCTAAGGCTTATGAACACTTGGAGTTTCTCATGTTTTATTATAGCACCATGTACATAAGGTACCGAATGGTAATTGATTAAGGTACAATGTTATCACATATGACAAATGCCACCTATGTGATGAAAACGGGCAACTTCTTAGACTCATCAAAGCTGCCATGTTTTTGAATGATCCCAGCTAACAAAACGGATACTAATTATTGGATCTCGTTGACTGTGTGATTGTGACCTTTTGATGATGTCACCCCAAATCTTTCTTAAATACTATTGACAAGGTATTTATACTTAAAACTTGTGCTAAAAATGGTCAAAAACCTTTAGCAGGCAGTGCATTTGTCTGAATGAATAATGAAATACATACTCATTTACAACCAGCAGTGTTAAAACCTTAAATAAAAGGTTTTTTGATTTCTAATTATTTTGGTGTGGGCTATGTGTAATTGCCCACAGTGCTTGCCTGTAACAGATTCTGATTGTTTTATTTTTGGAAACGCTTTACCTGTTATTGTGGAGTAATGCTACTGTGTTAGATGTTTAGGCTACACTCACTGTTCAGTTTACTCTGGGCCCCATCTGAAAGCAAACATCAGCGTGTCTGTCCCCCACTCTTCCATGGCAACACAGTATTTCTGCTGGTAATTCTCACTGTTATCATTATCCTCATTGCCTCGCTAGATGAGTATTGTATATTTTTAATGTGAGACTACAGTGCCGTGTTGTGATTGCAGGAACTTGGTCCAGTTTCAGTCTTTATTCCAAAATTAGTCGTTATTTTAAACATCCAAACAAAATATTTCTGGCTGTCCCGTGATACAATTCCTGCCTTGTTTAAAGAAGCGTATGCACTTTCTTACTCTGAGCTGCTATAGTGAGATGCCTGATGAAGTGTCCATCTGTGGGCTCATTAACGGGACAGTATGTTGTGCATTTCTGTAGTTTTTTGTTATTTGAAATTATTATAGGATCAGTGGCAGATTGTGCTTCACCAGTCGTCCTAAAAACGTCTAGATGCAGTTGACTACAGTGTCACTCGATAAGTAAGAAAAGGTCAAATGGCTCATGTTTTGCTAACATTTGATTATCATTTGTATATCTGTATAGCAGCAGTCACGGCCGGATGCCAGGGCAGGTCAGCCCTCCTAAAAACCACCTCCATATACTCTATAACAAAAGCATTTGTTATACTAAGCAAATCACATGTGAGTAATGTGAACATAGACAATGTGAATAAAGGCATCAGCCACGTGACTCTGAATATCAGTGGAGAGCTGTGGTATGAAGCGGCTGAGTGACCAAGGTGAGCCATGTTGTTAGGGCTGGCATGTCTGTTCATTGGGAGACGCTGTGGGGAGCCTGAGCTGTGTGCTCCTGTCCTGAAACACCTGTCCCCACACCTGGTTGTCTAGACCAATCACAGCTGTTCATCTGTGTGTGGGTGATGTCACCTGAAGAATTGATAACCCCAAGAATGTGATCTTCACAGATCATCCGCTGTGGTGTCCCACAGCCCCCCGTTACGCAGCACTTGTGTGCCCATCGGAAATGCATGGGAGACGCATGAAAAATCCACAGGGTGCTTTACCAGGTGCTGGTAGGAACAGGCAGAATGCACTGATCTCTCATCATGGGCAGATGCATCTTTCTGTGTAAACGTGCGATTCCTGAGCAAGTCGCCATACTTCAAAATATACGGATCAAAGCCTCTCCCCTCTTCTCCTCCTGTTAGATCTGGCATGACATGTACAGATGCAAATGACCCCTCCCCCACACCGGCACATTCTGGCGTGCCTGCAGACAGTGGTGACAGAGGACGGCCCCGTCGGCGTCCCACTTAACAACCTATGCAGATGTTCGGTCAAAAAGCCTTCACTCCTTCTCCTTTTCACATCCACCCCCACCCCCTCCCTGACTGTTTAAGAAGCACTGGAATCTTAGACTGAGATTTCCCCCAGACCTGCTGTTCCAGCATCACTCATCTGTCGTCTGAGCACTTGCACACTCCCAGACCACTTGGGGCCGATTGAGCCTTTTGGCTCTCTCTCTCTCTCTCATCTTGTGTGCTTCTCTAATTCGTCCTGTCTCCCATACGTGTGACACGTATGAAAGATCCCTCTCTTATTCTGTGATGTCAGCCCCTGGTGATCCCTGTAAAAGGGCTTTGGCTGTTGGCTGCCATTCATGATGCGACTTAATGCCGCAGAAAGAAATGAGCGTGAGCATGTCTCCCCTCCACAGCAATGGGGTTCACTCCTGCTGGGTGCTTCCCGCCCAGTGAAATGCTGCCCTGGTATTTTGTCGATAGATTCTGTGCCGTAACCGGCGATTGTTATGAACACGCTGTCAGAATTTGGTCTCCTCAGTGTGCCACTAGGGGCTGGAGTGTGGGGGCTTGGGTGTGTCGATCGGGTATATTACATTAAAGGCACCATATCTGTGCAGCTGGCTGGCGGGGGTGCAGCAGTGGGGTGCAGCGGCAAAGCAAGTCACGCGTCAGTCTCAGGTGAGCGAGTCAGAATAGCCCTGGTGCCGTGTCATGAATCACTGGGCCCAGATTGGCTGGCTCACCCAGGCTGTGTCTGACATCATCGGCAGATATCTGTCACTGACAGATGCAGACTGCGGGGGTGGGAAGGAGATTACACGGTGTGTGAATCAGCAGCTTCCTCCTAGATGCCCATGGTGCCGGGAGAAATGGCCCTGCCGACGATAGGAGGTGATGCGTGTGAGGATGAGGAGCTGAATTATGGTTTATGTCTGATAAGGCAAGAAGATCATTCTGCCTGTAGCTCAAAAGTCAGCTTTGGAGCTGAGGAGTCTCGTGCTCCTTCTGCGGCACTCGCTGCCCCCTTCGCCTTTATGGTCCTGGTCCTCTGCCTTGGTCGCCCATCCTTAGTCCTTGGTCGTGAGCATAATCTACATGGGTGTCTTTTCTTTTTCACGATGTTCGGGCGCTGTCATAAACCTGCGGCATGACGTTTGCGAAACATGCCGATTTTTTTTTGTTTGTTTTTTATATAATGTCACTTGCAGAAAGTACACCTCATATGGTGCCTGTAGCTGTGAAATCCAAAGCAGATTTACCACGAGACCCAAAGCATAGAACTCAAGAAATCCGTCCTGCCTCAGCTGACAAAATGCAAATTCAGTCTTTCTGTATTCCTGCCTCGCTACATGATCTGTTTTCTTTTATCATGCAGGCTCCTGTATTGATTGAAATCCAGCACAGGGTACTGGAGTGATCTGTTGCAGCAGTAATTTTAGCAACATGCCATTGATTAGCTTATTTTTTACGCCGTTTACTGTTACTTGTAGTTCTTGATGGATGTTATAAAAGCTTTCGCTTTGATCCTAAATGCTCTGTCTCGTCTACAGTCCTCCTTTATCAGTCTAGTATTTCCTGTTTTTCACTTCAGTTAATAGAATCGGAGTAAAATCAGAATCTATGTCACCTGAATGTGTCCTGTCAGCTCTACACAGGAAGTGCTGCTTGCTCGCATTTAGTACATTTTATGTCAGCCGAACCGTAGCAGGCATGCTCTGGCTCACGCACACGGCAAAGCGCCGGCCCGTTCTGCCTGGAGCACGGCATCTTAATGTCATTGTTAGCATTCGCCTATTGTGACAGTCATGTGATTAACTGTTCTTTTATCTATTGTATAGCTTTATGCCAGTATATTCAGGCCACTAGTTTCAGAGATGGGGCCAGACGAATGTCAGCGAGTGCAAATGAAGGTAACCCCGCCCCCCCCAACGCCCCCTCGACGGCTCTTCTGACGCCGCTTTCTCGGCTCTGCTTGCGCCTCCTAACTCTCACATGACTCCCTTCTTTCACAGCACCACTAAGTTGAGCTGTTCTGTGCAGACGCTGAGTGGAACCCGGAGCACGCCCCCCCCCCCTTGCCTTTGTGATGATTACTGAACGTCGCCTTGCATATCCGGCGTGCTCTCACAGGGATCCCTTGGTCTATGTCTTCTGCCCCCCCCCCCCCCCACTATAAACAGTATATCAAAAATGTCTCTGTGTGCACACGGTTTTACTGCTTGCGTGTTAGGCTCTTTGATCAGAGCGACTCCTTTCCTCTGCTTTTCCCTTTGGTTTGTTGGGTGGGTGTGTCCCCTACTGCATTGCTAACCAGGCTGCCGCCCCTGCATACAAACACTATCTGTATGTGCATTTAGCAAATGAACATTTTGATCCTTGTTTATTTTTTTTAGCTTCCCTTTCAGTTTATTTGGGGTCCTTTTCAGATACTTTAAATATTTAGCCTTCCATTAAACTCTTTGTCTGATCCAGCTTCAGACCCAGCATGAAGGTGGCAGCTTCTTAAGCAATGTAATGCATTCTCTCACACTTATGCTGACTTACATGTCTCCTGTGGGCGGCGCCTTGTGCCTCAAGCTGATTTCTAATTGGACGCTGCCTTCCATGTGCCCGTCTTCTGCCCCCATATTGCCTGCGGAGTCTGTCCTTACCTCTGTTGTCTTTCTCTCTCTCTGTCCCACATTCCCCAGGTGAGAATTTTGAGCAGAGTCCCCTGCGGAGAACATTCAAATCCAAGGTGCTGGCGCACTACCCTGAGAATGTGGAGTGGAGCCCCTTTGACCAGGATGCCGTGGGCATGGTACGGGCTCCGAGAGCTCAGCAGGGCCTTCAGAATGATTTTTCCCATTTTGTTGAATGGAAATATGCATGTTTAGTTATAGTCATCCTCCTACTACTGTAGATATATTAACAAATTTATGATATTAACAGGTTTCTAATCTTTTGGAGATTCTAGTAAGCTCAGGTGGGCTTTATTGTCATACTATCCATATACAGGTATACAGTGGCACAAAATAACACTCCGCCAGGACTGTGGGGCGACACACAAACAGCAAGGCACTAAGGGAGGGATTCAAAACACAGGACGGTGGGGGGCTGGGCGGGGGGGTTATATACATAGTGCATTGCAGCAGAAAGCGTGGAATGAATTTAGTGTCAGTTGACTGACAGACAGCTAACGAGCAGACAGAGCCTGTGAGGGTATTCTCAGGAGCAGGAAGGTGGTAAAGTAGGGTAGGTGACTGTGAATAGTGAAAGAAGATCTTTTTATTGCTCTGTTGTTAACAGGTGCTACGAATCTTTCCATTTTATATGTGCCTTCAACAGCCTATATCTTTTTTAAATGCACATAAATCCTACATTACCCATCCATCTATCTATCTATCTTCTGTAACCATTTATCCTATACAGGGTCACAGGGCATGTACACCTATGGGCAATTAGGTAACTAATTCACCTCAGAATATTTTTAGATTGTGAGGGGGAAACTGTAGTACTGGGAGGAAAGCTCACTGCGACACAGGGAGAACATGCAAACTCCACACACATGGAGCCACAGCAGAGACTCGAACCCCCATCCCAGAGGTGTGAGGCAGCAGTGCTAAGCACTACGCCTCCCCACACCATCCGTTAATTAATTTTTATTTATGTCCTTAATATTCTGCTTTCAGGATATTTTGTTTGTGTATTTTTTAAATTTGTTTTCATGTGCGTGTACCTGTGTATATATACATACACATACTCATATACATTTTTGTGCTATGTACACTCTCTTTGAACTACATGCTTGTATTTGTGTGCTTTACCTACCGTGCTGCTGTTTGCATAGGATTCCTCCAGGGATCAGTAAAGTTCACATCATTAAAATTGGTGTTGATCATCTTAACCCGTCCCCCCCCCCCCAACGCAGCTCTGCATGCCGAAGGGGCTGTCGTTCCGCACGCAAGCCGACGCCCGTGAGCCACGCTTCCACTCCTTCATCATCACCCGCGAGGACGGCTCGCGTACCTATGGCTTCGCGCTCACCTTCTATGAGGAGGTGACCAGCAAGCAGATCTGCAGCGCCATGCAGACGCTCTACCACATGCACAACGCCGAGCAGTATGAGGTCCTGCACAGCACCGCCACCGCTGCCGCCCTGCCCGCGGACGCCCTTCATGCCGCCAGCCCCTTCTCCCGCCTGCAGCGCTTTAACTCCTACGATATCAGTCGCGACACGCTCTACGTGTCCAAGTGCATCTGCCTGGTTGCGCCGCTGGCCTTCCCGCAGGCATGCCGCAAGGTGCTGCAGCAGTTGCAGCAGGCCGTTACTGCCGCTCAGCCGCCGCCGCTGCCCCTGGAGAGCTACATCTACAACGTGCTGTACGAGGTGCCGCTGCCGCCTGCCGGCCGCTCCCTCAAGTTCTCCGGCGTCTACGGGCCCGTGGTGTGCCAGCGGCCCAGCACCAGCGAGCTGCCGCTCTTTGACTTCCCCATCAGCGAGGTCTTTGAGCTGCTGGGCGTGGAGAACGTGCTGCAGCTGTTCACCTGTGCCCTGCTGGAGCTGCAGATCCTGCTGTACTCCCAGCGTGAGTCTCCCCGGTCCCTTTCGAGCTGGTGGGGTTGGGTGTGACTCAGCAAGTTATGGTGCTGCACCCATTATCACGGAAGGTTGTAGGTTCAAATCCTTAGGCTGGCAGGATGATTTCACCATTGGGCCTATAAGCAGGACCCTTAATCCCAATTGTCCCAGGGTCTGGCTGACACTGCTGTCTCAGTTGCACATCACATTGGATAAACCAGCTTTTAATGGCTTTGAATAATCGCCGCCTCTCTATGCTACTGAGACACGTCTGTGAATTTTGTACTTTATAAGTAGCACAAGTTACTTCTTTTGACTCTGTGATTTTAGCTGGAGCCTCTGGAAGTGGCGAAAGGGGCTGTTGTTCAGCTGACTTGTGACCCACCGCTCAGTTAGATAGTTTGTTTGCTGTAATAACCAGGTTGCAGAGTCTGTTTGGCTTGGAGCAGAAGAGCGGACCACTTTCTTCAGTGGGTAGTGAGGCACAGTCTCGTTTTTACAAATTATTTTGGTTGGCAGACAGTTCGGACCTATAATATATTATGTTTGCAAGTCTAGAAAAAAAAAAACATGAATTTCCTATCATTTTACTGATTTCTGAAGAAGTTAATAGGAGAAAGTATTAAAAAAATCAAGAATTTGTCAGAATTTATAAAGCTCTGAAATCCATTTATTTCTGCTTTAATCTGCTCAGAAAAGAGTTGGTGGTTTTTGAAAGAGTATGTGAAATCTGAAAGTACATCACTGTCAGCATGTTATTGGTGCATATCCGCCTTATTCAGCATTGCTCATTTCTCAAACCAGCTGCATGACAAATCTCTTCTCCTGTAAAAACCCATGGGGTGTGTTTTCGGTGAGCCCTGCCACTGTACCCCGTAAAACCACTTAAGGACGTGGGAAGCAGAGAGACCGCATGTATACACGATTAGAAGGAGCTGTGGGTTCGTAGAGTGCAGGGAAGGCTTTCAGGTGCAATGCTGTGGCGTTGCCAGGCAACGCTCTGCAAGGGAGGGGTGAAGGTTGCGTCACAAATACGATTGGTTAGAAATGACATCATCCTTGCTGTAACCGTGCTGCAGAAATGTATTTGGAAGAATTAAGCCCGAAAAATCACGTAAAGATTGATGATGTCCTTTGCGGGAAAAGCAACACTCCAGTCACTGCTGTGAAGCCTTTTCTTCTGGAAGTCTGAACCTGATGTGCACAGATCCTCACTATTAGGTAGCCAATCTTAGGTAGCTTGCATATTGGGCAGGAGGCCATCAAACACTCTTCAGAGTTTTCTGGATGATGACCTTTCTCATTACATTGAATTTATAATGACTTGATCAACCTTGTTGTAGCCACAAAAAAATACCTGTATTCCTAACATTTTCTTTGATATATAACCATCATTTTTGCAAACTGTATTATTAGACATTTTTCTATGTATATACTCTTAATATAAATAAATATGCACTAATCTGAAATGCTAACTATCAATTAAATTTATACAATCTAAGACATCTGTCAATACTGAATCAGTGATACAGTTATGCAATCTTCCAGCTCAGCACTTGACTAGACCCTGCGCTTGTGCAGTAATATGAGGTTTTTGGAATGAAAAGGTCTTCTGTTCCTGTGGACAAAGGGCGCTGGCTGGCGCAGGATTCCTGTACTTATGCCACCAGCCTTCTGTGGATGAAACCTCAGCAGGAACGGAAGTCGGGTGGGTTAGGGGCATAGATCAAAGCATACCCTTTGTGAGTAACATGGAGGGACGAAAATTATTTTTATGCAGAATGCAAACGCTTTTGCTTAAAGGTGCCAAAATGTAGATTACAACTAGTAAAGGTTTAGATGTTTAACAGTGAAATACAAATTACAGTCCTGAAATATGAATCCACTTCTGAGCATTTGTCTGTACCCATTTAGTTATTAATAGTCTAAAATCAATTAGCTTGTGAGACGACGAGATGACTGTACAGTATTCTGCTGTCTGGTTAGGAAGCTGGTGCTTGCTTCTCTGACTGTGAAGCACTGAGGCAGCTGGTGAATGTGTAGGACCCAGGAAGCTGGTGTCACAACATCTCTGCTGTGATTTTCCCTTCAGGGCACCAAAGCAATTCTCTGTCTGATGCACCCTAGTTGCATTGTGGGCCATTTCCAAGCGATATAATCGGCTTGGACAATGTACTGCTTGCTGTAGTTTTAGTACATGCAGTTATTTAGCCTTTTCCTACTTTTTTCTTAGAAGTATGTAGCACTCTGGTGAAGGCAGAGAGGTTTTGCATGCATGCCACAGCACAAATAAAGGATTAGACATAGAAGATCCCAAGGGAGAGCAAATTCATGAATTAGCCTGCAAGATTAATTCTTGAATCAGAGTAGGTTTTTTTTCTGGCTATGCTATTTCAGTGATGATTACATAGTATCACTGAGAACTAAAATTGAACCAGTCGCTTTACAGTGTGTGTAGCTCTGTGGGTTAGGACTCTGGATGGCGATCGGCCCCGGAGTAAGACCTGTAATCCCAGTTTCACCAAAGACTGGCTGACCCTGCTTGCTCAGTTGTACTCTGCTTTGGATAGAAGTGGATAGAAGTTCCTGGTAAATAAATTAGTGTAATATAAAGTGGGATAGTTGTCCCCCTCCCCCCCAAAGCAAGGAGAACGTCTAACAGTTATTTTCTGCTGGTCGTACAGATTACCAGAGGCTGATGACGGTGGCTGAGAGCATCACCGCCCTGATGTTCCCCTTCCAGTGGCAGCACGTCTATGTGCCCATCCTGCCCGCCTCGCTGCAGCACTTCCTGGATGCGCCCGTGCCCTATCTGATGGGCCTGCACTCCAACGGCCATGACGACCGATCCAAGCTGGAGCTGCCCCAGGAGGTGGGCTGCCACATCATTCATCCGCCTTTCGTAAAAAAAGAAAAAAACAAAAAAAACAAAAATGACTGTGTGTCAGGCAAGGACACTTCCTGCCCTGAAAAAAACCCTCCCACCAGCATTCCTTCTAAAGAACAGAAATTTCAAAATAACACAGTGTGCAGTCTTGGTCCACAGAATTTGTTGACGGGGTGGGGGGGTTAAAATCTGTAATTTTACTACCTGTCATTGTGCCTGATCTATCTCAAGTACCATATACTCATTTAACTGAGAGCAATTGAAAAAAATGAATTGTATATTATTATATGGAAAGGTTTTTTTAAATAACAAATTATATCTAGATGCCTTTGAAAGTCACTCAGCAGAAGTGTTTGCAACCAGATCTGACTAAACCTCAAAGCGCTGAAATAGTTTTTCAGATTTTTGCCTGCAAAGTCTAGCTTACAAACGAAACAAGATGAACAGTCATTTAAACAGTAACTCTGAGGAAGATCATTAAGGTTATAGCACAGATAAGATGTGACATATCAGACATGTTTTGAGATTGATCTTAATAGTAACCTCCTGCTATGCCTCAGAGCAGTTCAGTCATCACAAAGATCTACATTTTCCAGAAAGTGTCTTTTTATTTGAATCTGAAGAAGTTGCCCTGTTTCATGGCTGTCATACTCTTCTACCTTTTAAGGGTCTAGTCTAGCAATGGGTTTTTACCGTTCCGTCTTGAGTCACTGTTCCGAAAACTGGGCTGTCGAACGACTCACGGGTTGTGTTTTCTGCCAGCAGCATTAACCTCCCAAGGCCTGCTTCATTCCTCGATAATCGAAACGACGAGGGCGATCTGCTCTGTGACATAATGGTGTCTCGATCGTTTATCAGCCTAAAACACCTTTTCTACCCTCTCTAATCAGACGAAAACAAACATGACGAGCAGATTTGAAGAAAGGAGTGCTGTGGAAGTCTGGAAATGCCGGCATTTATATGATTTCCTGCTTCAGGATTACAAAGGCCCTGTATTTACCTTACATTGTGTTGAACTAAAAAGAAGATGCAAAGTTTCACCATCGACCTGCGCTTATTTACTGACAATAGGCAAAGATTCGGGGCACTTGTCACTCGTAGGATTCTGTGCACATTTTCTAAATACAGACATTGACTTCGAAGTATATTCATGCACACACACCCTTACATAATATCTGATTGACACTGGTAATATTACGTGTGCTAGCTTGCTAGCTAATATGAATGCAAGGTATGTATTCCCAGTGTCAAAATTAATTTGAGAAAATGTTTGTAACAGCACAACTGTACGACTTACATACTGTAAGTACATAATGCATGGTTAGTTTTAGTTAAATATTTATTTTTCATATGACATCCATATCACACTAAATAAATGTGACTGGCTGCTTGATAAACAAACACAGAGTAGCTATGATCCAGCCCTAATCGAAAGGCACATTATCTAATCTAATATAACCACCTTATGCATCTTTGTTGCCAGTTGTTCATTAACGGTTCGAGTTGGTAAATAAAATAAGGGGTGGTTGTATTTACTGATAAGCTCTTTGGTATAAGCAGTGATGGAGGTGGCTTTCCAAAATGTCTGTTCAGTGTCATTTCTCTGTCATTAATATTCGTGTGGAGAAGCACAGCTCCATCCATCCACCCATCCTGCCTGGAACAAGTCTTACAATCATCCATACTGATTGGATAGTGGTGAACACGGCTATTGGTCTATTCCCAGGATGTCATCACATGGTACCTGCAGTGCTGAACTGATTTGCTGTTACCTTTTTTTTCCAGGCAAACCTGTGCTTTGTGGACATCGACAACCACTTCATTGAGCTGCCCGAGGACCTGCCGCAGTTTCCCAACAAGCTGGAGTTCATCCAGGAGATCTCGGAGGCCCTCCTGGCGTTCGACGTGCCACCAGAGGGCAGACTCCGCTGCAGTGACAGCATGACCAAGCTCAAGGTCTTCCGCGCCTCCGACCGCCGTAATGGCAATCTGGCTGGCTCCCCACTCGGCTCCTACCTGCTCAAGGAGAATGAGACCATCGCCCGGCTGCAGGCCCTGGTCAAGAGAACCGGGCTCAGCTTGGAGAAGGTATGCTGCAAGAAGCCATGTGCGGCCCTCTTGGGGAACGTTTCGGAAACGGCGAAATCCGAAGATGAGAGAAGGCTTCTACACTAGTGGCCAAAATTGTGGAAACACTTCCAATTTTCAGAAATTTTACAGCTATCATACATTGGACGATTAGTTAACAGTAACTGGAGCAGCAGTTGAATAAAGTTCTGCAATCTCTAAAAATTGGAAGTGCTTCCACAATTTTGGCCACTAGTGTATATTTCCATAATACAAAGTACAGCAAAGTATTTCTCAACTGGAAAATATCAGATTGTTCACACATTTCCTCAATTGAATAGCAGTCTGTATGGAAGCCATACACGCTTATCACTTTGACTCATGTTGACTTGATAACGCAGGGCTCTGCCTGACTACCGAAAGTAGGACATCCCACCCTGATGTTGTCATCCTGAATGGCTACTCTGTGAAACAGCAACAGCTGTTCTGCTAGCTGCCATGGAGCTTTCCCAGGATGAGCCTCAGCCAGCCCAGTGCTGCTGGCTGATGCTACTGGTAGACTGAGCGTGACCTGGATTGTTGTCGAGTGTTTCTTCATGTGTGCTTCAGTCAGGTGGTCTGTAGGTGCTGGTGTGCGCTGTACCTGGCTAGGGTCGGTCTTTTTGTCTTAATTTGGTTCTGTGAGCTCAACCTTTCCTCTATAAAGGCATTTGCTACAGTGTGTACGTCCACTGAGGTCAGGAAAACTGATCAACATGGCTTTGCTGGCCAGTGGAATCGCTGTTCCAAACAAAGGAACATTACAAATAGGAATATCAGCTAATATTTTACTTGATGGGGCACAAGTAACTTAGTAACTCAGTTACTACTAAAGTACAAATCTTGAACATGTAGTAACTTCATGAAATACATGAACCGTCATGACTGATTAATGATGAGTGAATGTGGGATCAGTATATAACTCTTACAGTAGTTTCCGGTTAATTAATACATTGAGTAAGAGTGTACTACTACATAATTTATGCCCCTTTAGGTAAAGTGTTACTGAATATCACAGGAATGTCCCTAAGGCTGGTTATGTAAAGCCCAACAGCGAGATGGTCTGTAACCCTCTTCACATCTGAAAGATCCTCAGCGGTTTGGCCAATGTCATGTAGTCTTTGTGTTTTTAATTTGGGGAAATGACTGTGGTTTAACAGTCGAATGGCTTTCTCTGTCGTTTTGTGAATCAAAACATCAGCTAGCACTTCCGTTCCCAGGCCTGCATTGGCTCTGGTCGCACCGCAGTGTGTGGAAAAGATAACATGAAGTGACAGACACTCTCTCCTCTCCTCCATTCCTCTGTCCCTCATTCCTTCAGAGCCATTTCTGAGTCATATGGAACTAAAAAGAGCCCTGCGTGCATGGTGGCTTTAGACGAGCAGTACCGACTTGCATAAGAATAACATCGCATGAAAACAAGACAAAGCACAGCACTGCCACAGGGACAATCAGCTTCTGATGCAATTCAAACACCACTGTCATGAAAATATCTATAAAAGACTTTTACCGTTTTTTTTCCTTAACACTGATCAGAATGAATAATATGTGAGCAGCCCAGGATTTATTTCACAAACCTCAAGTTCTAATAACCAGAATGTCACTCCTTGGTGTTGTTAGACCCATGTCAGCTGTATGGAGAGAGATTGTAACATAATTATTATTGTCAGGTCAGACTAATTTAAATTTGTTTCACATGTTAGTATTCTAGGGTTTTTTTTAAATTTCAGTTCCTGTTTGTAAGGTAATTCCCTAGAGAGGATTTGTTGAAAAGTATATGCTCTAAGAAATTATACTTAACCTGTTTAAAGACAGTGTTTAAAATTCAGTTTAGTTAGGATGAGAACATTTACTAAACATTTACAAGTTCTATATTGCCATTAAAAAGCCTTGAAACTGTTCTGTGCAGTGCTTGAAATGGGCCAATACTCACTAGTATGCAGTACCGGCACCTTTCGATATCTGCCAGTACTGAATGAAAAGGGGAGAACCGGCACCTGGTACTGAATAACAAGGGGAGAACCGGCACCTGGTACTGAATAACAAGGGGAGTACTGGCACCCGGTACTGAATAACAAGGGGAGTACTGGCACCCGATACTGAATAACAAGGGGAGTACAGGCACCCGGCACTGAATAACAAGAGGAGTACTGGCATCCGGTACTAAATAACAAAGGGAATATTGGTACTTGGTGCTGAATAACAAGGGGAGTACTGGCACCCGGTACTGAATAACAAGGGGAGTACCTGCACCCGGTACTGAATAACAAGGGGAGTACCGGCACCTGGTACTGAATAACAAAGGGAGTCCCGGGCCCTGGTGCTAAATAGCAAGGAGAGTACTGGCACCTGTTACTAAATAGCAAGAGGAGTACTGACACTTAATGCTGAATAACAAGGAAAGTACTGGCACCTGGTACTGAATAACAAGGGGAATATCGGCACCTATTTCTCCCCACGTCTGGCACTGGTTCTGTGTAAACTGGCTGGTTTGGGTTAGATGGTTTGAGTTCCTCTAGTCATGATTGCTCTACAGTGCCACCTATAGGACTGTGTGTAGAGTCAAACAAACATTTCCTAGGATTCTAAAAATCACGGTGTGTGTAGGCTGGAGGGGCAGGGGGGACTGATGTTTGACAGCATGTGTATTTGAGGTCATGATAGCTGTTGCCATGAGCTGCTGTAGTGCCCTGTATTAAAAAGGAAATGCAGCGGAAATAGCAACTGGCACACTTTGGATCGAGAGAAGTATCTAAATTGTCAATGTCTTCTTAGAAGGATAATTTTACCAAAAATGAAGCCTTGCGTCTTCTCTGGGGGAGGTGTAATTACTTTGTCACCTCACTTTCTCGCCTCCTCAGCTGGATGCCAAGGAGAACCAGGGGAGTAACAAGGACGTGAAGGTGCAGTGCGACGAGGAGGAGCTCAAGATGCACAAGCTCAACATCCACGTGCGGGAAATCTTCGCCAACCGCTTCACTCAGATGTTTGCGGACTACGAGGTGTTTGTCATCCAGCCAAGCCAGGACAAGGACTCCTGGTTCAGCAACCGGGAACAGATGCAGAACTTTGATAAGGTGAGATGAAAATACAGTGATCCCTCGTCTATCGCGGGGGTTGCGTTCCAGAACCCCCCGCAAAAGGTGAAAATCCGCGAAGTAA
>JAAGVU020000309.1:0-14640 GCA_011763525.2 Mormyrus iriodes | reverse complement strand
TCCAGGCACATTTAAGGGAGGTGAGAGGCACCCAAGTGTCACGTCAGACCATTCAAAACCATTTACATCAGCGTGGTTTGCGTGCTAGACGACCTGCAAGGGTACCTGACCACACCACCAGGCACAAGCGTCATCGTCTTGCACGGCCCAGGGAGCATTCAAGCTGGACGAGGGACCAGTGGGCCTCAGTGATGTTCTCTGATGAAAGTCGATTCACGTTGAGCAGAAATGATGGCCGCCAACGATGTTAGAAATGTAAAGGACAGCGCTATGCATCAGCCATTGTTGTCACCAGACAAGCCTTTGGTGGTGGTGGTGTTACAGTGTGGGCAGGTCCTACACTTTGTGAATGGTATAGTGGCAAGCCCATACTACCTGAATAACATCATTAATCCAGTCATTGTGCCCCTGCATGAACAACACCATGAAGCAACATACAGCAGGGTTCATCCTTTGCGAAAGCAGGGTCAAATGGTATCCCTAGAGCTATATGGATTTAAAAGCATTAAAGTTAAATCACTCTGCCAGTCATCCACCAACCTCCCAATCATAGGCATAGTCTTGACTGTGAAGCCACACCCCCCAAATTCTGTTTACTGTTAAATATAGTAACATTAAACAATTTAAACTATAGTGTTGAAATGAATATCAAGAATCCCTCTCTTCCAATCTTCTTCTCCCATTACTTATCCAGTACGTAGTCACGGTTAGCCTTAAGCCTATCCCAAAAAGAACAGGGCACAAGTCAGAAAACATCAGAAATAGGATGCCAGTGATCACATATATGCTCAACATAACATCATACTGTAGAAATAATCTAAAGTACATTTGAAAATGTAACAGTAACATTTATGCCTTTATGTATAAATCTGTTAGGTTAGAGAAAAATTCAGGGAGGCAGTTCCAAGAACTTCAGGGGAGGCTATGTCCTTATACAATCATAGCTTTGGCATTGATTTTAAGCAAAAAATAATGGCTTGGCTCTTTCACATAGAGTTAGCCAGATATGTATCAGATATACAGAGGCCAAACTGCATTTGACTAACTTCGATCAACCTTTTACAGTCAAGCAAATGCAATTTGAACAAGAAATGGTTTGTAGATGTTTTTCCCCCATAAGAAACTAATATTGTGTTCAATTACTTATCTTTAAATAATAATGGAGTCATTACTAACCTCTGTAAGTAACTTTAATGCTTACTCTTCTTATGAGAGTGTATTTTGTGGGGCATCTGGCTTTATTTTGCCACCTGTGGTGATGGCATGCTTCCTAGACTAGAGCTGGCAGCTTTTGCTGTTGATTTTTAACATCTGTTCATTGAATCACTTCTCTGTTTATACTGTTTATTCCAATAAGCTAATATGTAAAGTTACAGATTAGTCCATCAATAATAATGTAATTGGAGGGTGGAAATCTTTGATTTCAGAGGAAATGATAAAAATTAAATACTTTTTTCATTTCCATGCTGTTTTTCCATCATACGGTTTTGATAAAAGATCCAATTTAAATGGCACTGTCAGAATCCCAGCCACCAAGCAAAGGATCAAAATTAAACTCTGTATTTTGTATTTAAAAAATACAAAAATACATTTTATATACTTCTATTCTATATCAGCCGGCCCCTTCACAAGCACACTGACTCAAATGGCCAAGCATAAGAGCAACGCTTTTTCACTGCTTAAAAAGACACAAATGATACAAATGTGAAACCAAACAAAAGATCACATATTCTGAAGTCTTACATATATTCCAACTACTCACATGAACATTCAGATAATGGTCAGTCAGATGAATGAAAAAGTAATAATAACAAACTCAGAACAATTTGCTTTTTGGACTTTAACAAAACTGCCTCCTTTTTTGGCACCACAGATGCAGAAATAACAAAATTCAAAATGAAAAATGGCATACACAAGTGCAACACACAGCCTCATCTCAGATAAATCAATTACCTAGCCATGCATTCAGATTTACAAACATTTGTGAAATAATGGGTCATTCTGAAGAACTCAGTGAAATCAAGCGTGGTACAGTTAAAGGATACCGCCTTTGCAATTGAGAAGTCAGTTCTTGAAATTTCTTCCCTGCTAGATATTCCACTGTCAACTGTAAGTGACTTTATTCTTGTGTCGCTTGGTGAGAGCGACACAAAACTGAACACCACAAACAACTACCAATAACTACAAATAACTACACACTACGACAGATTACGACAATAACCGACATGGGAGCACAGGAGTGGGGAGCTTTTATATAAAGAAACATGGAGGAGTAAATGAGGGGCACCTGTGGTTGATTAACGGAGGGCGAAAACATGAGGTAACTATGACAATTAACAGGCGCGGCTAAACAGCAGCCCCGCCTGCGGGAAACATCGGGGAAAAAGATCGGTAGGGCGGGGCTGGACGTGACAGAACCCCCCCCCCGCCCCCCCAATGGCACGCACTCCAGGTGCGACAACCGGAGCAGGGGGGCCCATGGGGCCGAAGACAAGACGGGCACATGGGGCCAGGACACCAGGCGCAGACGTTAGACTCGGGCTGGACGACAGACACCAGATGGAAGAGCTGGGAAAAAAACCAGAACAAAACAAGACACGCAATAGAACAAGGACGGACACCAGTGGAGATCATTGAAACACCAACCCGGGGACCATACAGGACAAGGGGACAAGTAGGACTGGACACCAGACAGGACAAACAGGCAAGAGGACCACAACAGGACGAGGAGCAAAAGGGGGAGAACATAGTGTTCAGACGCGAGAGCCTTAGCACAGACTGGAGGGACAGACATGCAAGGCCAGACACTCCCACAGACGGGGAACAAAGATCGACAGGGTAAGCACAAGGGACTGGGTCAGACATTCCAACAGAGGGGACAGGCTCAGAGGACCAGGGAACAGAGACAAAACAGAAGAGGAAGACATAGGGACCGGACCAGGGAACAACACGTTCAGGGTATGAGGTAGAATCAGGGGACTACAGACCGGGACTTGAGGGACCTGCGGCAGAACACAGGGAACGAAGGGCAAGCCCGAAGTTGGAACCTAGGGAGCCATGGCAGGGCCTGGAAACGGGACCTGGGGATTGATGGTAGGACCCGGTGGCCACCAAGGGAAAGGACCCGGGACCCACGGGTAGAAGCCCGGAAGTGGGACCCGGGGAGCAGTGGCTGGGAAATGGCATCGGACCGGAGGGACTGAGGCCGGGAGACAAGGAGGGACATGGGGTGGAGCCCCCAGGGCATGAAACTGGCCCCGAGGGCAAGGGCCATGAGTGGAGGACAAGGGGCCAGAGAGAAGCTGAGGAGGCCGGCAGACTGGGACCGGAGGGCAACCAGAGGACTGCAGGACTGGGACTAGGGGGCGACGAGGAGACTGAAGGACAGGGACTTGGACCAGGGGGCGAAGAGGAGACCACGGGACAGGGACTGGAGCTAGGGGCCGAAGCGGAGACCAACGGACAGGGACCAGAGCCGGGGGCCGACGCGACGACCGCGGGAACCAAGCCGGAGGGCGACCCGGAGGCCGCGAGAACAGGACCGGGGGCGACGCGGAGGCCGCGAGAACAGGGCCAGGGGGCAATGCGACGGCTGGGTTCTGGCGCATCTGCTGCTGGGCGTGCCCCCTTCTTCCTCCTCGGGAGACCGAAGACCAGCCTGGAGCTCAGCCAGACCACCACAGCTGCGCCGCATGTAACCCCTGGGGGCCACGGGAGCCAGAAACGTTGGACTCAGATCTCAGGGGTCCCACTCCATGTCCCCGAAAAGGCCGCCCTCCACGCCGTCCTCCTCTCCATAGGAGAAGTGATCGGGGACTCAGACGGGCTCTGGGGACTCGGCAGCGGCCCAGACAGGGCTCTGCGACAGCAATGACAAGCGGGAGCCTTGCAGGCGATGGCAGCGAGCTGGCAGGCAGAAGCCATCCAGGTGACGGTGGAGAGCTGGCCGCTAAGAGCCGTCCAGGTGACGGCGACAGGCAGGCAGGCGGGAGCCATCCCGGCGACGGCGGAGAGCCGGCCGGTGAGAGCCTTCCAGGCGACGGCGGCAGCGACACGGCAGGAGAGAACCGTCCAGGCGACGGTGCCGGAGAGCTAGGCAGGGGCCAAGGCGGAGGGTTGCCGGCTGACGTGCGTCTTTAGAGCGAAGGTGGCAGGCTGGCGAGAGAGCACCGTTCTGGCGGCGGCGGTGAGGAGCCGGCTGCAGTGCGTAGTCCGGACGACTGCGGTGGAGGGCCGGCTGGAGTGCGCAGTCCCGGCAATTATGAGAAAGACCTTGGTGTGTATGTTGATGCTTCCATGTCCCACTCTCGCCAGTGTGGGGAAGCAATTAAAAAGGCCAATTTTATTCGAGGTTACATATCTAGGTGTGTGGAGTTTAAGTCAAGGGAGGTGATGCTAAGACTAAACAATTCCTTGATAAGACCCCACCTTGAATATTATGTGCAGGTTTGGTCACCTTTCCTTAAAATGGACATTGTGGCCATAGAAAGGGTTCAACGTAGGTCTACAAAAATGATTCCTGGTCTTAGAGGAATGTTAGCTGAGCTGAATCTGTTCAGCCTTGAGCAAAGAAGACTAAGGGGGATATGATCCAGGTATATAAGATTCTAACAGGTCTGGATGCTATTCAACCAAATAGTTCAATATACTTCAATATTAGTTCAAATACAAGAACTCGTGGCCATAGGTGCAAATTAGTGGGAGAACATTTTAAGCTGGATTTGAGAAAGCCCTCCATTACACAGCGTGTGGTTAGAGTATGGAATAGTCTTCCTGTTAGTGTTGTACAAGCTAAAACTTTGAGTTCTTTTAAATCAAAGCTAGATATGGTTTTAGCAACTCTAAGCTATTAGTCAAATCCTCCCCAAACAAGCTTGATGGGCTGAATGGCCTCCTCTCGTTTGCAAATTTCTTATGTTCTTATGTTCTAAAGCACACTGCCACTGAACTCTGGAGCAGTAGAAATGTGTTCTGTGCAAATCACATTTCTCTGTTACCTGCGTGACTGCATTGTGCCGACTGTGAAGTTTTGTGGAGGAAGGATAATGGTATGGAGTTGTTTTTCAGTGGTTGGGCTAGGCCCCTTAGTTTTTTTTGCTTCAGCATACCAAGACATATTGGACAAATCTATGCTATCAACTTCGTGGGAACAGTTTAGGGAAGGTCCTTTTCTGTTCCAGCATGACTGTGCCCCAATGCCCCAATTCTGCAAGTTGCAGAATAGACAAATGCTCTCTCCTCTGGCTCAGTTTCTTGTGAATCAGAGTAGTTATTATTCAGCATCTTAATTGATACATTGCATGATATAAAAGCAAAGGTAAGTACTACATGTAATTTGGGCGATATAAATCCCTTTAAATCTTGTCAAATATTAAGCTGCCTTGATGTCTGCATTTTATTACTACAGCAAAAGATATTGCTACAAAGAGGCAGAGAGGCTATTCTGTATTTTGATAGAAGTAAGTCCAAATCACAGTTTACAGTCACAAAGAAAAAACAGAGCAATGGGCAGATGACTACAAAGTCCAAAAAACAAAAATTTGCACAAGTATCATCTCATTTTCAAGCTGTTAAGAAAAACACTTGTAAATTTGATTATATAGATTATACTGCTGTATTACAGATCTCAGAACAACTCTTATATTGGACAGTGTGAAAATGCAGTGCAGCAGTTAGTTAATTTGGCTACGAATTCAAATCACACTACGCAAATTTAAATCCACCAAAGGACACAGTTCATTTTTGTTGTTGATCTACATCTTCAACATCATTTTCAGGGTTCTTTGCATTTCTTTATGTCTTTTTAGACAGAGTTAATAGAGTTTATTTCTTAGATGCTAATGAAGCAAAAAATCAGGACTTTATTTAATGCAGGTGCACAGAAAGAATGAACTAATTATTTTGTCATGTTAAGGCATTAAAATTAAGTACACTGGATTAAACTGAACCAGTTTCCAAAATATAGGGTGTTCAAACACTGGCAGTGTACCTTTCAGTCAGTTTCCTTTCATTTTTTTACTTTTGATTTTTGAATTGCATATTCATTACATTCACATAAAGATGTGTTTAGGCCAGTGTACTCACCTCACATGTTTTTGGAAGCACTGATGCATCTTCTTGAAGATACAGAGGTAAACCCTTCAATGCTGCGCTCTATGCATCACCATGTCTGTTGTTTGGAAAATACAACAAATTTATTATAAGTAGTCAATATGGGATGTGGGGAACCTGTAATACTTCTCAAGATCATCTATAAATATTCTGGTTATAGATCAAGATTTCTGACAGTAAATATAAAGATTGTAGATCGTTTGATAGTTTTCAAAAAGTCTAATGCAAATTTTTAGTCTACTGCCTGACAAGCTACAGAAAAGTTTTTCTCATAGTTAGTGTTAGAAACTTTTAATATTAGTATAAATGTAGCGGATCTATTTTAAGAAATAATGGGCTTAATAAACTTTCATGAGGTTTCAGCAACTCACCTGCTCATCAAGATCTTCCAAGTTATCGCCAAAGGCTCCCTTCCTGGCTCTGTAGAGCTGCAGCAGTCGAGATGGGTACTTATCTAGTGTTTCCCTGAATTTTCCAATTAGGTCTTTGTTGGTTATTCGATAGAACTCCTCACATATTTGAAGTAAAATAACAAATATTTTTCAATTTATGCCATGCATACCACATCAAAAAAACATATCTAAGAAAGTTCACAACAATAAGCAATATACATAGCAATGACGTACAAAAGATATGAGTTCTCACCTCTCCTACTGAAAACAGAACAGAACATCTCTCCAGAACCTCTGAAATCAGAGGCTGTGTTTCCACAATTTCTTTCCTTCAAAGACAGAAAGTGAGATCCATTTTCTGTTTGATGAGTACCATATCTTTGTTTTCTTTTTCATCACACTGACAAAAGTAAGTCTCTCTTCTTCTAACACATCTGCATCACAATTGGCAGGGTGATCAGGGACATAGCTGACCTCTCCTCATTTGGCTTTCTTTAAAGTGAATCTACCCTCTTCTCCACTCATTCTTTTCCTGTTGATGCTTACCTCATTATATCCAGCTTCACAAAGTTTTTCTCAGTATTTGGTCCTCATTTTCCAGCCATCATAGCCTGACTACTTGGCTCCTTGAGATATCTATGCTTGTGTACAAAGGCAAAGGCAACACTGTTGCTTCACACCTCTGGGACCAGGGTTCAAGTCTCCGCCCGGGTTCCAAGTGTGTGGAGTTTGCATGTTCTCCCCGTGTCGTTGTGGGGTTTCTTCCGGGTACTCCAGTTTCCCCCCACAGTCCAAAAACATGCTGAGGCTGATTGGAGTTGCCAAATTGCCTGTAGGTATGCATATGTGTGTGAATGGTGTGTGCCCAGCGATGGGTTGTTCCCTGCCTTGTGCCCACAGCCTCTGGGATAGGCTCCAGACTCCCCACGACCCCAATGGGATAAGTGGTTACAGAAAATGGATGGATGGATATTGAGGCTGTTTCTTGATTTCTCATTACCCTTACGAAACTTTAATTGAACATCATATGAAAATGTCAGAATGGGAAATGGACTAGACCACTCTGAAACATTTCTCAAATATGATGTGCTTTGAATGGAGGAAACAGAGGAAATGCTGACCATATCAACAGAAGAAAGTGAACCAGTTGAGTGATCTGATACATTAAGGACTGTGTTTAAGTCCGTTGGTGAATTACTTTCCAATACAATATGCAGGACAGCGCAATCAGATGGAAATTCTGCATTGTCTGTCAGTATGCAAATGGAATTTCCAAATTCAGCATCCTCAAACTGCAAGGAAAATTCTCCACTAAGTTGAAGTTTTTCTCTGAGAATATCAATTAAATGTTCCACAGATTGAGACTGTTTGGGTAGTTGGACTCGTTGGCCATATTTGAAGAGATTATCACATGCAACAAAGCCTGTAAAAGGATGAAACAAATGTAAAGAAGGCACCTCTTCGGATAACTAGTACTTTTGATCCAACCTTATATGCAGCCAGCGGATGTTAGTTATTCAAGTCGTTTGCATCCAACAGTTGGATCTTTCCATATCTGCTCTCAGTGATTTCATAGGACCTATAGTGTTCCAATTACTAAGAAGACAGCTTCTTTGAGAGAAAAGAAATGTGAACTGCGCAATGAGAATGAAAAGTATCTTGTAAAATTCAGTTAGCCCACTATAATATCCAGCAGGGATGATCCTGTCCTCAGCATAGCGGAAGCCATGTAAACAAATGTTGTTGGGCAGAGACGCTGTGTCTAGTTGCGGATATTTTCTTTCTATTGCTTACCTTACTGCCACATCTAGAAATGACAGTTTTACCACCTTTACTTTCTCAATGTATAACTGAGGTTTCAAAAGGTATTCACTGTCCATAAAGTAGACCATCATCTGTTGGAGCTTGACTGAAGGAGTGAGTAGCACATTTTTAACGTTTTGACGTATGATGTATAGAGCTGGACGATTTGGGCAAAATATCTAATCATGATTTTTCTCTAATCGTGAGAGATATTGTGATTGCAATTTGATTTGCGATATTTTTTAAAAGTCAAGCTTTAGTTCAGTATTCAGCAAGTAATAGATTTAAAACATATGATGCAGTATTACCACATGAGATACTATCAAAATATTAACTGGTCTATATTGTAATGCAAGGATGAGAACTTAAACATGTGAATTGCTTCCGACATTTATTTTTTTAACTCGTTTACATACCTCGAGTCTTTAGTGATCTGGCATATTCATATTTAAAAATCTAGCCACAAGTAACTGTGCAAACTTTTATTGAATACCTCATTCCTAAACGCTAAAAATTGTTTTTAAACATACTGAACTTTTTAAATCGGAATTATGTTATATGATTTGGTGTGGGTGCTGTTCCCAGATTATGCCACGTACTGTTCATCTGCAACAATTACTAGAAATTTAGGGTAAAATAAATTCAAATTATTGTTTTATGGTCATTTATTTGCAAAAAGCGATCTGGGGCTAGTGACCCGAACATGTTAAAGTCATTGTATTATTACTTACGTATTTTAAGTGTTGCATTTGCAAACAGAGCTGGACCGCTTTTTTACCCTTAGTAAAGTGTTTCCTGAAAGTCCCATGTACAGAAGGGTTAAATTGGCAGAGAGCAATCAAGCATAAAACACTTATCACATAAGCTGTGTAAAGTTAAATAAAGTTCAGTAATAATAATAAAAATAAATCAATTCTAGTAAAAAAAAAAACAATCAGGATCCTACAGCTAACACTGCATGGACCCACAATAATTATGGAGTTATTATTATGGCAGAACTCCATAGTCATGTAAAAGAGATTTACAGAGTTGTAATTTAGTTTCGTACACCAGTGCAGAGATTTGCACACTTGTGTGTTAGCGTTTTACGCCCAAGCAGTACAGTTTGTGTTTACAAAAAAGTTTTGCACACTTGTGTTTTCAAAGTCATAGAAACTAAAAAACTAAATCACAAAAACTAAATTACAAGTATGTAAATCTCTTTTACATGACTATGGAATTCTGTTATAATAATCACTTTTCTGCAAACAAACTGACCATGAAATACAGTAGGTAGGTAATTCACTTATAGCTCAGCAGTGGAATCAATATTTTTCCACACCGCGAATATAACGTTTTCCTTGGGTTTCACGTGTTTGCTGTTTGTAGGCGTATTCACAGTCGCCTTGGGCCACTTCTATTTGGTGAGCTTGACTAGCACATGAGGAGCACAGCACTTCTGATTGGTGAGAATTACTGTCACGAAAGGAGGACGGCATGAATTTGTAAAAATAACCTCACAACAGTTTTAAACCCTGGGTCAAACCCAGGGAATAATGTATTTCCTGAATTACAGTCTTTGTGATTTGCTAATTGCATTGTTTCAAATAATTATTTTGATTTGAAATCAATAAATCCTTCAGCCATAGTCATATACCACCTTTTTGAAAAAGCTGTGTATGGCCTCAAACGTCATGGTCCATAATTCAACTGATGGGCCAAAACAGTAATCAAGTGTGGATAGTGGTGAATAAAATGGTGCTTTGGTTTCAAATCAAAGTCAGAAAAGGTGTTGGTAAACAACTCTTGATGGTCTGATATTTGTTGACACAGTCTTTCTTCAGAAAACTTGACTGACAATAATTTTGATAATTTATTTCAAGTCCATCAATATCTCCCAAGATGTATCATGTTCCACAGCACTGCTACCAATCACGAGAAGCAGTATTCTCAAAAAGACGTAACTCTCATGCCCGTTTCCTCCTATATAAATATGCTTTTGAAAATTCCTGGGATTTGTTTACCTTGTCTGAAAATTTGTATGGAAATGACTTGATTTTCTCATTAAGTGAGATTAAGTGAATCAAATATAGTAAACCCTTTAGCATCCAAATGCTTAAGACATAAAGCCAGCTGTAAAGGAACAAAGCCTTCAAATAAATCATGTAAAATGTCTGGTGGAAATCCTGTTATGGGATGAAAGTACATGAGATTCTTACTCAGTGCACATTCCCTTTTTACACCATTCACACTTTTCAGTGTATCACTCTGGGTAATCTGTTCCACAAAACCATCATACTGTTCTACACTTCTCAACTCAAAATCAAAAACTTCAGTTACTCCAATTTGTTCTCTTCTAATAAAGCAAAATCTACAAATGTCCCACATTGAAACTTTCTTGGAAACCTGCAACGCTCTGTGCCCCAAGGTTGTCTACACAAACACAATAAATGATTCCCTTCACACACCGACCTAATGTTTCAACAAAAAGACCCTCATGTTCCAGACCTTTAATTTCCTCTATCAATGGATCAAAGAATTGCTCATATCTGAAATGGTGAATGTCAGCAGTTTTCCCAAGAAGAGCTAACTGTATTGACTGCAATGCCAATATAAATTTTGCAGACAAATTCAGGACTACCCAATATGCTGCAGTGATCTTGTGTATTTTCCTTGATATTCCAAGAGAATTGCAAATTTCAAACTCATCAACATATAAGCCCAGACTAATAGAAACATTCCCAACACTTAATTTGTTTTTGTTGAAGTAAAAAGCAAAACTTTGTGAAGCTGGATGCAACAAGGTAAGCATCAACAGGAAAAGAAAGAGAGGAGAAGAGGGTAGATTCACTAACTAATTGATTTATTGATTGATCACTCAAAGATTGAGTAATTTCCAGGCACACACATTTTTTAACTCTACTGTACCTTCTCCAGAAAATCAGACTGAAACAACAAACTATTAAGAACCTTGTTGACTGATCTGTAGAAAAAAAGGTGTCTTTGTGAGTCATTATACAAATATGAAGAAATATTCAGTTGGTTCAGTTACATTAAAGTGCTCCTGGGAATACAAATTCCGCTTGTAATTTGTTGATAGCGACCCATGTTCTGAAGTTGAATGAACTATTGTATCTGTGATTTCTTGAATTACTAATGGATCAACCTCAATTGTTTCTAAAGGATCAGTACAAAGTACTAAATTTGGAGAATGTAAAAATGTCATTTATTCCTTCTTCTATTTGCTGAACTGCACTGCGAGTGATATGAAGAACTGTTTGCATAGACAGAAAGAAAGTGTCTTTGCATCTACATCTTCCGCACTGTCTACAATGTTTGTTTATCTGCCGATGATTTTGGATCATTTTGTATACTACACCCTGGCTTATACTGTAGTCAGACTCGGGAAAATCCCGATCACAGACTTCATCAGTGCGTAATGCAGTGTGACTTATTTATAATGTTTGCAATTCTCTCACAGTGTGATTTCTATGAAATCGGCTTCAGTGAGAGGTGAAAGTTGACCTGTTATTAGTCTTAAATGTGCACCTCTGATAAGGGCATCTAATTTTTTCACAATTTCTTAAATGCTGTCCACGGTGATTAAAAAAAAAACTTTCCTTTGCAGACATAAATTCACACAATTCACACTTAAAGGTAAAATTTTCAAATATCTTCTCAAAAGCAATTTTAGAAAGTGACCTGGAAAGACACATCCACAGTTAGGATGGATACAAGGTCAGTGTGCTGCTTTCCCATGTCAAAGGTGGTACTGCTGAACAACATAAGTATATTCTTTGCTATACTATACTTTACTAAACTTGCAAAATTTACGCTGCATGATCTGCTACCCTGAAAAAAAAGATTAAATTAAAAAATTATTTACCAGATCAAATACGACAATGCACTTGTCTAGAACCTCCTTCATGTTTGAAATTACACCTTACAAGTAATTGTGAAACGTTAGAAATTTAGTTCCATCCTTAACCATTTAAAGCCTGATATTTGAAATAATAGTAAATTCTGTAATTCTGAATTTGCAAAACTGGAGTGTTTATTGGATCTTTTTGACACAATCATTTTTTTAAATCCCTATATAAGATTTGTTGTATCATTTTTCATATACCAGGCATCTCTGGTTATTAAATGATCCATTTTTTTGAAAAACAAAGACACATTTCTGTTGCATCTATTTAACATTTTACAACTTTTAACAGTAACTTTGCAACATTTTTATTATGTGTTGGTGTAAGCCAAAACACAATTTATGCCAGTATTTTTAGTTTGCATGGTAGGCCCAAAAGTAGTTTTCTGCATTTTCCACAGTATACATGTGAGAAGTGAATGCCTGTGCAGTACTTGCGTCTGTTTTTTTCCCATGTTGGGAAATGATCAACGCCACCCTTTCTCACATTGCAAGTCACAGCAGTGGTTTGTCTTTTCTGTGGAGGTGTTCTTACTGGTTCTGGAAAAGACTGTGGTCTGCCAGATCGAATCTTGCTTTTCCCTACACTTGTGAGAGAACATAAGCTTGAAATCTTCGCAGGGGCAGGGGTTTCTTCTTGGGTTCCAGTTTCTGCTGGTCTCTTTTATACAGGATCCATGCATTGATGACTGCCATAGTGACAATGTGCCACCAAATGTAAATATTCCATCTTCAGGATCTGAAGCTGAACTTGTAAAGTGCTGACAGTATATCAAGGACCATATCAACATCTCCCATGAACTTGTTGTAAGAATGGGAGGAACCGGAAAACAGATAAGGAGGACACTTGCGCGTCTTAGGTGAGGCGGCAGACTTTAATAGAGGGGAAATCCAAAACTCGTGTCGACGGTCCAAAATCCAAAAGCCAGAGAGAACTACAGTGTCCAAAATGGAGGGCAAGTCGTAATCCAGGGACGGGCAGGGGTCGGGCGATTAGCGTAGTTCTCCAAGGGACGGGACGTAATCCGTAGTCGGTAACAGGCAGGGGTCGGTGATCGGCGTAATTCTCCAAAAGGCTAGACATAATCCGTGGTCGGTAACAGGCTGGGGTAGAAACACAAGAAGGCAACAGGCAATAAGGCAGACAGGAACAGATAGTGCTTGAACTCAGGAAAACCAGGAAGATCTCGCCATTGCCCAGAGTATCTGGCTAGCTGATATAGGCAAGATAACACGTATCAGCCGGGGAAAGGCGTAGTCAATCAACTGGGATACCGGCAGAACCGGACGAACCCCGCAAAAGCTGCAAAACCAGATCGACCGGGATTCCCTAAGAGGCAAGGATATGTTGATGGGGATTCCCCGTGACATCACTGGAACATCCCGGAGACCGATCCTTGACAAAGATTCAACAATAGCTGGTCTGGGAACCATTATGTGGATTTTGGTTTTTCGATCCCAACATTTCACATTTGTCACTGGTTCAATGCTAACAAATGAAGACAGTAGATTTACAACTTTGTTGTCACACCATCTTACAATTATGATGTTTTCCTAGTTTACTCTGAAGTCCAATGATCCTCTTCCCTGCTTTTTTAGATATTTTTCATCCATTATAGTGCCATCTTTCACCTTTATATCACTTTATATGAACTGTATGTCTGACTATATAGTGGATTCCTCTTTCTTTCAAATGTTCAACTAGAGGCACTGATGCAAATTATCCATCCATCCATCCATTTTCTACCACTTATCTGGAGTCGGGTCGCGGGGGTAACAATCTAAGCAGGGATCTCCAAACCTCCCTCCCTTTGGCCACCTCCTCCAGCTCCACCGGGGGAATACCAAGGTGTTCCCAGGACAGCCGAGAGATATAATCTCTCCAGCATGCCCTGGGTCTGCTTCTGGTTGGGCATGCCCGGAACACCTCCCCAGGGAGGCATCCAGGAGGCATCCTACATAGATGCCCGAACCACCTCAACTGGCTCCTTTCGATGTGGAGGAGCAGCGGCTCTACTTTGAGCCCCTCCCGAATGTCCGAGCTCGTTACCCTATCTCTAAGGCTGAGCCCAGCCACCCTGCGGCGGAAGCTCATTTTGGCCGCTTGTATCCGCGATCTCATTCTTTCGGTCATTACCCAAAGCTCATGACCATAGGTGAGAATGAGAATGTAGATTGACCGGTAAATTGAGAGCTTCGCCTTCTGGCTCAGCTCTCTCTTTACCAAAACAGAGCAGTGCAGCGTTCACATTACTGCCGACGCTGCCCCGATCCGCCTGTCGATCTCTCGCTCCCTCTTTCCATCACTTGTGAACAAGATCCCGAGATACTTGAACTCCTCAGCTTAAGGCAGCAACCCATCCCCCACCTGGAGAGGGCAATCCACCCTTTTCCAGTTGAGAACCATGGCCTCAGATTTGGAGGTGCTAA
>JAAGVU020000308.1:0-14647 GCA_011763525.2 Mormyrus iriodes | reverse complement strand
ACCCGGGCGGAGACGTGAACCCCGATCCCAGAGGTGTGAGGCAACAGTGCTAACCACCGCACCACCGTGCCGCCCCGTGTAACTTTAATAGAACTCATTTATTGTTATTCATTTATTGGTTGTGTCAGCATCATCTGGTGTCTGTTTGTAACGATTGCCAGTGTTATTTTGAGAAGTTTCTCGGTAGAACTGAGCATGCACTAGAAGTTTGCTGGTGCAGTATGTCTTCACATGCCTGGTAGGTTAACCGTAAGCATGCTACATTCTGGACAAAAAAAACCTCTTTCCTTACCGTTGTGCCTTGGGGAGCCTTTGCTTGTAACTATACCAATGATGTTTTTAGTATGCCGTGTATGTACTATTTCTTCTTTTTGTGTAATGCCTTGTTTTTAGTTTCATTGTATAGCTGTAAGGCTCACTTTATGTTAATATAGGAAAAGGGAATATTTCATCTGTCGTGTGTATTATGATGGATTGGAAGTAAATGCTTGTAATTTCATTTTATTTTCAATTTATAGTTTTACAGAAAGAGTAAAGACCATCAGTGGAGTTGTAAAGCTGTGGAAGTTCATTTGAGCTGTTAGCTGTCTGTCAAGTTATGTAAAGGGGTGCGTAGTAAGGACAGAACAGTAGCCTCACAGCGGCCACGACAAGAGAAGTAAGTCATCTACAGTCTAAGCACTTACCTCTATTATCTTCTCGATTGCTTGATTTAAAGCAGCAGAATAGAATGGAAGCAACGCAGAGCGAAGGAAGTCCAGACGTGCTTTCTGCTGAAACTAGGTCAGTTGTCTCTGCGTTGTCCAAGGCTTCATCAGTTAGCAGAGCCACTGAAATAGAAGCAGAAGTTTGCCAAACTGGAATCAGAAATCTGAATTGAAAAGACTCAGATAGAGGCAAGGTTAAATGCTTTACAACATGAAGAGGAAGCAGCAGCAGCTATCGCTGAAGCTAATGTACTTGAGGCAATAACTGTGGAGAGTGAAAAAGAGGCCGCTGAAAGAACACGCCAATATATACTGTGTCAGCCATAGCCAGCTGAAGCTAATGTTAGCGAAACAGACAACACACAGGTTCAATTGTTAATGAATTGACATCTGAGACACCTCCCAGATGGCATCTTGCTGCATTTTCCAAAGAACCACATCTCTCTAATATTAAAACTGAAAGCATATTCACACCGTTGCAACGTCAGGAGTCAAAGACAGATGGTTACCACAGATCCACCATTCAATCTTCACTCAACTCCCAAAATACTCCCCCAAATACTTCCATAGCCAAGTCAGACTGCAACTACCAGCTGATGGTGCTGCTAGCATTAATGATGTGACCAGATATGTACCACACAGGGATGTTGTTAATTCTATGGTGATCAAGTTTGATGCTTCACCTGAAAATTATTGGGCTTGGAGAACTTCCTTTCTCAATGCAATTGATGGGCTGTGTCTCAGTGCTAAAGAAGAACTAAATCTTCTTGTTAAGTGGTTAGGGAATGAATCAGCTCAGCATGTGAGAAGGATAAGAGCCTTACATATAGGTAATTCTCTTGATCACTTACAGAAGGCCTGGGAATGCCTAGACCAGTACTATGGGGCTCCTAAATTGATAGAAAGGTCACTCTTTGACAAGATGGAGAATTTCTCAAGGATTGGTTATGTAGACCCGATGAAGCTCAGAGAGCTTGGAGACCTTCTCTAAGAGCTAGAATCAGTCAAATCCACAGACTACTTCCCTACTTTTACTGGCCCCATTATGGAGAAGTTGCCTTATAACGTTCAAGAGAAGTGACTTTCTCATGGTTCTAAGTACAAGGCTGAGTATGGCGTGGCCTTCCCCCCATTTTCATTTTTCTGCGAATTTGTTTGTGAGGAAGCAGGAGCTCGCAATGACCCAAGCTTCAAGCTTTCGACAGGGGTTACAAAATCCGAACTGCCACTCGAGACAAAGTAAGCCCTTAGTTTCACAGATGTTTGTCATGAGAGAGCCAGACAGACTGCCATAACCAATAAAGCAGGCGATGTTGAGAAGCAGTGCCCTCTTCATAAAAAGTCATTACAAAAAACACTCCGCCGGTAGACTTCTTCATCACGATTCCTATGCTAGCACTTGCAAGAAAACATGGCTGTTCAGGAAGCGCTAGCAGTTTTACCTTGTGGGCGGAGCTTCTCAGATAGGAGGGTGGAGTTATTCAAATGGACCTTGCTGTGAAGTAGAAGTAGGGGAGAAATCTAAATGGCTTGTTTAGTACACGATTTCTGACATTAGTAAATTAATACTAACACAACTGACCTTTTTAAAAAAATCAAACTTAGTGTGTGTAGAGGCAATACAGACGCAAATGGATGTCCAAAGAACAGAAAAAGTTCATTTTTCATAATATGGGACCTTTAATTCTGTTAAACTTTAGGCAAAGCTTTTTATATGGCTATGGCATATGCAGTCTTGTCTAAGTATTTGGACAGTGAATAACCCCATAATTTTGCCCCTATACACCACCACAATTTGAAATGAAGCAATCAAGATATGATTGAAATGTGGACTTTCAGGTTTAATTCAAGAGGTTTTTACAAAAATATTACATTAATTCTTTAAGAATTACAGCCATATTTAGTCCCTTAGTCCCTCCATTTTCATAGGCTTAAAGTCAGCTAATGTAATTTTGAGTGCAAGCATAATTTTTGCTTATAGGACTGCCTGAAGAATGGAACTTATGGTCATCGACAAATGCTAATTTTCCTCGTGAGATGCTTTGTTGTGCCTTTGCTTTGGGATTTTATGCCTTTCATTTATCTTTTTAGCAACCTAAAAGCATGCTTAATTGGATCACTTGCTTCACACCTCCTTTGTCCATATGAATAACGAAAAATTTAACACTTGGAATCCGCTCCAGACTTTTATCTCCTTACTTTGTCTTAAAATAAAACAGGGCATAACTAACCATTAGTGTTTATTAGTCAACTGTCCTATTAATTTTAAACATGAAAATGGAAGGACTATGTTACAAATGGTTGTAATTCCTAAATAAATAATGCAGTATTTTTGTCTCCTTTAAAATGTTTAATTGTTAAAAATGTCACTATCCAAATACTTAGGGAACCAACCATATATGTACCCAACTGCCATTGTATTTGAGTTATAAAGAAATTTTCTGCCCCATTATTAGGCATTAATTATAATATTTCTCTCAAAACCTACTTGTTTTCCCTTTTATTTATTTTATGTGCAGCTTATGCTTCGCGTTTCTCATCTGTGGATGGCTGGAAACCAGAGGAGCTGGGGAGACTGCAGAAAGCCTTCATCAACAAATGCAGAGCCCGTTCTGCTAAACCTCATTAATCGTACAGTACCCCAATAAATGTCATGACGGCGAGGCATGATGCAGGCAGGGAGGGAACAGTCCAGAGAGAGCAGGGTTAGAATCACCCCGTGTGGGGACTTTATTCCGATGAGGCAATACCACGGACTCAAACAAGGCTACAGCAGCACCACCACCACCACCACCACAACAACAACAACAACAACCCGACAAGGGAGCACAGGACTGGGGAACTCATACAGGGGAACACATAGGAATGAACAAGGGGCAACTGTGACTGATTAACAAGAGGGCAGGAACACAAGGTAACGACAACGAGCTACAGGCGTGGCTATTTAGCAACCCCAACCGTGGAAAACATTGGGAGAAAACTAGGAGGGCAGGGCTGGACGTGACAATAAAAATGGTCCACACCCATGCTGTCAGTCTTAGTTGAGGCTTGGAAACAGTGTCTGGACATTGTATGTATTTAGTACAAGTTGAGGCACTGAAAGTTGTTGGAACATTTTATTCTTTTAGTGCAGGTTGATAGTGCATATCAGTTTTATGTAGTTGGTGCTAGTCTACTATAATTCAAGCAACCTAACTGAAAGGTGCCAGGCCTCAGACAGACTAACACAAACAGACACAGACCGACAGAAACGCAAGAACAGACATGTTTGAACCCTGATTCGTTGTTGGTAGATATTTTTCTTTAGTAGAATCTGTTACAGAGGGGCATGTTGAAGGGCCAAAGGACTATCCATGTGGCAGGTAGTTGGTTGAATCCACAAATTCCAAGCACGTAATGACCTAAGACTAAGCAGATACAAAACAGCATTATCATAATTACAGCATTTTGAGGCTAATTTTATTAATTACTCTTCATACTGTTGTCATAATTTATATCTCATACACATACATTATAGAAATGACAAGCCTCTTCAGAAGTGTGGTTCTGTTTATTTCTGATAAAGCAGAAACTGAGAGTAAACACCATTCTCTGAGATTTTAACTAACAAAATATAGCTCTGAGTAAACTAAGACACAGTGTCAATTACTGCAAGTAAGCCTACTACCATCAGAGTAAAAATAATTAAAATCAAAGAGCAGCACTGTTCCCTCTAAGTCTGACCTTGATTTACAGATCCAGGCTTTCTGGATTGAGCCTACAGATCAAAACATCTGCAATGTTTTTATTGTGTTCACCTTCATAAAGTTTGACCTCTCTTCTATAACTTGTTCTTTCTTTCTTGGAATCTGGTCTCTCTCGTGCAGTATAGAGCAAATTCCATACAGCAGTTCAGCCTCCTTCGTGCCCTAAGTTCTTATCCGTGTATCCTCATTTCCTTTCGCAATTTTCCCTCATGGTTGAAAGGAAAGAAAGAAAAAGCAATGAAGCAGAGATGCTTTTATGTTTCACTCGCACACATGCATTTTCATGCTTCATTCTGCATGGCAGTTAACAGCAGTAAAACCTCATCAGGCTTTATAGGGTTACATTTTTGCTTGGTGGAATTATTGCTGGAGAACCAATAGGTTCAATTTAGGCACCTTTCCTTCCTCCTGATTAGCATTTAGTTTAACTAATGAACAATTTGGCTTTTGTTAGATCAACTAGCAAACATTTTGTGCCTCACTAACTAATAAGGTCAAGGGGGGTTTAACTAGTTAACTAGTGAGCATTTTGGTCTTCATTGGTTAACTAGTGAACATTTTGGCTCTCACCAGTTAGCTAGTGCAGAAAATTGAAGGCTACTAAATAACTAGTTGCCAAAAAAGAGAGACTAGTAAAAGTGTTTGTTCAACCTCGCATTTTTTTGCACATTTTTTAACTTGCACATCCAATAAGTATTATTTACATTCTCTTGTTGATGTCGGCTACACTATGCACTGTGTACTTTTCTGTATTCTATTGTATTGTTTGCTCTTATTTGTTGCACTTGTCACTTTGTCTTGTTTACACTTGTGCCGTCTCGTGTGTTTTGTTTCTTGTATTGCACCATGGTCCTGGAGGAACGTTGTTTCGTTTCACTGTGTATATGGCTGAAATGACAATAAACCTACTTGACTTTTGACAAAATGTCTAGCTAGTGTAACGAAATGTCCAACTAGTGCTTACAAAGACTGAACTAGTGGAGGAAACTGACATCTGACATCAAGGATAATGAATAAATTATCAAACAGCTTTCTATGGAAGTCCTTATATAGGACATTCATCATTATCTTTTTGTCTTGTGTCAAGATCACAACTTATTTCTCTCATAATCTCAATATAGCCAAAGTTGTTTTGAGATCATAAAATAAAAGTTCTCGGGAAATTGACGTAATTAGACACGCGAATAGCATTTGTCAAGAGAAAGGGGGAATGTCATGGCTAATGCTATCGAATTCATAAAGAATGCAGAATTTTTTATTGCATTCCCACTGAAAATCTAAAATTCCCCCAAGCGCAAGACATAAGGAAGGAATTCTACCTTGTTGTGAAAAAATCAGCAGTAAAACTGTATTTCACACTGTCATGGTTAAACTTTGCAGTTAATCTACTTTTCACATGCGTGCTGAACCGTGGAGGGATCCGTACTTATCTACTACGGTCTGTTAAACCGTTAGTATGTTTATTGAATTTGTGCCAATTTCATAATGATAGCGTTAGATAGACTTATCGTAGGTGCTTGACATTTGTTCTGCTACATGAGATGTTCGGGCTCAAGTAATACAAACAGGATACATGTAAAACAAACAGCAGGGCAACGAATTTTTCTAGCTTGCCAGCTAACAAACTGACTAGATGTAATGAGAAGGCCTTGCAGGCAACACAAAGTGTGGCATTAATAAGAGATTCATTGCCCTCCCATTACCACTGTCACACCAGTGGTGCCGACGGTGTGGCATGACATCAGTAGAAAGGATGGTCCAGGACAGGAATAGTCAGCATACAGGCAACCCCATGTGGGGACTTTATTCTCATACCACTCAGTGCGAGCAACCATAAAGCAGGTAACACCAAACAATCACAATGACTGACAAAGAACCACAGGACCCGGGAACTCTTCTACAGAGAAACACATAGGAATAAATGAGGGGTTACCTGTGGCTGGTTAACACAGGGCAAAAACATGAGGACGACAACGACAACGAGCAACAGGCGTGGCTGATTAGCAGCCCTGCCTGTGCGAAACACCGGGGAAAGACTGGCAGGGCAGGGCTGGACATGACAACCATTAACTCAGTTATCCATTGTCCTCCCATTACCATTAACTACTGGGAGGTGGCAATTATGCAGCGCTCTCGGGATCAGATTGCTCCCCCATGGAGAGACACATGTGAACTAATAGAGGTATTTTACAGCTCCGTTCGCGTATGGACTAACCACCCTGAGATTCAAATGTGTCCACAAGTGTGTCCATGATTCACCTCTCTGTTAGCATACTGTAGCCCAGGTCTTGGACTACCGCCTTTTATATTATAGTTATTTCTTTAAGGTAGTTATTTAATTTAAAAATGTTGCACACAGCATTGTGTCTCGCAAGCGCTGTAAGGGGTTATATGTTTTTATATAGGCTTTCCAAACTGCCAATCGGTGAGTTCTTGGTCACGCCCTAGCTCTGCCTCCCGTTACCTCACGGCATGACAATTTCCGTTTTTCCCAAAGAAAAAAAGAGGAGAGCCCCTCGCGCTAATAGTCGTTGTGCTGGGTTGATAAAGTAGTCGAGTCTATTATAAGCCGTTGGCAAGATTAAAATACTTTCTAAACGAAGGCATATTACTAATCGCTACATTGTTATATGGAGCTTGTAGAGCAGTGTGGAGGACTGGAAGTTTTCGCCGATGTGCCGAGGCGAAATGCTATAAAGTTGTTCGTGCATCGACTCAGTGGTCAGGTTTTCGGTGATACCATAAAAACATAAAGGGGACACAGCTGCTCGCACACCATCCGCCGGAGCCTTCCTGCTGGTATGTGTGAGGATCAGGCCCCAGATCCGAAGACCCAGGAATTCCCAGTGCGAATTTAGTTGTAAAGGACAGTGTAAAAGCTGTTCCACAAGTGGTGCAGGTGCTGGAAAAATGCAGTGCGATTGTATCCTTTTTTCACCACAGCACAAAGGCCACAGAGAAGCTTAGGGATACTCAACAACAGTTGAAAGTGGCAGAACACAAGCTAATTCAGTCACTAGATACCCGCTGGAACTCTGTCTTTTACATGCTGGAGAGGCTCTGTGAGCAAAATGAAGTTGTGACCACAGCCCTCGGCCTTTTAGAGAAAAATTCACTGTGCTTAAATGTGGGAGAATTATCCCTCATCAAGCAAACAGTTGATGCACTACGGCCGTTTGAAGAAGTAACACAGGAAGTTTCATCTGAAAAACATGTTTCAGTCTCCAAAGTGATTCCACTCGTATCACTCATTCACAGGGCTGTAGCAGCCTGTAAACGTCAGGGCAGCTCCCATGCCACACAACTGGCACAGCAATGCCAGTGTAGATTCAGGGGTATTGAGAGCATTCACTGTCTAGCTGCCAGTACATTTACAGATGTTAGGTTTATGCACCTTGGTTTTCGTGACAAAGACAATGTTGAGGTAATGAAAAAACGTCTCCACACTGAAATGCAGGAAGTCTATCAGACAGGACAGTCAGCTCCCACTCTAACTCCAAGCTCAATAACTACTGTTAGCTCTGTAGTTAAATGCTAAATGGTAAAATATACATGTTCAAATAGCATCAATTAACATGTAACTTTTCAGTTTTTTCTTGTATGATAATTCTTAATAATTAAACAATAAGAACAAGTACATTGTATTCATTATGAAGCTATAATTTGAAAGACACTTTTTATTTAGACTTTCCAAACACATTAAGTTTTTGTACAAAGTATCAGTATCGGATCAGTATCATCAATACCAACCTGAATTCTATTCGGTCTTGGATTGGAAAGGAAATCAGAGGTATCGCACATTGTTAGAAGCATTTTTCTTTAATTATGTCTACATTCGTTCTTTTTCGTGGAGACCTTACCGTGACTGTTCCAAGCAGTTAGAGTGCAACTATTTTATAAAGAAGAACCGTACATTAAACTTACACAGCATAGAGAGTAAGGGCGCCATCTATTGGTAACACTTAACACACATCACTAGTTTTGGTCAGACGGTACAAGGCGGTATGCAATACAAAAAAAAGCAACCCGGAAAAAAAACAAAGGCCTGTCACAGTGTTCTTGTAAATCCATGAATGTATCCTCACATAATATGTAACATTACAGTATACTGAGGCTCAGTAAATTTAAACTTTAACATTAAAAATGTAGACCTTTGGCTGAAACCTCAGTTGCCCCCCCCCCCACACACACACTTCAAAAATCTCTCCTGCGACCCTGGTCTGATGTGACAATCATGTAACATATTTCACCATTAAAATACGTGGGATCAGTGTTACTGTTATCGACAGTCTGTGCTTTTCTTACGCGGAGGAGCCAGCAAAGTACTGCTTAAAGTTCGTTCGTTTATTCTGGAACAATGAAGGGTTTTGGGAAACACTTGCCAGTCTTACTCGTTCTTTACCGATGTCGTTCGTTATGTTGTTCGTTATTCACTTTCGGCAAACGTACCCTAGACACGGACTTTGATCAGTATTGACTACCAGGGTACCGAGTGAGTTAAAATAGTTTACCTGGATGACGTAGTAATTTACATAAGGCAGTTACATTGGATGACATACTACTATTATATTGAGGCTGTTGTGCTGTGCTATAGGGTTATCCCCTGTGCAATTACATTTTAGTGAACATTAAAAAAATATTTGTAAGTTTGTTTTCAAATTCAGAAAATATGAACTATCGTGGTGTAGATTGTTATAACAGAAGACTTCTTTTGGTTGTCTTGATTATCCTTCTGATTGTAAGTATTTTTTAATTAATTCAGAAAATGCTGCTTGAATGACTTCAGGAAATAATTGCATACTTGTAAACTACTACAGAAGAATTAAACTTTCAATAACTTTCACAACTGATGCATACTTATCAAAGCCAGAATTATTTTAAATCAGCTCACTTACTAAATTTCTTTATAACAAACAGCTAACATTTTATTTTAAGAGAATTTATTATAACCACTATGTTTGAATTTGATTTCTTTTTAATTGTAGCTGGTTTCAGCACACTTTTGCTTTGTGGAATTGGTATGGCGTTTTTAAACAAAACAATTATGTAATGATAACATCGCAGGGTAATTATCATGTGATTCAAAGGAAATATTTAGAAATACAAGTACATGGCCTGACATCTGAAACAAGAAGGAATAAGGCATGTCAACCTGTCTGTTTATTTTTGAAAAACTCAGCTATAACCTTTTAGGAAAATAACCAAGACTTTTTTCTATTAATCAAGTTTTAACGGTTTATGGTAAATGTTTTTTAAATAATCTATTTTTCGTGATTGTTCACCACTGCTCAGCACAGTTCCGCGGTCAGTGTTTAACGACACACTCAATACATAATACAATGGGGGGGGTAATGTAAAGCGCTTTGAGACAATGTAATATTGTGAAAATGCGCTATACAAATAAAATTCAATTTTACTGAATTGAAAAGTGCAAAAGATATTTAAACTTTAAGTTACAGGGTTCATATCGTCATGAAAATGACGGTATGACCATCTGGAGGGGGAAGCACGTACGGAGATGAAGTACCGTCCTACTGCGAGTAGAGAAAGTTCTAGTGAAATTATTTATTAAAAAAAACTATTTTTCTAAATCTGCGTTATCATTCTTTAAGATAGGCTACTGCCCCCCTCAGTGGAGATTTGTCCTAATTAGTCAATTCAGGTGTGGTGTAGCTCATAACTACACATGAGCTACACCACACCTGAATTACATAAATAAGCACTCATTTAGCTTATTTATGCACAGTATTGGATAGGGAGCCCAAATAAACAATTACACATTACACGTTTCACAGGGCTCTGCAATGATTTGGTGTTTGCTTCTGTTCGCATGAACGGTGATAGGTATGAAGTCGAAGAACATTTAATTTAAATATAAGCTTATGTGCACAAGAAGCATTTTTGCAAAAAATAAAAATAAATACATAACTAAAAATATATATCGTTGTGACAATAGCACAAATTTTCTTTTTCGCTCCCTCTTGGTTGGGTGGGCACGCCCCACCCTGGCACCCTTGTGGGGCTGGGCCCAATATGAGGAAGTAAATTTTCCCTGCTTTGGCATGGACTTCAGCGAGAAACCTTGATGCAAATTGAAAACTGATCTCCTGGCGCTGTTTACAGGTGATGGTTCCAAATCTTATTCTATATGGATTTGTAAATTTGAGGCTGCTGTGCATGCGAACGCAAGTGGAGAAGCTCATACAGATTGTCCTGCAACACTGATGAATGTGCTTTTGTCATAACAACTCTGTGTGCAGGGCCAAGCTTCTGTGTCTATAAGCTCTCTTTCTGCTCTTCTGCAGGAGGTTGGGTGGGGATTGTCAGTGTTGCATGCCCATGTGAATTCCACTGGTTCTGTGACTGAGGCTGGCAGCAGGCACCTCCTGTGGGCAGCTGAGAAAATTACACTAATAGTGGACCAGCTGCAATGGGTATCAAACATGAGAGGCCATATGTTGACAAAGAGAGAGGGGCTTATCATAAATTATAGTGGAACCCTGCTCTACGTTACCTTCCGTGTCAAGAATTTTGGTGTGACTGTGATGTACAAGGCTGCCACTCAACCAGCTCTTCACCCTACGATGTGAGAGGACAATCATCGGAATGATGGCCTCTGGCCAGCCTTGAACCCACAACAAAAGGGGAGCCTGGACACAGCAGCCAGGGGAACAGGGAAACACACTAGGACTGAGGTGTCAAATTCCAGTTCTGTAGGGCCGGAACCACATGTAGCCTAGTTCCTTCGCTGTTCCACCACAAATGATTCAGCTCAAGAGCTGTGTGGTATTTAGCACAAGGAGTTGAATCAGGTGTGTTATATGAGGGTAAACCCAAAAATGTGTAGGGCTCTGGCCCTCCAGGACTGGAGATTGTACTGTTTGACTGGTACGAATGTTATTTACTGGTGGACTAATGAGGGTGAAGCATCTTTTTAGTCTCTTAAGATTGCCCTCTCCACTGAGCCTCGTTAGTCTGCCAGATTTTAGTCATCCATTTTTGTTACACACAGTTGCCTCACAGTTAGCCAGAGGATTTGTATTAGCAGAGGAGAAGAATGGTGTGGAGAGACTGGTGCCGTATGTGAGCCTAAACCCCAGCTTAGATTGAGACGTATATCAATTGACAATGATGCCACTGGCAGGCGCAGCCGCTGGACTCTTGAGCTAGATCTATATCACTGTACAACAATGCAGATACCCACCCTGTCTCGTGGGCAGTTCGAGTCAGTGCACCCGCACCTGGCTGAGATGCAGCCACCTGCGCTGATGCTTCTACCCAAACAGATTTTGACAGTGTGACGGTCCATGCGATAGACAGTCCAGGTGCACCTATGTTTGTGGGGGATGCACAGGGATTTGTGGCTGATGAAGAGGAAATACATGGCCCACCAGTGTCAGGCCCAACAAAATGGATTTTCAGTCTGTCGTATGATGGTGCCACGCTCCGGCAGCTTCAGCATGAGGATGTGGATTTGGTTCTGTCCTGGCTGGCGGATTCATCACCCAGGCCCACCAGGTTGAAAGGGGCCTCTTGTACAATGACGTTATGGGCTCAGTGCCATCATCTACTCCTTGTTGACAGAACATTGTGTCAGGTTGTAAACGTGCCTAACACCAGTCAAGAGGTGTGTCAGATAATGGTCCCCACTGTGTTCATTCTTGAGTTACTGAAACACCTGTATGATGGGCCATTAGTGCCACATTTCTGCTTTAAATGAACTCTGGAAAGGGCACAAAAGGTTTGCTATTGACCAACCATTTATAAGGATATATGTGACTGGTGTGAGAGGTGTTATGCATGTCAAAGGGGGAGGTCTCCTGTCCCTAAACATCGGGCCCCAGTAGGTGGCTCACTGTCTGATAGGTCATTTCAGCAGGTTGCTTCTATTTTGGAGGTGCACTGATCTCAAGTAAGAATAGGTATGAACTTATTGTGGTAGATTATTTCACAAAATATGTCAACCTGTACACCATCCATGATAAAACAGTGATTGCAGTTGCTCATTGTCTTGTTAATGATTATGTTCTGGAGCATGGTGTAATGGAGACCCTGCATACTGACCAAAGGTAACTATTTGAATTGGATATGATTGCTTCTATGTCAGATAATGGGGGTGAAAAAGACACATATCACCAGCTATGATCATAAAAGTTAAGGTTTGGTAAAATGTTTTAATAGGACCTTAGTAAATACTATTGGCATGTGGGAATGAATGGGATAGTTTCAAGAAACAAGTGGCATTTACGTACACTATATTGCCAAAAGTACTGGGACGCCTGCCTTTACACACACATGAACTTTAATGGCATCCCATTCTTAATACATAGGCTTTAATATGGAGCTGGCCCACCCTTTGCAGCTATAACAGCTTCAACTCTTCTGGGAAGGCTTTCCACAAGGTTTTGGGGTGTGTTTATGGAATTTTTGACCATTCTTCCAGGAGAGCATTACACTTCACACAATGCAGTGAGGCAAGTACCGTTGTCCTGGCAAACATCAAACCCAGACTCGTCCATCGGATTGCCAGACAGAGAAGCGTGATTCGTCACTCCAGAGAGCACATCTCCACTGCTCTAGAGTCTAGTGGTGGTGTGCTTTACACCACTGCATCCGACGCTTTGCATTGCACTTGGTGATGTAAGGCTTGGATACAGCTGCTTGGCCATGGAAACCCATTCCATGAAGCTCTCTATGCACCGTTCTTGAGTTAATCCGAAGGCCACACGAGGTTTGGAGGTCTGTAGCTATTGACTCTGCAGAAAGTTGGTGACTTGTGCACATTGTGCATCTCGCACTGTGATTTTACATGACCTACCACTTCGTGGCTGAGTTGCTCCCAATTGCTTCCACTTCATTATAATACCACTAACAGTTGACCGTGGAATATCTAGTAGCGAGGAAATTTCACAAATGGACTTATTGCACAGGTGGCATCCTATCACGGTACCACACTTGAATTCACTGAGCTTCTGAGAGCGAGCCATTCTTTCACAAATGTTTGTAGAAGCAGTCTGCATGCCTAGGTGCTTCATTTTATACACCTGTGGCCATGGAAGTGATTGGAACACCTGAATTCAAAGATTTGGAGGGGTGTCCCAATACTTTTGGCAATATAGTGTATAATACAAACTTGTATGTTAGTATGGGTTATACCCCCTATTTTCTCACCCATGGACGGGAGGCTAGGATTCTGATGGATGCTATTCTTGGTGTGCTTTTGTGTGGGTCAGCACTGCATGGCCCTCCTACAGACTTTGCTATCTCTCTTCTCACTGATATAGAGACTGGCTTTAGGCTCACTAGAGAGAACAGTGCAAGGGCACATGACAGGCAGAAATCATATTATGGTATCAGGGTTCAGCACAAGCCATACAAGTCTGGGGATCTTGTGTGGCTCAGCGACCCAGTGGAGAGTAGGCTCAAGTTCACGCCCCATTGGAAGGACCCCTTTCGTGTGCACTGTCATGTAAATCGACCTGGTGAGCTGGGTGTGACATACCAGTTATGCAACCCATTTGAACCGGCTCCACAAAGGGAGCCAAGGGTGGACCTGGCCCACCCAATCACAAGGCTGGCTGACCCCCCAGGAGGAAGAGAAAAAGAAAATTTGTGTTATTATCACAAGGATATATTTATGTATTTTAAATACAAAGTTACTACTGTATGCATTGGGAGCACTACCTTTTGGACCCTCTATTAAAAATGTTAAATTAACGGTACTGAAAATTTTAAAAGTTATTGTGAGAAATTCAAGATTTCATGGTCACAAAGACAGCTAACACGTGAGTGAGGCTTCTTGCCGAGACGAAGATATGCGCCATACTCAGGGCAAGACTTTATTAAATATAAATATTAAAGATACAGTATGGTGTCAGGGCAATGCCTGTCCATCCCTATCCAATGGGTTTGGTCCCTGTTGGGCCAGCAGGTGTTGCTGGTGTTGGAGTTCGCCGGCTCCTCCGGGTCCAGTGGAGACTGATAACCGCAACAAGCTTGTTTATTAGACAGATATATCTGGAGACACAGCGCACCCGGGTGCTCATGTCCGAGTTTCTTACAATTAAGCGCAAGCCTTTATACCCCCCTGCGCAGCCTTGGTCTTGTCCCCCGGTATTTTTCCACTCCTGCCGCTGGTGCGTGCGACCCTTCCCCTAGTGTCGGGCACTAAATCTCTAGTCTACACACTCCCTT
>JAAGVU020000307.1:0-14661 GCA_011763525.2 Mormyrus iriodes | reverse complement strand
CTGAAAAGAGTCTCGATGTACATTTTCCTTTCAGTAATAGTTGCTCGAGTCGAGCGGTGCTTGTCGCTCTAAGAGGACGAGAAGTGACACGATGCTTGATTAGTGCTGATAGGTAAGGAGAGGCACTTCCATTCTTGGCTTTGAAGGTGAGTGCTAAGGCTTTGAACCTTATGCAATGAGGAGGCTAAGTGGAGTCAGTAGGCTAAGCGATCAAAGCCTACAGACTATTTACAAGGTTATAAAACACATATAAAGCACACTTTTTTCCCACAAGTGTTTACAACATGGATCCTTAGTAACTTAGCAGTAAGCGCTCAAGTACAAATCCTGAAGAAATAGTTTGTGGTTAATTAAGAGTTACCCATTCAACCCAGTAAAGTATTACCCATTTTACGCTGAAATATCGGTAATGGCTGTAATGCTCATAGTTCAGGTCTCCCCCCATCAGCCCACTGGCATGGTGGCTCACAGGGCCTGATGTCAGCCTGTCTGTATATTTACTGTAAGCCCCCCCCCCAAGCTGCTGTTGACATGATGCGCAGCTGTCTGCTCTTAATGCGGCTAAAAATACAATAAAAATTCTGCGGCCCCTGCTGCTGCCCTGTATAGGGTGTAGCGGAAATTGTACATTTAGACATAGTGGAAAAGATTATGCTTAGAAAATATTTGTTATGATTACAAGGTACGAAGATTGCGTGACAAAGTCCTGTCTGTGTGTGTGGAAAGCGGGACTTGTCCAGCAGCTGGGCAAGTCCAAGGTCACACTAACAATCACAGAGCTGGTTCTGGCCAGTTCTGAAAAGACAGTAACTATGGCAGAACCTCCTCTCTTATCGCACAGAATGATAAACATGAAATTGAAGTATAAAGGAGCTGCGCAAGAAACTAACTTTGGGCCCTGGTGTGTGCAGACACCCAGCTTATTAATGCATCAAGTAACCTGAAACAAAACAACTTTTTGCTGCTTTCATAGGCTGCCTTTGACTTCCACCACAAGGGCCAGGGGTCGTAAGAGATGCTGGAGTCCACCACAAGGGCCAGGGGTCGTAAGAGATGCTGGAGTCCACCACAAGGGCCAGGGGCCGTAAGAGATGCTGGAGTCCCAGAAAAAAAATCATAGCCATTTGGGAGAACAACTTTCCAAGTATCAATCCTGTGAAACCATTTTTAATATCTCCTTTTAAATGTTTTCATATTATGTCCATTGAACTTTATGTACTTAATTTTTTATTTCATTTTCTGTATAGCACTTTGAATGACCTTTGCGTTTGAAAAAGTGCCATACAAATGAAATTGACTTGAAAGTAACTCCAGTGCAGCTCCCCTCCTAATCTTAATGTCACTCTGTTACTCTCCTGCTCCCTACGTCACTAATGCTGTACAGGCAGTCAGCTACTCCTCTCTCTCCACACTGTAGGTATTTGGTAGCCAGCATCTAATTTTCCAACTAACTTCTTATATGGGGGGTGGGGGTGCGGCTTAAACGACCTCTGCAGAACCGAGGAATCATGCCTGAAATGACATACGGCAGCAGGGCCAGTAGAGATGAGACAAGTTTCCCTTAACATGACTTTGTATCAGGGTTCGACCATTTTGCTACAGTGTATCAACACCAATAATTATCCCTTTCAGTAACTTTGCTCTGCATTACTGGAGGCACCATTATATTACCCTGCAGTAACGTGCGTCTTTCTCCAGGAAGTGTGGGAAAGTGGAATTCCCTCTCAAGGGGGAAGGGTCACAAGCGATAACCATGGCAACATCCCAGCCGGGCCCTCCGGTTTCCCTACCTTGATATGAAGGCAGCCTGTACTGCGACCTTCAGTATACGGTCACAACAATCCACGTACGGCTCACGAGACAACAGAGAGGTCTATTAAAGAAATTAAACACACCAGGGAAACCAGAGTAACCAAAAGGACTAGGGAGCAGACCCATGGAGCCCAAACAGAGCTCAGGGTGGCACAATCAAACACAACGACCAACTAGAGAACAGAGCAGGACAGGCACTCAAATACACATCGAAAACTGGGGCAAAGCAGGAGCAGGTGTAACTGATAATGAAATCCAATCAAAATGGAACAGAAAGTAACAGGAAACAGGTAGAGTGGATTACAATTAACTAACTATCTATAGCACAAACGGCTGTAGAAATGAAGGACCATATCAGAGGGCTCACTACACTAGGAAAGACTTAAAAACACAAATAAGCAGAACCAAAATCAAAGCAGAGAGAAACTGAGAGAATATTCTAGCAAAACACTGGGGGACAGAAATACCAATAAACAAACAAACAGGGGGGAGTATGAACACAAGGGGTTCATAGCTACAGACCAAGGGGTTCATAGCTACATACTCAGCCCACAGAGCTATGAGGGGAAGACACAAGGGAAGACTAGAAAGTAAGACAGAGGGGTGGGGGGAGGCAGAATGGCCAGCAAAGCCTGCTGGCCAAATGGGGAAGGGTCACAGAGGGTGGGGTTGGATGGCACAGACCCTGACAGTATATTAATCCTGTCAGAGCATTCAAAGATAGAGCAGCTCAGGGGGACCTAGGAGGCCAGGTGGAGCCAGAGCTGCAGGAACAGCAAGGGACACCGTACCGCTCGGGATTAAGCTCAGGGGGACCTAGGAGGCCAGGTGGAGCCAGAGCTGCAGGAACAGCAAGGGACACTGTACCGCTCAGGGGCATCTGCTAAAAAGGAGACTCAACAAACTGCTATCGTCAAAACCTTCATACCTTCCAGGGGCTGCTGACCATACCTCTGAAGAATGTAGATGGCTGTGCATGCGCGTGTGTGCGTGCACGTGTGATTCTGCAAGGGCATAGTTACACCACAGCTTTAAATGGCCATGTTTGTAAACAGGAAGCAGAAAGCCCCCTTTCTCCATATTCTAAGCGGGAAAAGGCTTTTTGGAGAAAACGGGGACAGACTCAGAGCTGGGAAGAAGTGTGGCTTAAGAGTGCTTGGCAGTATTCAACGTACTAATGGCCATTGGAAAAACAGTTTCTGAATCTGTTGGTCCGTGCTTTCAGAGATCTGTAACCCCGACCGGAGGGCGACAGTTAAAACAGAGGGTGCCAGGGTGTGAAGGGTCCTTGGTGATGTTTGTGCTTCTGGTGAGGTAGCGGGGGCAGGCGATGTGTTCCAATGAGAGCAGAGAGCAGGCTGTGATTTTTTTGTGCTGTGTTTATGACTCCCTGAAGAGGCTTCCTGCCTGCCCCCGTGCGTCCGGCGTGCCACACTGTGACGCAGTGCGCCGGAGAGGCATGACGATAAAAAACCACCAGCAGTTTGTTTTTCCTGAGCGCTCTCAGAAAATGCAGCCTCTGCTGAGCTTTTCTGACTGTTGCTGTGGTGTTCTCAGACTCAGAGAGGTTATCTGAGATGTGGGTTCCCAGGAATCTGAAGGTGTAGAAACTTTCCACCTAGGAGTTTAGGAAAAGTAAAGCAAACCATGGTGCCTGACTCCACTAAGGGCTCCCTCTCCCACCGCGGAGAAAAATCCGGCTTTGTCTCAGCAGTACTTAGTAACTGAACTGGCCCCACCTTCTCTCCTCACAGGCTTGTTTAACTTTACTCCAGTTTCTTTTTGTTGTGGCAGGAATGGACTTGAACGGGACAAAACGGTGGCAAAGGCTGACAGAGAGGCGTGTCCTGCAGTAGGGATAGGGGTATTGTGTTAGATGTCTGCTTTGCCAGATCACCCCTCTGTAATGAGGCCAGCTGCGATCCCTCAGGAGGGCGGACGGCCTGGCTTCTTGCAGCTCTCATCGCTTTATTTCAGCATCTTCTGGGCTCCTGTGGGGCTGCAGGAGGGCAGGAGCAAACAGAGCCCTCTTCCAGGAGTCTGCGGCCAGGCAGGAGGAAAGCTCGAAGTAAATGTGAGGCTATATCCTGATAGCTGGTTAAGCTAGCCAAGGGCAATATGCTGCTTCTTAAGAGCCTCAGCCAGGAATGTTACCAGCCACAGCGAGTCATAAGTATGGTTTGGACTCTTCCCTGGAAGACAGCCTGTGATTTCATTTGTAATGGTCAGATTTCACAGTCAGATGTGAGGATCGTGATTGCTATTACAGCTCTAAACTTATTCCCACAGAACGTTTTTGCTTGCTTAGAACATTGTGGATGTAGATACAGGGAGTATTCAGGCTCATTCACGTTTTTCAGACTTTCTTATGTTGCCGTCTTGTGCTAAGATTGTTTAAATTCTTTTACAGCATCAATCTACACTCGATACTCTATAATGACAAAGAAGAAACAGATTACAACCTTCTGTTTTCTTGGGTATGATGCAACAAACTTTGCAGACCTGGATTTGGAAATGTTCTGCCATTCTCAGCAGACCCTCTGAAGCCCTGTCATTTTGGATGGGGATTCTCATTTTCAGCTCTCTCTGGAGATGTTCGGTTTGGTTCAGGATCAGGCTTGGGCAGGGCCGCTCCAGGACATTCACAGAGTCATAAGCCACTCCTACATTGTGTTTAGGGTCATTGTCCTGTTGGAAGGTGAACCTTCAGCCCAGACTGAGGTCCAGAGCATTTTGTAGCAAGTTTTCATTAAGGATATCTCTGTATTGTGTTCTGTTCAACTTTCCCTCGACCCTGACTTGTATCCCAGTCCCTGCCCCTCCGAAATAACCCCACAGCATGATGCTGTCACCACCATGCTTCACCAATGGGATGATATTATGCGGGTGGTGAGCGGTGCCTGATTTCTTTCACACATGATGCCGTCACCACCATGCTTCACCAATGGGATGGTACTACACAAGTGATGAGGGGTGCCTGATGTCCTACACACATGAAACTTCAAATTGAGGTCAAGAATTTCAATCTTGGTTTCATCAGACCAGTGTGAGAGTTCCTTTAGGTGGCTTCAAGCAAACTCCAAGTGGGCTTTCACTTGTCTTTTACTGAGGCTTTTACTGAGCTCACACCAGTGGCATGCTGCAGTGATGGTTGTCCTTCTGGAATTTTCTCCCATGTCCACGCATGATCTTTGGATCTCGGCCAGAGTGACCATCAGGTTCTTGGTCACCCCTCTTGCCCGGGCCTTTTTTCCCCAGCTGCTCAGTTTGGCTGGACAGCCAGCTCTAGGAAGGATCTTAGTTGTTGCAAACTTCTTCCATTTAAGAAGTATGGAGCCCACTGTGCTCTTGGGATACTGCAAAAAAATCTGTAACTTGCTCACATCCGTCGCTCAATACAATCATGTATCTACGCTGTGCATACAATTGCTTCAACTCCCTTGGCTTCGTTTTTGCTCTGATATACACTCAACTATGGGACCGTCATGAAAACAGTTGTGTGCCTTTCAAAATCATGTCCAATCAATCAGGAAAGCTAACTATAGGTGGAAACCAGAGAAACATTTAGAAACTTTTCAGAAATAACCAACAAAAATTGGATGCACTGGAACTAAATTTAAAGCATCATAGCAAACCCTAATACTTATTTCAATGTGATGTCTGAAAATTTTAATTTTAAATACATTTGTAAAACTTTCTGAAATTCTTTTTCCAGTTTAGGTAAGTAAGAATTTCATTGTACTTTGCACATATGACAATAAAACTGTGTACATGGTGTCTGATGTGCAGGGTTTTCTGCATATCACCCTCAAAGAAGGGAAAACTCCCCCTTTTCTAGGGCTGCACATTCAGGCAGAGTGAGTCAGCGTCCCGTGCCGGATGGAGTTGGTCTGTCGACTGGAGGAACAGACCCTCATTGTCTCATTCACAAAAAGGCCTCTGTCTGCCAGGAAATGGTGTCCACCACAGACGCCCTACATCCAACGGCTGAGTTCTCTGTAACGCAGAGCTGCACGTATGAATAAACGGGTAGCTGTCCCAGCTTCATACTCAAGGGGAGCGGAGGAGACACTCATGTGCCCCAGCTGGGGGACTCACTTCTACGGTACAGTAGCCTGCATCTCTCCCACAATTACATGTTAATAAACATTAAATGTAGATTTAATTAATCAATCATCACTTCTCTGCTACTCTGTAATATTACATATTGATATTCCAGGCCTACATAAATATCTTTTGCCAATGTACAGTAATCATAATGCCTTTGGGTTTATGGCTGTGACCCAGTGCACTCCAGTTAATGACTGAAGGATGTAGATGTGTGTATTACATACATGTCAGCATGGTGACTGTGCACTGCTTGCATGATGTAAAAACAAGCATCACCAGCAGCCCAAGCCGCCTCTCCTGGACATACAGAAGCTGTCTGAAAGGCTCCTTCTGCATCTGCAACAAGGCAGTTCTTATTTACTTTAATTACACATTAACTATAGCAGAACAGAAAATGTTTGTCCTGTGGGGGACGGGGGGTGTTTGTTTGCTGTCTGCTCCTGTCACCATGGCAACCAAGGAGTCCGCACATTCTTTCTGAGTACTGACCAATGAACATGCTCACAGAGCCGGAATGTTACCTGCCACTCCTCCTATTTTTTTTGCCAGCAAACACTGGCACATCGGTATTCCCATTGACCGAGATTTTTTTGCAGTTCAAAGCTACACACCGAAAAACTGATAATGGAAACATTAAAGAAATGAATAAAGCAAACTTCAAATATCACAAAAAATTCTGTCACTCGCAGTTTAAATTCATTTGAGGTGGTATTATTGGCAAGTCGAAAAAGAAATTAAATTTGCAAAACTGCAATTTAATCAGAATTTGTGAATTAATCTATTGTCAGGACCGGTCCCTGACTTGTCCATTATTTCCCCATTTAGCCAGCGGGTGTCACTGGCCATCCTGTCGCCTCTGTTTTTCCCTTGGTCTAGTTCTTATGTCAATCCCTATTGTTTTCCCCTTCTTCATGAGCTGCTGTGTGGGTGAATAGGCTCAGAATGTGACTGGGAGTGGTTGCCCCCTCCTACTCTCATGGGTTTGAGACTAGTTGGAGGCCAGCCTCAAATATGTTGGTTATTTTAGTTATCAGTTGCTCCCATGTTTATGATGCGCCTTTGTTGATATATTTCTGTAATAGTACTTGTTTTTGTGCTTTTGTTCTTAGTTATCTCTCTTTGTATCTAGTTTTATAGTTATGTCCTGTTGCACCTGGGTTCCCAGTATCTTCTGTGTAGCCCTAGTGTTTGGTTGATTATTATTACCCACACCTATTCCTCATCTAGCCCTCATTATTTGTGTATATATGTGTCTCCCTTTACCCTGTTCCTCTGTTGGTCCTTGTATGTACCAGGGTTGGGGTCATTCCAAAATGCATTCAACAATTCCAGTCCAAATCAGGAAATGGAACTAAAGTTGGAATTAAAATCTCCCTGAAATTCGAATTCAATTCCAGTTCTGATCCCCATAGTTTTTTTCCAATCCCAGCTCCAGTTCCATCCTGATTTGGGATTGAACATGACAGAACAGTAACAGTAAGGCCAGACAAGCACGGGAAAAGCACAGCATAGCTTTATCTGACATATACCACTCACACTAACAAACTCACCCACTGTGTCCACTGTGTTAGCCACCCTCATGTGTGCTCACATGCCACATGGTGGGTGTACACACACACACACACACACACGCATACACGCACACACACACACACACACACGCACACACACACGCACATACACACACACGCACACACACATACACACACATACACTATGTACAACAGGAAACATTACACATGACATAACAGGATAACACAAGGAAAACACATATACAGCTATTTACGCTATCTACACTTGGCACTGGTCCAGCATTCCACCGCACTGGGCACCATCAGCACTACTATAAACAGAAATAATGCTTTAAAAATCATAAAGTAATTGCCTTCAGAGCTGAGTAAACACAGTTATTCAGGATGATTTATTTGCAGTGGATCCCTTCTCACATGATCAGCAAAGCACTCTGTAGCAGCCCCACCTCTCATGTCAGATGTTATAACTTTCCTCAATACTCTTCTCAGTACCAGCATGACAAGCTCAGGACATGTTTTAGCTGCAGGCATAAGCATTGCTTATTTGCAACATATACCCGCTCCACGTTGAAGTATAAGTCATGGATCTTGGTCTCACAGGATGATAAATGGTAAGTATCAGCCATATGACATCCATTAATGGAAACGCAGCCTATTCTCAACTTCACTTTGTCAGCTTCACTATAGGCATGCAGAATTGGTAAGATTAAAGATTTTTATTTGTCCTGTGCATGAATATACTGGTACACCAACATCCATCCATCCATTTTCTGAAACCGCTTGTCCTGTTCAGGGTCACAGGGGGTCCGGAGCTTATCCCGGAGGCTACGGACGCAAGGCAGGGAACAGCCCAGGATGGGGCACCAACCCATCTCAGGGTACACCAACAGTGAAATAAAATTGCCCCTACTCCAGAATATGCAGCACAGCATAGAAAAATATAGAAATATCTAAAAAGTAAAGAGAAAGAGTTATAAGAAATTATTAGAGAAAATATTTGAAGTGCAGTTTGCAGTCACAGCTGATTTTGTTTTTTAATTGGTGGTGTTAATGATCCTAATGGCCTGAGGGGTAGAAGCTCCCCGCCAGCCTCTCAATCCTGACTCTGGAGGCGCCTTCCTGATGAAACAGTTCATGGCATAGCTACTGAGTATCTCCGATAATGCTTAATGCCTTGGACCTACATCGCTGGATGTAGATGTCCGACAGGGCAGGCAGTTCTGTCCTGGTGATTTGTTCAGCACTCTATATCGCCCTCTGCAGGGCTCTGCGGTCCTGGGCGCTACCTGCAGCTACCGTACCAGGCACAGATCCACAGCAGTGCTGTAGAAGGTTTTTTGTTTTTTGAATTTCCTCATCTGCCTCAGGTGATAGAGTCACTGCCTACCTTTCTGCACCAGGGTAGACATGCTGGTTGACCATTTTAGGTCCTCAGAGATGTGTACTCAATGGTGCCTGCAGCTGTAGACCCTCTCCACCAGTCCCATAAATCTTGAAGGGTCTATACTTCCTCTGCTGTTCCTTCCTGAAGGCCAAGACCATGATCTTGGAGAAATTCAGGTCCAATTTGTTAGTCTGGTACCACAGAGACAGCTCCTCCACCTTGTCCAGTATTATGCCATATTATCCCCATTGGAGCTCAGACCTACCAGCACCATGTCTTCTGCCAATTTTATGATGGTGCTGAAGCTTTGTGTGGCTGTACCATCATGTTTCTACTGGGAGTAAAGCAGAGTGCTCAGGACACAACCTTGTGGGACTCCAGGGTTAAGGATGAGGGTGTTAGAGGAGCAGCTATTGGCCCAGAGCAGACATTTGGGCTCGTTTACGAATTTGAACAGACTGTGACATTTCAGAATGAAAAGAGGCTAGAGTGGCTTTCAATAAAACAAAAAAATAATTGCTGTCTTTTGTGTAACATTGTGTAATATTCATGGGGATTTTCTTTAATTGCTGTTTTTCTACTGTTCTGTGGGCTTTATCGCCACCACCCAATGGGGGAAGTGGTTGAGGTTGGGGTTTTGGTTAAAATATCTGCTATATAACTTGAAGGTGACAGAAGGACCCAGAAAGGACCTGCCACAGCAGATGTGAGGAGTACTCAGCAACATTGCTGCACTCTTCAGACACTTACTGTCCCTATCATTTACTCATCGCACTCAGTCCAGAGCCTGCGAGTAACTAGAAAGGGGTTATTGAAACATATAGACAGACATATAAACAAACGTAATGGCACTGGTTTTTTGTACATGTACCATGTTGGGTATGTGTCAGTGCACCTCAAATGAAATGCACGGAACCCAGAGAGTTTCTGAGAGCATTTCTGTCGTCTTTATCCTGTAAAATAAAAACCATGAAGAACAACCAGTATCAATGCGCAATAGACAAGTTACACCAAACTGAAAAAGGGGGAAAGCACACTTCTCTTAATGAATACAGTCTCGTAAACTCAAACAGCAAATACATTACAAAGCACATTAAGCGTAACTGATACAGCGACTGGGAAAAGAACTTCTACAGTCAGGAATGTAGGACTGACAACGGGAAAACATGCGTGTGATTCACAAGCTCTGAAGCGTTTTAGAGGAAAAGGCCAAAAATTAAAGGTCAGGGAATGAAAGGGCAGATAATGAAAGAACAGGGAATAAAAGGGCAAAGAATGAAAGGTCAGGGAATAAAAAGGCAGAGATTGAAAGTACAGGAAATAAAAAGGTACAGAATGAAAGAACAGGGAATAAAAAGGCAAGGAATGAAAGGTCAGGGAATAAAAAGGTACAGAACGAAAGAACAGGGAATAAAAGGGCACAGAATGAAAGAACAGGGAATAAAAAGGCAAGGAATGAAAGGTCAGGGAATAAAAAGGCACAGAATGAAAGAACAGGGAATAAAAAGGCAAGGAATGAAAGAACAGGGAATAAAAAGGCACAGAATGAAAGAACAGGGAATAAAAAGGCACAGAATGAAAAGTCAGGGAATAAAAAGGCACAGAATGCATGTTGTGGATCTTCCAGGTGCGCAGGCTTAGAGGGATTTAGACGATGAGTGGAGCTGCAGTCCTCCATGGTCCCAAATTGTATGTGCAAAGAGTGAGACCGAGGGATTCAGACCACAATCTGAGCTGCAGACGTCCCTAGTTCCCAGCTGCACATGCTGAGAGCAAGGCAGAAGCATTCAGACCACAAGAAGAGCTGCAGACGTCCCTGGTTCCCAGCCGTACCTGCTGAGGGAGAGGCAGATGGACTCAGACCACAAGGGGAGCTGCAGACCTCCTTAGTCCTCAGCTGTACCAGCCAAGGCAGAAGGATTCAGACCACAAGCAGAGCTACAGACGTCCCCGGTCTCCAGCAATAGCTGCTGAGGGAGAGGCAGATGGATTCAGACCACGAGTGGAGCTGCAGACCTCCCTGGTCTCCAACCATAAGTGCCTAGAGAAAGGTATAGCGATTTAGACCACAAGCCGATCACAGCAGCCCCAAACAGACCATGCCACCTGACTGAGTTTGCAGTGAAGTTTCCTTGGGGTTATGAAGTTGCACACTGCTGCGACTAACGGTTAGATAAAGAGGCACAGGCTTCTCTTTAAGGCCTGAAGTGTTTTCTTCGGCAAAGTGTGGGCTTGTACGAGTGAAGTGCAAGTTCATGCAGTGATGTATTATAATGCCTCTGCACAGATTAGTCATTCAGATTCACTCGCAGTTTATATTCTGCATGTACTGAGTGCGATGCAGTGAAATAGAAAGTACAGAAAAACATGCATGGTGGAAAGTCCCTCGCAGTTAGTGGATGCCCCCCCCCCAAACCCCCCATTCACACGGACGTCTGTATGCATAGCATTCAGGGTAAAGCGTGTTTACAATGTCAGCGGCCCTGTGGCAGTGGCACAAAGGAAAACTCGGCATGAGCCTTTGCAGAACCTCATGCAGGATCTGTGGTCGGTGGGCTCGTTAAACGAACAGGAGGTTCGGGGCACCGAGGATAAAAGTGGTGTAACGTTATTCCACTAATCAGAGGTGGGAAAATCTGCTGACATCAAGCTTGACAAAGTAGATGTTTGTCCAGTTCCCTAGCACAGTCATACAAGACATTAAGTGAATCACATTTCCAGCTTCCGTCTTCTGTTCCTAGAAAGGAAGGGAATGATGCTGGTTCCCGGACAACATGCTTCAGGATCTGCATGAGGGCAGCAGAGGGAGAAGAGCCCTCTTCACAAATACAATGAAAATATGAAGAGCTGAAAGCTCCATCATTCTTTATGCAAACCACCAAATAGGAAATTAGGGAGACACGCAGAGAGGGGTTCTGCTGACATCTGGTTTCTGAGCTTTTGATTGGTTGGGACCCTGGCCAATGACTATTCAGCTTCTCTAGGAGATACAGGCAACTGCAGGTTGGAGGTTTGTGTCTCATCCACAGCTGTCCTTGCTGATGTACCCATTTACATTTTTAATCATCTAGCTTATCTAGATGATTATGATAAACGATTTCTTTTTGACCTATAAGACATCCTTTTCATGACTGAGATATGGCTCAATCCTAGTGAAGTCCTCACTCTGAAGTCAGTCCTGCTAGCCCCAGTTTCTTCAGCTCCTTAAGGACTGTTGGCTGGGGTGGGGGGGTTGCTGCCTTTTTAAGGACTCATATAAATGTCGTCTTCTAACTTCTAGCAGTTTTGAGGTTCAAAGTTTTTAAGGTGGGACTCTCCATCCCGGTGGTATGTGTTTTTGTGTATAGACCTCCAAAATTTAATAATAATTTCATCCAAGAATTCTCAAAATTTCTTTGGTTTTCCTACAAAACCTCCAGTTAAAGACTTCTTACATGGTGTTGACTCTTTAAAACCAGGTACATGTAACCTGTCTTGTAAGAAAGGAGACTGAGCTGGTGCGGGAGGTAGAGAGATACCAACTAGATATAGTCTGGCTCACCCTAATGCACGGCTAATACAAGACTCTGGAACCAAACTCCTAGGGGGGGCTGGACTCTGTTCCTCTCTGGAGTTGCCCATGGGGAAAGGTGCATGTCACCTTTCAGAGGGGAAGCCTGGAATTTCACCAAGCGATTTGCCCGTTCTTTCCGATTCGCTTTACTCCCACGGGGATTAATCTGCCGCACCTGCTGCAGATCATGCAGATTGAAAGGTGGCGATAACATTGCAGATGCCCACACACACACACACACACACACACATACACACGTACTATTCCATAAAGATCGTCCACACACACACACACACACACACACACACACACACACACACACACACACACACACACACGTACACGTGCTTGCTGTGTGGCCGCAGTGTGTCTTCTGCGGTGTGCATCTCTCCTGCTTCTATGAAAGTGACACAAAGCTCAGAGGGTTACGTGAGGTTTCTCTTCTCACCCTGGCGCATCCTGCTGCGAGTTGCTGAATCTGAACAGGAACCGCGTTCGCAGCAAAGGATCTGCTGACTGCTGAGGCAACACAGAGGTCATATTATCCTCATCGATTTATGGTGTGGGGTGTGATTACTGCGGGTTTACGCACCCGTGGGGAGCAAGGATGCTGCAGAATAACGCACCCATGTGGAGTACAGGTACTGTGAGTTTGGATATTGCTGGTATATGCCCCAACATGGAGAGTGGTCACAGCGGGTTTATGCACCCATGTCAGATTCACCCATCCATCCATCCATCCATCCATCTTCCAACCACTTGTTCAGTACAGAGTGGGGGCAGCAGAAGTGTATCCCAGCATGCACAGGGCACAGGCTGGGGTACACATATATTAGCCTACATTCTTCTTATTCTGAATCTATGGCTGATTCATGCACTAATGCTCTTTTGTTGTCTGTTGCCTGAGTCGTTATGAAGAACTTAAGCTGAATGATTAAACATAAATAATGAGCGACGGAAATGCAGATCACTTAATGGATCATTCAGTTCTCAAGGCTGGTGCCTAGAAAAGTTTATTGGAGGCGGGATCGATGTTAGAGAACAATGGAGTTACAGAGAACACATAGGAAGGGGAAGAGGAAGCTGGAAGCACGGCAAAAGAGGAAGTCTAAGAGCGTGACATACATACGCTACTAATGTATTAGGTTACTGAAGGTAGACTGAGCAGAGTAGATTGCAGGAGGAACAGGAGTACTGGAGGACATGCAGAGTGATACATTGTAACTGGTCACATGAGTTAGTACTTATACGTACGAGCATATTACATCCTATGATGTTACAGTAGTATACACACACAGCAGCTGTATAATACAGCGTCACCCTGATACCGTATCTGCCTGAACTGAAAGTGTAACCAGCCCTATGCCTTTGAGAAGCTGGTATCTTCTTGTGATCGTTACACTGTGTGTGTTTCCCCCTGCGCTATGTGTGTGTGTATGCTTCTGTGTCGGTGTGTGTGTGTCTGTGTGGGCGCCAGTTTCCAGGGCTGCTTTTGTTTCCATTCAGCAGCTGCTGTTTGCCGGCACCCGCCAGCCCCCTGCCCCCCTCTTCTCCCACTACCCCGCCCCCTCTGTAAAGAAGTTCCCGTCCTCAAGCATGTGTCTCAGGGGAGTGGCTTGGGCAAATAAGTGAACAAACTCCAGCTGCTATTGTGAGTAGAGACACAGTCACAGGGAAGGAAGAGAGGCAGGCAGACCCATGGGAAGAAAGAGAGCATGGAGGGAGACTAGGGAGAGACGGTGAAGAAAGACAGAGGCAGGGAAAGGCCAGGGAGACGCAGTAAAGAGAGACAGAGGCGGGGAGAGCCCAAGGAGACGCGGTAAAGAGAGAGAGAGGCGGGGAGAGGCCAGGGAGACGCGGTAAAGACAGACAGAGGCGGGGAGAGGCCAGGGAGACGCGGTAAAGAGAGAGAGGCGGGGAGAGGCCAGGGAGACGTGGTGAAGAGAGACGGAGGTGGGGAGAGGCCAGGGAGACGTGGTGAAGAGAGACGGAGGCGGGGAGAGGCCAGGGAGACGCACAGGCATACAAAATTTACTAGAGGCACGAATAAATTCTGCTCCGGGACACACGGGACCCCCCGGCTCCTCCAGGGATGTGGGACTGGATTACAGTATAACCCTAAACACAAACTGAAGCTGGACTTACTTTCTGTTTCAGTCATGGGATCCAAAGTACATCTCTTGATTGTGGGTGAGTCAGAGTCATGGTCACATTTCATGTCCCAAGGAGAGGGGAGTGTGGACAAGCCATGCTTTAGATAGATAGATAGA